>JAIUSX010000053.1:1200000-1800000 GCA_026573805.1 Hesperophylax magnus
GCAACACAAAGACGGTCATAAAATACATTAACATAAGTGCACAAGTAATGGAAAAACCGCTAGATAATTATGTAGACTAATGGGTTATACGAATAAATCGGGAGAAACAAAACATCAACTGGCAAGGTGGTAAGGAGGTAAGGAGAACTGGGAATTTTTTATGGGTTTATTGGAAACAGACTTAATATTGGACTACTTGATATGTCTAATTGATTATTAAGTATCTGACTTTTGGTTTTTACAGCTTTTTTAATTTCTAGTGCCTCTAAATTGTTTAGTCTGTTACCATGCCCGTTTTTATGTAAGATGTTAGCACCGGTTCTATGACAGAATGTATGATCTTTATCGATCAAATGATTTGCAAATTCGGAAAAACCGTTATTATTGAGGTTTTATTGATGTTTTGTTTTTCCCGATTTATTCGTATAACCCATTAGTCTACATAATTATCTAGCGGTTTTCCATTACTTGTACACTTATGTTAATGTATTTTATGACCGTCTTTGTGTTGCTTATATTTGTATCATGTTGTCTCCCTCTATAATATATTTGTATCATGTTGTCTCCCTCTATATTTTGTTATATATATGCACACATTATGTACTTCTTGTTTAGTATTAATTTGTACCCTGATGATGCTTAAGTAAAGCGAAACCGGTCGGTTCTTAAATTAATAAATATCGTGGTTTTAAAACAAAAAAGTATTTTATTTTATTAAATATGTCAAACCACAAAGTGATTGCTTTCTACAATAATATAATTTAGTTCAGTGATGTTATTTTTTATGTCGGAAGGAGGCCCTGAAGAAAATAATTTCTCTCAGAGCCTGTGTCATCTTTGAGAATGCTGTATAGAGGGTCTTTTTTGAGGAGGAGGGAGTGAACCTGTCCTGAATGTCAACTGTACAATTTCTTCCCAGAATTAACTTTATTGTACGTTTTTTGACTAACCGTACCTTGGTGTTCTATTTTCAATAAACTCTTTAATTATGTTTCAGATGTGAAATCTATACTCTGCTACAGAATGTTTTGCCCAAGTCTTGTAAAGATGCAAAGGCACGGACGTAACAATAAAATCATTTGAGCCCTTTACTGTTATTTAAAAGGTCACTTGAAGTGCAGTTATAATCAATGATTTTATTTTTTTTCTAGCTTCCACGAATAATTTGAAAAGGCATTATCTAAGGATTATACTCTTAAGGAGAATATAGAAAATGTAGAAAGGTGAAACGGATTTAAGATTTTCGATGAAATTATTGTGTTGTGAAATATTTATTTTGTTATTTATTACTTTATTTTTTTTTACAGTTTTACCGTACGCGGCCTTGTTGTAGAGTGGTATATCTAACTGTCATGGAAAGTTTTTTTCTGAGCTTTAAGAGAAAGGTTTCTTAAAGATACTGGAGTTATTCTAGGGCTATGTTAGATTTTTAACATCGATCACCGTAATGCTTGCCTTCCTGAATAAATCTAATTTTATTTAATCATTTACGGCCAAGATGTTTTTGACAATGGTGTGTTTTTATCTTTCTGTATTCCAATCATTTAGCTTGGCTTCTAGGGTTGTGCCCCAGTATTGCTTTTTGGAGACTGTAAACGGATCTCTCGGCATTTAATGAAACTGCAGCAGAACAAAGGCTGTTGCTATATTGACGTTCATGGTATGTTTTGCTCAGATTGACGATAAGGTTTCCAGATCCGCATTTCGCTCGAAGCATGTTTAGGGCAATAAGTTCATAGTTTAGGGTTCTTTCACCGTATTTATGGGAACATTTCAGAACCACCAATCTTTCATTTTGAGTGAATCTTGTGTTTGTGATTAAATTATATTTGACAATTTAAACAAATAATATTTAGAGAAGTTAAAAATAAAATTGAAAGTTCACTGAAAGCTTAAACTATTAAAAGTAGTAATTTCATAAAAATGTAAATAAATAGAGCCCCTTTCACATTTTAGAATGTAATTTTATGTTGCTTACATGTTTTATTACTCTTTATAATTATTGAATTGTTTAAATGAATAAATAAATAATTACAAAAAAGTCTTCTGATTTGTAAGTCCTCAGGAAGCACTAAGGATCTTTCTATCTATCTTTATAATATAATAAATTTGATGAGCATAAAAATGTAAACGTGTATATAATTTATATAAATGTACAAAAGTAGATATTACACTTGTATAAATATTATATTGCGCATATTATACAAGATGTCGGGGGTAAAGTGCACAAACTTCGGGAGGTGATTCTAATTGATAGTACAAGTAAAAAAGAAAAAAAAACTTTTTTTGGAATTCCAACGTTTTAAGATAGTTTTCGAGTAAAAAGTTTAAAACCTTATTGATGTAAAAATATATTTATTGATTTTATAAAAGTTATAAATTACTTTTATAAAAGTGAGAATAGTATTTTAGTAAAGTAAAGTAATTTTTATACCTATACAAATAACTTTCGTAAATGTTTTTTGTAAAATTAAAAAAAAAAATTTAATTAAATCCGTAATAAAACCCATATTTTGAGAACCATCTTCATATCGACTTCGTTCTCATTTGGTCGGTGCATTATTACTCTAAGGTCGGTGCTAACTAAAAATGGTTCTGTTTTTCTAAAATTGCAATAGATGTCGGTAATTTAATTTCATAATCCCCAAAATTATTCCTAATACGAATTCAGACACCTCTGTCGGATTCTTTTAACACTAAATTTTGTAGGTGTTGCCCAAATCTAAATTCTTTACGCGGAAAGCGGGCCCTTAAGTGGGCGATGCCAAAGAAGTTTCCCCTGCGCGCCGCATCGTTACAAATATTATAATTATCGAAGGAAGCAAACACTTTGTGGCTTGACATTATTACACAAATGAAAGAATATCTTTGTTTTAAGCCACTTTATTACATTTATATACGTCGACCGGTTTCGGTTGAACTCAACCTTCATCAGGACAGTACAAATATAAACTAAAATATAATACAGAGGAAGATTATAACAATAAAGAAAGAGAAAGTATATAAATGTGAGGGAGAGAGCATCAGGGCAGCGGAGTAGGTAGTGGGGTCGGGGAGGGGTGGGGAATACCCAGGGAGAAAGGAAACATCTTTAAAATAGGGCTTTTAGTAAGTTCTATCTGTTTGTTTAAAATTGGGTAATTATTTTTATTTTTATTTGCTTTTGAGATTTCCATATTCCTATTTTATTTTTATGTAGTATTTTTATGTGGTATTTATTAAACACCTGACATGTTCTTTTACTCGAATATTTACATTACGCGCGGTTTTACCAATATATATTGCCGGGCAATCGTTGCAATTAAGTTTGTAGATCCCAGAGTGGCTAAACGTATCTTCTATCTAACGTATCTTCACTATACCAAACGTGACTATAATGACGCGATTGAAAATGTTGCAGTAGATGTCGAAACCGCGCTACACAAGGCTCCAAGTACATTCCTATACAAAAGTGCAGAAAGGCTAAAGGACTTGATACCCACAAATCTCCCTTCATTTAATTCGGAAACCCTCCACGCAAGAGCAGTTCGAAATAAGTTAAAGAATGATAACCTAGTGATAACAAGGGCAGATAAAGGCAATACTGTAATAATCATGCCCAGAGCAGAATATAACTGCAAAATTGAAGAATTTTTAAATAATGATGCTTTTGAAATATTGCCTTCAGACCCCACAATTAAATTCCAACAAAACGTAAAAAATGCTTTGAAAGACTGTAAAAACCCAATATTCGTGGATTCATCATATGATCAAGTTAAATTTCAGACTAAAAATCCTAAAATACCCAGACTATATGGATTCCTAAAAATTCACAAACAAAATAACCCCATTAGACCCGTTGTTTCTTGCTGTAATTCCCCTACTTTTAAATAAGCCTCATTTGTAACCAATGTATTCAATAATGCCAATGTGTTTTTCCCCAAATACACAATTAAGAACTCTATGGAATTGGTGAACGATTTGAAGGATCTAGTACTCCCAGCTAATTCTAAACTTATTTCTTTTGATGTTGTCAATTTGTTCCCTAATATACCTATAATAGAATGTAAATCTTTAATAGCTAACTTACTAAATAGTTCCAATTTACCTAATGACTTCTCTAACGATCTTACTCGCCTTTTTAACCTGTGTTTAAACCAAAATTATTTTTAATTTAATGATACTGTTTTCCAGCAACGATCTGGTCTACCAATGGGCGCTCCTACTAGCCCTGTACTAGCTGATATCTTTATGGATAATATAGAAAATAAAATATTTGCATGTAAATCCCCATTATTAAAAAATATTCTCTTATGGAAACGTTATGTGGATGACGTATTTGGACGGGCACAGAGCGCCAGTTAAACACTTTCCTGACACTCCTTAATTCCTTCCACTCACAAATCCAGTTCACATTAGAGATGGGCATAAATTCCAGCTTAAACTTTCTAGATCTTTCTTTGTCTATCGTTAAAAATAGAATTAACTTCAACATTTTTAGAAAACCTACATTTACTGACACCGTAATCCATAATACCTCCAACCACCCTATCTCACATAAACATTCCTCCTTTCACAGTATGATCCACCGGCTAGTCACCATCCCATTATCTAATAATAATTTTTCTAACGAACTCCTTACAATAAAACAAATAGCTAATAACAACGGTTATCAGTCTGATCTTATTGATAAAATCCTTTCAAAAAAACTTCGCCGAATCGCAACAAATAAATTTCTATATAATGCTCTACCAACTATTAATAATAATAATTTAACTACTCAATGGCGTAGAATTTTGTTCATAAGTAAATTCTCTTCCCTTTGCACATCTAAACTTCCATCAGAAATTAGGCCGGCCTTCTATACTAATAATAACTTAGCCAAATTTTTAAATAATTGTAAAGATAAAGAAGATACGTTTAGCCACTCTGGGATCTACAAACTTAATTGCAACGATTGCCCGGCATTATATATTGGTAAAACCGCGCGTAATGTAAATATTCGAGTAAAAGAACATGTCAGGTGTTTAATAAATACCGGTTTTTCAGAATTTGCCGAACACCTAATTAATACTAATCATACATTTAATAGAACGACAGGAGTTCAAATACTACATAAAAATAAAATAGGAATACGTCTCAATAATTTAGAATCATTGGAAATCTCAAAAGCAAATAAAAATAAAAATAATTACCCAATTTTAAACAAACAGATAGAACTTACTAAAAGCCCTATTTTAAAGATGTTTCCTTTCTCCCTGGGTATTCCCCACCCCTCCCCGACCCCACTACCTACTCCGCTGCCCTGATGCTCTCTCCCTCACATTTATATACTTTCTCTTTCTTTATTGTTATAATCTTCCTCTGTATTATATTTTAGTTTATATTTGTACTGTCCTGATGAAGGTTGAGTTCAACCGAAACCGGTCGACGTATATAAATGTAATAAAGTGGCTTAAAACAAAGATATTCTTTCATTTGTGTAAATATTATAATATTTCGGGGTGGAGAGGAATGAAGTAAGTTAGAACGGGGAACGCTCGGTCAACTCAGTTCGAAGATTATTACTCTAAGGTTCGAAGTCAGAGCAGCGATGAAATCCACTAGATGGTACCCATGAGTAAGGTTTGAACATGAAATGCTTAATAATGGGTCTTTCAAACTATATGAATAGTAATATTAAGTTGAATGTGCATGTTTTAGGTAAATTTCGATAGAAACGTTACCTATTGCAGAAGGAGCTCATGATTTTATGATTCTTATCAGATTTCTGTCAAACTCGTTCTACTATAGTGACACTCAACTCGTTCTAGTATAGTGACACGGAGAGCACACTCAATTTTACGCTTAACACAATTTAATATTTTAGAGTATTTTTAAACAGTGAAACTAACAATTTAACAAGTCATTGAGAGACTGCAAGTTTAAGGAAGTCGGAGAGCAATCCTGCTATAATAACTGAGTGAGCATTGTCAATATAACTAAAAGTCAAAACATTAAGTATTATTGACACCCAAACTACTACCGCGCGGCTGGGTCCCTAGTATCTACTTCAAATCACTCCACCTTAAATTCAGGCTGACCCATCCTCCATTTTTCCAAAAAAAAAATTTTTTTTTTTTTTTAAGTTAATAAAATGGATTCCCAAGGATTCATCAATCTGGCGAGAAACGCGGTTGAGGCCCTCACTGAATTAATAATTGACCCAACAAGCAAATTAAACAAAGATCAAATCGCAAAAATGGTAACGAAAACAAATGCTATTCTCGGAACCATTGCTTAAATGGCTGCCAAAATGGCAGCACTCGAGGGTGAGCTGTCAGCTTTTAAAGCATTATCCAATAAACCTAACTCAGTAGTATCTACTTGTGAAGCAGCCGACGAACTCGAAGAAAGAAAAAAAAGAGCAAATAATCTAATAATCATAAATATTCCTGAAAGCTCTAAGCTCAACCAAATAGAAAAAATACAAGATGACAAAATACAAATTACAAATATCTTGAATAAGATTGATAGTAACATTGAAATTAACTCTATCAACACTTTGCGCCTTGGAGCAGTGAGGCCGGATAAACCTAGGCCCGTTAAGGTTATTCTAAAGAACTCCACTGAAGCAATAAATATCCTCAGGAGAAAGAACTTTTATCTGACCAACTCCACTGTTAAAATCTTTTCCGACCAAACACCTAACTAACGAAAATTCTTGTCGGACCTCCGCCAAGAATTGGAAACTCGGATAAAGGGAGGAGAAGTTGGGTTAACAATAAAATATATGAATAACAAGCCCACAATAATAAGGTCAACTTCAAAAAACTCAAACACATCATCGGATACGGCCAAAATATCCGAGGCTGCCGTACCAAACTCATAGAGCTACGAACTACTCTTCCACTACTCCAACACATTGAAGTTTTTCTTCTTACCGAAACTTGGCTTGATCCTGATATTCATACCGAGGAACTTGGATTTTCATCCTACAACACCTACCGCCTTGACAGAAATCCAGCCACTAGTACTAAAACCAGAGGAGGAGGAGTTCTTATATCCGTTACAAAATTACTGCCATCCACTCGATTAATTTGTAAACATCTGGACGTGGAACAGGTATTCGTTTTACTAAAAACTAAATCAGGCAAAATTCTACTGGGATGTGTCTACATTCCTCCTGGATCCAATATCACAGTCTACAGAAACCACATAGATGACCTCGAAACCTTTAAAAATAAATACCCTGATGCCAGAACAATTTTATTTGGTGACTATAATACTCCTTCCATTTTTGTTGTTTGTTTTTGGGGTGTTATGCCGTGTTGCGCTAACTCCTTCTTTAGCCATTGATTGGATGAATAAGGACTCTTAAAACAACTTAAGCCTACCAGAAAATGCCCGCGAAATAATAGATATGACGAACTTACTCTCTCTACATCAAGTCAATCAAGTCTACAATACCAATAATCGGCTGCTGGATTTAGTATTCTGCAGTGATACCTCAGTCCATATTGCTAAATCAGTTGACGAGCTTCTCCCCCTAGACTGCCACCACCCTGCCCTAAGCATAACCATCACTACTAATAACTCACCAGATGACACAACTGTTCTTCCTAACCTAACTTATAATTTCTCCAAAGCTGACTATTCTAACATGAATCAATATCTTGCAAATGAAGACTGGTCATTTCTTCACCATAATAATACTATTAACTATAATCTTGAATTATTTTACAAAATTATTAATAAGGCCATTGAAAGCTTTGTACCACTTTCACACTTCAAGGAAGCGAAGTTCCCAAAATTGTTCAGTGGCGAGCTAATTAACCTAGTTATCTGTAAAAAAATTGCACACAAAAACTTTAAAGAATCGAACTCTCTTAACGACTATAAGATATTTCACAACTATAGAACTCAGTGTAAAAAACTATCAAGAAATTCATATTTCAATTATATAAATGGAATCGAAAACTCTATACCTTCTAATATACAAAACTTTTTCACTCACGTTAACTCTCTTAGAAAAAACAAACAAGGTTTACCCCTTTCAATGCACTTCAAAGAAAAGAGTAGTACTGACATGAATGTAAAAGTTAACTATTTTGCTGATTATTTTAAAAGCGTCTATGACGAAGATATCCCAGACAATTATATACCACCTTCGTCGCTTAACGAGAGCATACATATCCCTGCCATACACATCAATATAAACGACGTTATAAGTAAAATCAAATCCCTAGACAAAAACAAAAGGCTGGACCTGATAATGTACATCCCAATATCCTGATAAATTGCATTACTTCACTGGCTGAGCCGATTTTTCTATTGTTTAATCAATCCCTTGACACAGGGTGCTTCCCTGATATTTGGAAACGTTGTTATCTAACTCCTATATTTAAAAAGGGTAATAAAAGTGATAATACTAACTATAGACCAATATGTAAGCTATCCGTAATTCTTAAACTTTTTGAAAAACTATTACTTGATAAAATTTCACCATGTATTAACCATCTCATTGTTCCGAATCAACACGGATTTTTGTCGGGTAGATCAACTCTAACAAATCTCTCGTTATATGAAAACTATATATCAAACGCATTAGCTAACAGAACTCAAGTCGATTCCATATATACGGACTTTATCAAGGCCTTTGACAAAGTATGCCATAAAATTCTCCTGATCAAACTACGTAAGCTCGGTATTGACGGAAAACTTTTAGAATGGTTTGCTAGCTATCTAAATGATAGAGTTTTACTTGTAAAAATCAATTTGTTCATTTCCAATCAATTTATAGCTACCAGTGGTGTACCACAGGGGTCTCATTTAGGCCCAATATTATTTTTACTGTATATAAATGATATTGTAAATATATATGATGAAGATATTAATGCGCTACTTTTCGCAGATGATTTAAAAATATTAAAAATAATCAAAAGCGCTGAAGATTGTATCTGTCTACAAAATAATTTGAACAGGTTAATTAATTGGTGTTCTCTTAACAAACTTCATCTGAACATAAATAAGTGTTATTCAATAAAATTTTACAGAATAAATCAACCAATTATTCATTCATATAAACTCAATAACTCAATCCTTACCTCTGTCGAAGAAATTAATGACCTGGGGATAACTTTCGACTCTAAATTAAACTTTATATCGCCTATAAATAATATTAATAATAAAGGAATGAAAATGCTAGGCTTCATTCTTCGAAATTCCAGAGGTTTCAAGAATATTTCAACATTAAAAATTTTGAATACATCCCTGGTTCGTAGTCAAGTCGAATATAACTCCTCAATCTGGTCCCCCCACTACAAATTACATTCAGATTCAATCGAAAAAATTCAACATAAATTCCTAAGACACATTAATTTTAAACTCGGTATTCCCATTGAAAATATAAATTATAATTACTTGATGAAAAATCTAAAATGACGCATCAGTCATCATTACAAGAATGGGGCGTCTCCGTGTGCCGGCTCTTATAATCAAACGACTGAACTGCCCACTGCCGGTGATCACCTTGAGGCTGGCCAATCTTGGGCATTGATGCTGACAACCTAAAGGCTGACAAATACCTGCTGGCTACCTACTGAACTGCCCACTGCAAGTGATCACCTAGAGGCTGGCCAATCCCTGCTACATTGATGCTGACAACCTAGATTCTGACAAATACCTGCTGGCTACCGACTGAACTGCCCACTGCCGAAGATCACCTAGAGGCTGGCCAATCCCTGCTGCATTGATGCCGACAACCTAGATTCTGATGAATTCCTCCTTGCTACCGACTGAACCAGCCACAGATGCTGACAACCTAAAGGCTGACGAATACCTGCTGGCTACCGACTGAACTGCCCACTGCCGGTGATCACCTAGAGGCTGGCCAATCCCTGCTACATTGATGCTGACAACCTAGAAGCCAGCCAATTCTTCCTGGCTACCAACTGAATTGGCCATTGATGCTGATAACCTAGAGGCTGACCAACTCTTCCTGGCTACCAACTAAATTGGCCATTGATGCTGAAAACCTAGAAGCCGGCCAATCCTTCCAGGCAACCAACTAAATTAGCCATTGATGCTGAAACCCTAGAAGCCGGCCAATTCTTCCTGGCTACCAAGTGAATTAGCCATTGATGCTGAAAACCTAGAAGCTGGCCAATTCTTCCTGGCTACCAACTGAATTAGCCATTGATGCTGAAACCCTAGAAGCCCGCCAATTCTTCCTGGCTACCAAGTGAATAAGCCATTGATGCTGATAACCTAGAGGCTGACCAACCCTTCCTGGCTACCAACTAAATTGGCCATTGATGCTGAAAACCTAGAAGCCGGCCAATTCTTCCTGGCTACCAACTGAATTAGCCATTGATGCTGAACACCTAGAGGCTGGTCAATTCTTCCTGGCTACCGACTAATTTAGCCATTGATGCTGACAACCTAGAAGCTGGCCGATTCCTGCTGGTTACCAATTGAACTGGCCACTGCTGCAGCAGTCGCCTTTACTGTATCGTATGGCGCGATGATGCACAATGTGCTCCAATCTGAAATTATCGCTGAAAGGATTCCGTTTGTATCAGTTTTCTATCTGTGTTTTAAATCCCAGTTGTATTGAAATACATATAGCTATTTCTTGTGAATTGGACTGGCTCTAAAAAAAATAGGAAGTACCTATAAGCTACACCCCTTTGTACGTTCTGTATACCAAAACAATACTTTTAATTAAAATGTGAATTTTGATTCGAATCGTCTTTCTTTTATGATGGTTTGGATAGAACACCTCACGGTGTTTTACTTAAATACTTACCCAGGTTGAGGACTGATGTGTGCCGGTGCTTATTATTTACAGTCTTTTATTGTGCAGGCAAACACGTCCCGTACACCATTTTAAAATAAGTTAATTTAATAAGCATTTTTTCTTCCCAGAACTTGTCATCTCGAAGTATACGCTCAACTATCTCTAAGTTAGATAATTACAATCATAAAGAGAGTCGTGCTGCGAAATTCTATTTAATACATTTAAAGAAAAAATATTTCTTCTATTCTCCTTTCTTCCAGAATAACGGGTTTCTTCTTTTCCTGTGTAAACAATACTTTTACTTTATTTACGTCAATTGAAAACAATATGTATGGGAAATATGTATTTGAAAATTTTTTACGACTTCAATACTTTCATAGTAAAATTATATGTTTAAATCAGTTATTACTTGCTCAGAATTTTTCTCCGATGAAATCGGTCCTCTCGACATCGGATTATTGATATATTAAGTATTTTCGTGATGCAATAAAACAATATTAGAAAAATTATGTTAATTCACTTTTCAATCAAATTTTGGCATCATACACACGAGCGTATAAGTACGTATAGACGGGTATATACAAGTGTATAAATTACCTGCTGTAATATAGATAGAGGTGGTATATCGCTGAGTCTAGAAGCAAGCATTAATTGCACATTTTTTCTATGTTCTTTATTCTGCCTTTGATTTTTTTCACCCTGCTTACTAGCGGATACCTGTTCTTTTTTTCTTTGTTGCCATTTTTTTTTTTTTTTACAGTTATACCGCACAAGAGTCCCAACTGCTCCCGTCTGGAGCCAGTGAGACTATGGCATCCCCAATTGGGGTATGTTGTGAGGCTGAGGGTATTGGGGAGAGGAGGGAGATGGGGAAGAGGAAGGTGGGGAAGTACCTGGCTATTCAGATCTGGTCACCAAACACGGCTAAAGCCATTTCAAGCAACATTTCAATTCTGAATGGTGGTCTTACACCAGGGCGATACTGAGAGTATCTTCCACTCTGGAACGTGCCGCAAATATACTATATATTATTTTTAATTAATTAATTGTGAAATAACACAAATTAATCAAATAAAATTTATTTGCGCACGCCGGGTTCGAACCCGCGACCTTCGGATCTGTAGTCAAATGCGTATACCACTAGACCACGCCGGCCGTCAAATTTGCCTTTGCCTTTGTTGTTATATGATATTGGTCGGTTTTTGTATTGATTTGTTCATGATAAACGTACCTACATGTTATCTGGGTTATAAATTTGAGAATGTTGTCGATATATTTGGGGATTCCGTATTATAGGCCAGTACACTTGCGCCAAAAAGGGGGTTGCGATCGTAATTATTCCGGTAGTCCCAATTTTTTTTAATGTTTTATAAACTGATCCCATGATGTATAATCTGAATTTCCGACCATGGCGCACCTGTGCTCGCGCCACGATTTAAAAAAAAAAACAGCTGAAATCGCGCCAAAATCTAGTTTTTCCAAAATATCTCATTCCCAATGCCATTTTTGGCTAAATTAGCTAAACAATTAAAGTAAAACATAAAATTACCTACAACTTTTGTGAAAACAATTTTCTTCAAAAAACTAACTAATTAACTAAACTAACTTTCATATGTCAGACCTAGCTGCGAGTATAAATGTAGTGGCTTGGCCTATTTTAGTGGTCTTCCCATTGGGAATGTATGGCGACCGACATGCTGAAATAGGCCATCTACTATATTTATAGCTAGGTCTGACACAGGCATGACAATTGTTGTCAACGTATATGTTCTCACAACAATAATTGTTGAAGAAAAATAAAATTAAGGAATGAAATTTAAAACACTTTACCTCTGTTTCAATTTTTGGCTTGGTTTTGGTGGATTAGAGCTTGGATACGTATTATAGTTAAAACATATAAATTATTTACCTATTTATTTTATGAAATTTTATTTTCTACAAAATTAATAACAATAATTTTTTCACAAAATTGTAATGGAAACGAGATATTTACAAAAAACCAAACCTAGTCGCGCAAAAAACTTGTTTTTTTTTTAAAATATATGCACCTTTACGACTTTCTACCTCGGTACCTATTATAGATTGAAGAAAATTGTTTTCACAAAAGTTGTAATTTTATGTTCTACTTTTATTGTAAAGCTAATTTAGCCTAAATTTGCATTGGAAATGAGATATTTTGGAAAAACTAGATTTTGGCGCGATTTCGGCCAGTTTTTTTCAAAATGGCGGCGCGAGCACAGGTGTGCCAAGGTCGGAAACTCAGATTTTACATCAGGGGACCAGTTTATAAAACATATACAAAAATTGGGACTACCGGAATAATTACGATCGCGAATCGCTAATTGCCCTGGAGTATTAGTAATGAAACGAACTCTTCACAAACACTTTATTGAAATATAAGAAAATATCACTGCTTAGTAAAAAACTCCTTTTATTTTACCATAATTTATTAGATATACCATTGTTACAACTAACATGACTGTATAATTAGAAATTTATGTAAAAGCCCAGTAGGGCGTAAATAAATAAAACTAGGAAAACGATTCTAGTGAAGGGGCACTCTATAACATTCTGTGCCGCTGATTGCCAGCCAGCTCGCCAAGTGTCGTAAAAAAAGGGATTAATAGTAAAAAAGTCTACTTGGGCTAGAAATGATACATAATACTATAACGACAATACTTTAGTGTCATCTTTTTTCTCAAGTGCCTACACATTTACGCATTTCATTTTTTGTTAAAATATTATATTAGGTATTCATAGCATGTCTGAGTTCTTCACAATCAGTTCCAATTTTTCCGTGCCCAAAAATTGATGTGACTGAAAGCCAAATAATATTGTTTATATGTAAAAAGAAACTACATTGTTTATAATTATTATATTTGAAATACTTTTTAAATGAAATAAGTTTTACTTGACAATCATTTTTAGGCGTGACAATTACAAATAAAAATCACACATAACAGCGGAACTTTTTATTGAAAAAAATATTAAAGGTAATATTTAACTATTAAAATAAAGAAACTTAAGAATTAAAAAAACTTCTACTAAATAAACTGTTTTCGTATTTTTTTAACAATGTCCAAATTTATCTGAAACATGACCACTGCACACATTTTAAGAATAAACAATTGAAAAAAAATAATGTATTCTTTAATATTTGTGAAACATACAAAAAACCTTAACTCACTTGAGGAAGAAGTTAAATTATAAAAAACAGAAAATTTCACTAATATATTTCAAAGTTATCGTTTGATTAAATAAAAAAATACGTAAAAGAAATGACCGGAGCGACGGGCCGGGTGACAGACAACCTTATAGGCCGGAACTTTGGCGGCGTCTGAATCAATACGTAGTAACTCCTTGCCGACGCGCACACAAATATACCACACACAATCCAGAGTTTTGAAGTACTGGCGGTCGACTTTGGTTTATCTGGCCAGAAATTGAATTTTTGCGAGTGTTTTTATTTTAATTAATTCTTATGAATACATTAATAAAATCTCTAATATTTTTTAAGGGATTCGTCGGAAAGTTACTAATTCATCGTCTAGAAAAATAAAATTTGGTACTTGCCGCTTATCTTACAACATTTTACATTTAATAAAATGTACTTATCGTTTTACATAATATATTTAATGGTAAGATCCTGTTTTTATTAATCTTAAATATAAATAACTTGCATCCCTTCGAATCCCTATAGAAACATTTAAGATTTTAGTAATAAGCTCATCAGAAATAATTAAAATGTGAGCGTCGGGGCAAATCCCCGTTATCAGGGTATCGTGTCACCTTAATGTTTTTTGTTGTTGTTTTTTTTGTAACAATTTGGGATGCGGGTGGGTATGGGTATCGTCGCCAAAAATCTCTGGTGTGGATCATCCAAAGTGCTTCACTAAGTTTGGTGACTTAGGTTGCATTTTCGTAAATACCAGACGTATCATCCAGGATATTTACTTTTATTTTAATCTGTATTGTGTTTTTTTTTTTTTGTATTAGGCAATTCACCCTAAAGAGAGTGCTATGTGCCGTTAAAGTTAAGGGAGATGGTTATAATTTTATGGGAAATCTATACGGGAATAGGAAATCTCAAATATTGAAGTCATTCAAGTCTATGAACTTGTATAGAACTGAGAAAATGCGAGAATTGTTGAGAGAAAGTAAATAAGGAATACTAAGGGGAGATTGGTGGGTGATTTTTATAAGTAAACGATAAATGCCTTTGAAGGATGAATGATTTTTACAATTAAAGAAAACGTGTTCAAGAGTCTTATTTTCCATGCCGCACTGGCAGAGTGGACTATCTAGGACCCGGATTTTAAACAAATGGGATGCAATGGAGCAATGACCAATTCTCATTCTCGAGATACAGGATATAAATCTTTTGGATTTTTTCTTGCCGTGGAACCAAGGTTTACTTGGAATATGATTTTGTATTCCAGCATAAAAAGCACCAGTTCGGGTTTTCGTATTAGTCCAATTTTCTTCCCAGGAGCGTATCATGTTGGATTTAAGAATTGGGATGACGTCAGAGATAGGAATTCTAAAATCTAAAGGATTAGAGCCAGAAATTGTTCGAAGTTTAGCTAGAGAATCGGCTTTCTCGTTACCCTCAATTCTCAAATGGCCAGGGACCCAAACCAATATTGTCTCGAAATTTAATTCAGTTAAAGATTTAAGGGTGTTTCTGATATTATAAATAATATAGTCTTCTGGTTTATGGATATTTGAGGAAATTTTCAACACTGCGCTTAGTGAGTCAGTGCACAGTAAGGCTCGTCGAATATTGAAAAGCTGGATTTGGCTCAAAGCTTGTTCAATTGCGAAGCATTCTGCAGTAAATATGGAAATTTCTTTAGGCAATTTATAAGACAAATCTAAATCGAATTTGGGAATGTGTACCGCAGCTCCACAATCTTTGTTATCAGACTTAGAACCATCTGTGTAAATGAGAGAAAATTCTGGAAACTTAGAAGATGTAATATTTTTAAATTTTTCCTCAACATTTTGATTAGATGAGGTTAAAATATTAGTTCGGAAGTCTGAAGTTATAACGTTGGGGATATAATTGATAGAATCAAATGGGATGGTGAAAATAGGAAGGATAGGATCTTTTTGTAGATTTTGGAGGGAAGAAGACAGAGATTTGAATGAAAGAAAACTTTTTAGAAGGAGAGGAAGTCGATTTTTATCTGTCGATCTTTTTTCGTTATTTAAGTTATTGAACAAATAATCAAGGCTTTGTTCTAAAGGGAGTTAACTTTTGTTGTCTTCTTAGTGTTAAAAAAAGAATAAAACTTGTGGATGATTTATCCTTTATTAATTAATTTAAACAATACAACTTAAAATATGTAAGTACAATTTCAAAGGGAAACTATTAAGTGAACAATACGACAAGCAAGTGCTTGGATTCGATACACGGAATAGAGTGTCGTCTGGAAGCTGGAGTTGGGGTTTATATAGTCCATGCTGGTGCGATGGAGTGGGGCGTCATCTTCCTATTTTCGGGCTGCGTGTCAAAGCGTCAATGTGTCATTCCGATAATGGGGTTATTGTACCAGTGCATGTGGAACACGTGGTCTTTCTTAAATCGATCCTTTGTTTTGGGATTGCTGCGCGTGTGGCCGCGTGTTGTTTTAAGTTCATCTAAATGTTCGTTTGTTTATTAATGGTCTTCTCCAAGTAGCCGTAGAAGGGTACGTGTTGATATGTCGTTTCAGGGATTGTGATTAGAGTATATCGTCCCGGTGATTGTCCTTGTCCGGATGCAACTGCTATCCATAAACTATTAAGGTTTAATAGTTTATTTTAGGCGAGATGAAGTGCTGGTTGTAATGGGCGTGCTGCGATGTCTTCCTGTAGGTGAGGGTCGTCTTGGGTGGTTAACTCTCCCCCCCTAAAATTGAAACTCCTTCGCACTGTGAAGAGTTTATATCTTCTCCAAAGGATATATCCGATGGCCGTAATTATCAAGCAGCTGGTAAGTGTGATGTGTATAGTTCCTTCAAATCCCGTCGTGGTGGTAGGGATATCGAATTCTCTGCGTGGTTCTTGTATTTCATCTACATGTAGGATGGGTAGTTTTAGTACATGTAATTCTTCTTTTGAATATGTGATGAGTAATGTTTCTTGGTTAACGATTCTTCCCATAGTGAAGGTTTTGCCTTGTATACTGCACTCGTCATTTGTTACAAGTACAGATTTGGAAATTACTATATTTTGTTGGTGTTGAGGGCATTGTGCTTGTAATGCTGTTGGTTCGTTGCGAAACAGGTACATCATATTATCTCCAATGACATGTGTATATTCTTCTGGACATATAATCTGGCGTAGACTACAGTTTTGTTCGCTGTGGTTTTCTAGTACGGTAGTTGTGCAGTCATCAATAGAGTTGAGTTCCTTGTTGCATATGCTGAGGCTGTCTGTAATAACTTGGCACTTGTGTGCATTATACATCTGCTTTCCATCTCTCAATAATCGTCTCGGTAGGAGGTGGGGTTGGAAACATTTATTGTTAGTTTTGGAAATGATGGGAATTATTTCGTTATACATATAAACGGTGCGTTCTACTAAAGTTAGAGAGAGAATAAAGTGTAAAGTTTGTTTAACTTTAACGAATTTAACTTGCAAAAAGCGTTGAATAATATCAAAATCTTTAGAAGGTAGTTGTTCAGGATTTACATGTGAAATAGATTCCATAAATACCTTCGGTTTTATAATGCTAGGGTGGTACATTCCATGAGAGGCAAACGTGATAGCTTCCGTAATTCTAGTTATTAACTCGGTAATAGTTTCCGTCTGATAAATCAAATGTGTAATCAACAAGTCTGTTTTATCTTCATAATGGTCATGGCTCATTTGAGACCAAAGTACCAATTGATTATGTGAAATATTTTTTAGTTTGCCGTAATAATCCTCCAATGTTCTTGAACTCAACGAGATTCTCTTTTCATTTATATTTTGGTTAGTTTCAATTCGTTGCACTAATTTATCCAAATCATTATCATCTAAATTTCCCGTAATTCCTTTAATTATTGAACCGAGTCCGTTTATTAGGCCTCTTTTATTCCTATTTATAACTAAATTATCAATTATCTGATTATTATGATCTATTAAATATTTCAAACGTTCTAATCCTACGTGTGGTAAGGTTACATTGTTACATTTTATAAGTTTATCGTAATTAATTCCTAGTTGTTGCGATTGTTCAATTAGTTTAGATAAATCTAGGGTATGAATGACGTGCCACTGTCCTTCGACGGCTCGTGCATTTCCCAGGGGCGCGACGATGAAGTGCTCATTGTCTGCTAATTGGCGGATCCGTAGCGCTTGCGTCATGGCCGTCAGCCTGAAACAATTTAACACTGTCTTTGTGAATTGTTGTTAGGCCTCTCAGACTTTTATATTCAAGTACATTATGTGGTAGTATTTTAGTAATAGTGAACGGTCCTTTAAATTTATTTTTATGTTTACCCCGTGCGGTAACCTTTATAAGTATCTGTTGTCCCACGGACATTTCTTGCTGCGTACGTGTTTTGTTTACTCGTTCGCGTGTTTTATTTTTTGTTTTATGCTGTAAATCATGTATCAATTTTTTGAGTTCTTTACATTGATTTGCGTGGTCGGCTACGTAGCTTTGGGTAATCACACCATTAGGTTGTGGTACTCTGTTCCCATGACAAAAGTGTACCTCGTTTGGTGTATGTTTAGTTACACCATGTATGTTATTATTATAAGCATTCAAGGCTAAATTAATTTGGGTTTCGGATGTTACGTTCGGTATTGCCGTGCGTATTAATCTCAATATTTCTGTCAGAGTGGAGTGAAAGCGTTCTATATCAGCTTTTGATTGTGAATGACCAGTAGTAGTCACATGTGTTTTAATATTGTACGTTTCTAATAACTCTCGTGTCGTAGTGGACGTGAACGTGGTTTCACGATCTAAATGTATTTCTTTCGGTATACCGATTAACGAAAATATTTTAACAAGTATTTCACATATGGCGACATTGTTGTCGACAGTGATTAAAGTACAAGATGCCCATTTAGAGAATCTATCTACAATGGTTAAGAATTTTTGACGTCCGAAATGGTAAGTATCAATCTGCCATATTTCCATTGGACAATTGGGGGTAACGGTAGCCTCTAATGGGGCAGACTTTGGGTGTCTTTCGTATTTAGAGTTTTGACATATTATACATGTTTTTAAAAAATCTTTTATTTTGGTCCGCATGTTATTGAAATAGTGCGTCCGTTTTATTTTACTAAGTAAGGCATCTAGGCCCATATGACGTTGGTTCTCGATATGCGTCGAACGAATTACTTCTTTTTGTTCTTCTAAATTTATGGGTTCAATCTTAACATTTGTGAAACGTATTAATTTTAACGAGTTCTTATCAATATTTTTTCTATAGCATTCGCTTAAACACTCATATAGTCTATCATTATTTATAATTACTGCGTATTTATCCTTATCTAAACATGTTTTAATCAATTTTAAAAATACCGCTTCCGCATTTGCTAAAGGAATGCACCATACAAGGTCCGTACCTTTTTCTTTAGCTCTTAAACTATTCTTCTCAATATCGCTTAATTCGATAAAAATCCTATTCATACGCGGGGGTGGGTGTTCGTTACGAATTGGGATTCCACCCTCATGGTCATCCACATTGCTATGCACGGTGTCAGTGACACTCTGGGCACCCGAGGTGGCTTCTACTCGTAATGAATCGTGCTCCTCACCGTCCTCACTATAATGAATTTCGACCCTTGAAAGTGCGTCGGCTACATGATTATTACAACCTCGCTTATGTCTAATTGTATAATCATATTCTTGGAGTTTAAGTCTCCACCTAGTAAGTTTAGCATTGGGTTCTTTCAATTTGGTTAACCATACTAACGGTTGATGATCCGTTTCTATAATAAAATGTTTACCATAAATATACGGACGGAATTGCTGGAGGGACCATAGTATACCAAGCAATTCTTTTTCCGTCGTATTATACTTGGTTTCCGTTTTCGACAGTGTCCTAGAAATATAGGCAATAGGTTGAGATTTTTGGCTCAACACAGCCCCCAGAGCAATGTTACTTGCATCTGTGGTTACAGTGAATTCTTCGTTAAAGTCGGGATATTTTAATATTGGGGCATTCATCAGTAATTCTTTACATAGCCTAAATGCATTTAAAAACTTTTTGTCTTGGTTATTTATTTTTACGTTTTTTCGGGTACATTCTGTGAGTGGTTTCGTCACTCTGCTTAAATTTGGGGCGAATTTACGGTAGTAACCGATTAGTCCTAGAAAAGATTTTATATCCCTGACTGTCTTTGGTAAGGGGAATTTTCTTATAGCATCAAGTTTTGCGGGATCAGGTTGCAGTCCATCACCATTAAGAATATGGCCTAAGAATTTAATTTCTTCCTTGACAAATTCACATTTATTGATATTTATTTTTAAATTTGCTTCCCGCAGGGCGTTGAAAACTATTTCTAAGCGCCTGAGGTGTTCTTCTTCGTCGTTGGCATATACTATAACGTCATCTAAATATACCAAACATATTTTCCCTATGTATTTACGTAATACATTATTCATCATACGCTGAAATGAAGCAGGAGCATTTTTTAATCCGAATGGCATTCTAACAAATTCGTAGTGTTGATTAGGAATAGTGAATGCTGTCTTTTCTATGTCTTGATCAGACATTTTGATCTGGTGGTACCCACTTGTCAGATCTAAAGTTGAAAAGTATTTATTACCATGTAACTGTGAAAAAATGTCTTCGATGTTTGGGAGCGGAAACTTGTCACTACGTGTCTGTTCGTTGAGTTTCCGATAGTCTATGACCATCCTCCACTTTTTTATACCCGATTGGTCGAGTTTTTTCTCGACGATGTGGACAGGGCTTGCCCAAGGCGAATCGCTTGGTCGGATGATTCCATCCTTCAGAAGTTGAGCGACTTGTCTTTCAACTTCAAGCCTCTGTTCGTACGGTAATCGGTAAGCGCGTTGATACACGGGCTCTTCTTTAAGTAATTTTATTTCATGTTTTACATGAGGTGAGCAATTAACTACCAGTTCTTCAGAGAATAAATCCCTATTTTTCTCCAATAACTCATCAAGTTTACTCATATCCATTACATGGAACAACTGAACTTGTTTGGTTGGAGTTTTTAAAATATTATTTGAGTTGTTTAAAATTAATGTTGCATTCATTAATTTTAACATATCTATTCCCATTAACACATCGTATTTATGGGAAAAGTCAAAAATATAAAAACGCATTTCAGCATTATTATTGCCGAATACTTTTCTCCAAAATGGCGTCACGACTGTACCTCTATGGGCGGTCGTAGAGTGCGCTGTTTGTACAGTAAACTCTTCATTTATATATCTACAGTCACGAAACAATCTATTATATACATTTTTAGTCATGAATGATTTGGAGCTTCCCGTATCAATCAGAATTTTCATATTTAATGGCGCTACTATATATGGTAGGCCATTATTGATATGATTCAGGTGGATTAGGTTTCTCGGGGAGATTCTTGGTCTTCCCAAAAATCCGGCCGTTCCTGATCATTGCTGTCGGTATAGAATAGCTCCTGCGCCGTACGTCCGTTGCCGAGGTCGATGACCGGGCCTTTAGGAGGTCGGGACATTGGGGCCGTTCTCATACTGACATCACCGGCACGTGTCTGGTGCGTATTAAAATTGTTGTTGTTATTTCCGTGCCACGGGCGGTTTTGTCCGAAATTATTATTATGCGTCTGGTTATTATTATGCCACGGTTTATTATTATAATTATTGTGATTAAAATTATTATGTGGTTTGAACGAGCTTTGCGTTTGCGGAGTAAAAGGTTTATTTGATTGTTGTCCTGGCCGCATAAAATTAGATGGTCCTGCTTGTGGAAACACAAGATTTTGTTTAGACCGCTGGTGGAGCTCGCCATGGGCCTCCAACATCCTTATTTCTGTGCACAGGGCATCATAATTTTTTGTTAAGTTTGCGCATTTAATGTGCGTTGGCATGAGGTTTAATAAAGTATTTCGAGCCGTATCTTTGTATGGTTCCATCAATATGTGAGCACTAGGCCCTCCATATTGATCGGAAATTTTAATTTTAATCGAAAAGAGAATTTGGTTGATCTCATGGATCGTTGAGGAGAAATCCTTCTGACCGCGGTTGAAGTTTATCAATTCTGTTTGTAATAACGTCACAGACTTATTGTCCCCACATTCATTTTTCAATGTTTCTAATATTGTTTCAATATTGTTATCATGATCGCTCATGAGAATTACGTGAAGTGCTTTCCCACGTAATCTTGAGATTATTTTCTCAACATTATTTGGCGTATTGCCGTTTCGAGTAATATACCCCCTGGCTGATTTTATAAATAAATTAATATCTTGGGGAGAGCCACTGTACTCCAATATCGATTCCGAGTATTGGGGAGCGGGCCTCTCATTTGGCTGTGCCATTTTAATAAATTAGAAATATACGAAGTGACTTTTAATTAGAAAAAAAAATAGTTTTCTCTCTAACCTTTTGGATAAGGAAGGGAAGGGATCTATCGTACGTATGGGATAGACGATCAATTGAAAAATGTACTCACAGAAGTATTGATGCGATGATCTTCATTGCCTAGTTAACGAATTTGTTTGGTGTGTGGTCCTCTTCGCGTCGAGATATTAAAGAATATCTAAGAAGTCCTGGCTACGGCCAAGTTTAACAGCTTCTTCGAAATGACCCACGTACTGGGCGCCAGTTAACTTTTGTTGTCTTCTTAGTGTTAAAAAAAAAGAATATAACTTGTGGATGATTTATCCTTTATTAATTAATTTAAACAATACAACTTAAAATATGTAAGTACAATTTCAAAGGGAAACTATTAAGTGAACAATATGACAAGCAAGTGCTTGGATTCGATACACGGAATAGAGTGTCGTCTGGAAGCTGGAGTTGGGGTTTATATAGTCCATGCTGGTGCGATGGAGTGGGGCGTCATCTTCCTATTTTCGGGCTGCGTGTCAAAGCGTCAATGTGTCATTCCGATAATGGGGTTATTGTACCAGTGCATGTGGAACACGTGGTCTTTCTTAAATCGATCCTTTGTTTTGGGATTGCTGCGCGTGTTGTTTTAAGTTCATCTAAATGTTCGTTTGTTTATTAATGGTCTTCTCCAAGTAGCCGTAGAAGGGTACGTGTTGATATGTCGTTTCAGGGATTGTGATTAGAGTATATCGTCCCGGTGATTGTCCTTGTCCGGATGCAACTGCTATCCATAAACTATTAAGGTTTAATAGTTTATTTTAGGCGAGATGAAGTGCTGGTTGTAATGGGCGTGCTGCGATGTCTTCCTGTAGGTGAGGGTCGTCTTGGGTGGTTAACTAGGGTGACGCGATATAGAAAAAGATTTAAAAATATATTTATCAGCTAGGAATTGTCTCCTTAAAATTAAAGGGGGATCAACACATTCTACCTGGAGAGAATTAATTGGAGAAGATTTCATCGCTCCAATAATTATTCTGAGCGCTTTGGACTGAATTCTTTAAAGTTTTTTGTCCAAATATTTAGGAAGAGGATCAAAAAGAAATGTTCCATAATCCAAATGGCTTCGCACTAGAGCACCATACATTAATTTAAGAGTAGTAGGATGAGATCCCCACCACACTCTGGAAACAGCTCGCATAATATTTAGCCCCTTTTCACACTTAGCCGAAATGTTCTGAATATGCGGGAGCCAGGAAAGTTTATGATCCAAAAGTAGTCCAAGAAATTTAATTTGCTTAACGATTTGAAGAGGGACATTATCAAAGCAGACAGAAAAGGGGGGTATTTTTCTTCTGCGCGTAAAAGCCACTACTTTGGTTTTAGACGTAGCTTCGTAGCTAAATTCATCCCATTTGTCAACAACCAAACTTTAATATTATGTAAAGCCAAATTCAATTCCTTCGCAGCGCGCGATAGATTTTTGTGTGATAAATATATAAGGAAATCATCAGCAAAATAAAGTCGCTTGATAGATGAAGGAATTACACTGTCTAAATCACTTATATATATTAAATAATAATGGACTGATTACGGACCCCTGAGGTAACCCCTTTCATAGTTTGCGATTTATCGTTTTTGAGGAAAAGTGGATAATAATGGATTTGTCTGTTTGTAAATTAATTATAAATTGAACTGGTTTTAAGGGAATTTTTATTTTAATTAATTTTTCTTTCAAAATTTTAATTAATACATCGTCGTAAGCTGACGAAAGATCAAGAAATGTGGCCAGAGTGCAAGAATTAAGGGACTGAGATATACGGATGTCTGTTGTTAACACACTTAAATTATCTATGGTTGATTTCTTTTTCCGGAAGCCATATTGATTAGGAGAGATAATTCTGTGATTTTCAACAAACCATTCCAATCTGTTCTTTATCAAGTGTTCTGCTACTTTCATTAAACATGACGAAAGAGCAATAGAACGATAGGATGAGATTTCAGATGGATTTTTGCCAGGTTTTAAAATCGGAAGGATTTTTTGAACTTTCCAGACTTCCGGAATAAATCCCGTTTCGAACATGTAATTAATTAGGGATAAAAAATATTCAACCGACATGTCTGAGAGTGCTTTAATGAAACTATATAAGATTCCATCAGGGCCAGGAGAAGAGTCTGGAAGGGAATTGATTACTCGATTTAATTCACTTACTGAGAAAGGAGAGTCCAGCCAGCTAGAGTGAGATGGATAAGAAATAAAGGAAGGCATTTCCTCACATCTGGCAACTGACGGAGAAGCTATCTTATCAGCAAAACCTATAATAATTTCTTCTGGAATATGTTTAGAACGCTGCGGAGTATATGACGAACCGAATTTTTTTAAATTGGACCATACGGATGACTGGGGAGATTCAGGAGACAAGCGTTCACAGAATTTTCGCCATCCAGACCGCTTTTTGTTTTTCAAAACGCGTTTCGCTTCTGCCTGGGCGCGTTTCACAGAAAGGTAATTTTCGAAAGACATACATTTACGGAAAATGGAAATTGCTTCTCTTCTGGATTTAACGACACTAGCGCATTCTTCATCCCACCTTGGGGTGGAATGTTTTATCTTAATGTTAACATTACGTTTTTTAAGTGTTTTTTCTGCAGCTTTTATTATCATGTTAGGAAATAATTCACATTGTAAACTAGTGTTGACAAGGGAAAACTTAGATGCTTGAACAATGGAGTCTAATTCTGAAGAAAAATTTCTCCAATTCACGTCTTTCGTTTTAAATTTAAAACTATTGTTTATCGAAAAGGAATGCGTGGAAGATAGATGGTGGAAGGTAATTATTATAGGAAAATGGTCACTGGAAAGGGGATCTTTAAGAATGTTCCAAGAACATATGGGAATCACCGAAGATGAGCAAAGAGATAAATCGAATGCACTTTTCCGATGTTGAGGGGCAGTGAAACGAGTTGGAGATCCGTCATTTAGTATACATAAATTATAGGTATCCATAAAATCTAATAGATTATGGCCAGAACGGTTTGTTAACTCACTGCCCCAAGAAGGAGAATGAGCATTGAAGTCCCCAAGTATCATATACGGGGGATGAATCTGGGATATAAATGTTGACCATTCGTTTTCAACAAAAATTGTAGAGGGAGGGATATATATTGATAGTAATGTAATATCAGATATAACAGCAGCTACTATCTGAAAATTATTGGAGAGAGTGTGGAAAATAATTTGTTTAAAAGGGATAGAATTATGTATAATAAGAGCAGTGCCACCTTTGCCATCCAGTCTATCATGTCTTAGACAATGATATCCAGGAATATTAAATTGGTATGAGGGTTTTAACCACGTTTCGGAGATGGCAGCAACTGAAATATTATGTTCATCAAGTAACTGTACAAGATCAATTTTGTTGGCGAATAGACTTCTACTATTCCATTGAAGTATTTTGCTCAGTTGCGGATACATCGGGAAGGCTAGAAAGTAAAGATTTCATATAATCGGCAGCGCTGGATGGTACTTTATTGTTATTTGAAAGGATCGTAATTAATAGGGTAATTAAAGTTTGAATAAAAGAAGAATTTTCAATCGTGACTTTAGGGAAGATATCGGAAGTGGAACAGTTTTTTAAGGCAGTCCCATTGGGAGCCTGGGATTTATTATTCCCATTCGGGTTTAGTAAAAGTTCATTATGTAGTTTTTTATCGAAAGAAGGAATAAATTTTGAATTAGATTTTATCGGTTTGAAAATTGTTTTTTTGTGGGAAGATGATAGAGGGGATTTAGGGGAAGAAAAATGAAAGAGAGAAGCGTTAGACGTTATCTCTGCAAAATATTTTTTTGTAGGAGGGAATAATTTAGAGGCCTGAAAGTAGGAAATATTGTCTGCAGCCATTGACTGTTTGATATTTCTCTGTCTAGATAACTCTGGACAGGCCACACTAACAGCAGTATGATTGCCCTTACAATTAATACAAATAGGGTTATTCGTTGTATTTTGACACTGTTCAAAGGGATGATCCTCTCCGCAATGGAAACAACGAGGAGGGTAACGACAAATAGGTTTTGAATGGCCAAAACGGCAACAGTTGAAACGTTGGATAGTCGGGAATCTGTATATTTCAACGGAAAGAGCGTTATAATAAATAAATACACGGGATGGTAATGTTTGACCTTCGAAAGTAATAACAACGGATTGGGAAGGTTTCCTTGAAATTCAAACGACGTGCTTTTAAAACTTTTGGAGTTAATTGAGAGTCATTAAGAGCGTCTACTATTTCTGTTTCTGATAGATCGGTTGGGATACCTCTTACTCTGCCCATTCTGGTTAAATTGAAAGTAGGTATGAAAGATTTAAATTTATTATTTGAAAGAGAACCTATTTTTTTAACAAAATCATTAGCTTATGTGGCTGATTTAAATTCTATGGATAGTTTGTATCGACCTTCCGGTTTTATTGATCCATTTATAATACCGAAGTTATTGAGTTTTGAGCTAAAAATAAATTTACCAAAATCCAGGGGATGAATTATTTTCCCCTGTTCAGTCCTTTGGACATTGACAATAAATGGAGCTGAAGATGAAATAGAATACATAAGCTCAATGGCTTTTGCTTCTGGAGGAATGGTATCATTATAACTTCCATGAGAGATTGGGGCTTCGTTTGATTGTGAAAGAGATTTAATTTTAGGAGGTACATTAAGGCAAAGTGGAGGACGTCGTTTTCGTGAAGGAATGGTTACAGAAGTCTGGGTATCATCAGTATCGTAGTCGTCTACAATATTAGAAATGGGCTCAGGGTCCGGAGGTCGATTTTCATCTTCCTCCATTTCAAAAAATTAAAAAAAAAATTAAACAATAATTATTATTTTAGAAATAATAAATGATAGAAATAATACACGCAACTTCGTCGCAAACCAATAACACAAACAAAAATAATGAATACGAAAAGGTAACAATAAATAAATCTTATCTGTACGCCGCGCCGCCGTCAGTAAGCCGTCAAACACAGAGCACTGGTAAACACGACTGCACACTACCGAGGTTCGGTGACTAATCCTGTATTGTGTTAAAGTTCGCGTTCTTGCTTATATCTACTGCTACGTACATATATCACGAATTATGCCGTATCAAGAATAGTTCCAAGAACAACTTAAAGGGTGCTTTTGTATTAATATTTCGCCTCAAACTATGAATCGATATACGAGTAGTCTTTAGCGCAACTATAACCCCAAAGTATGATGGAAATAGACAATCACAAAATACTTGACATTTCTTTATAAAAATTTTCTAAAAAAAAACATTCGACGGCCTCCGTGATTGGTATCCGGTGGGTTTTTAATTTATTTGAGTTATTTCACAATTTATAATAAAATACAGTATTTTGCGGATGTTCCAGAGTGGAAGATACTCCCAGTATCAACCTAGTTAAAGACCATCATTCGGAATCGAAATTTTCCTTGAAATGTCACCAGATCTTAGATTTTTTTTTAATAAGACCGATCACTTTAACACCTTCCATTAAATAAGTTAATTTTCTGCTTAATTATAGTTTGTATATTATATTATTTGCTGAGTCCTCAATGTTGCCTGATGTTACTATCAATGTGTACTCATGTTTTCCATGATTACAATCAATCAAGTCATCTCCAGCCCCCTTATCAGAATCCATTTGTACATGAGGGTTCAATTATAAAAACAATATTTGTTCATACTAATGTTTATATAATTTTGGTACTAACGTACCCAACTTGCATTCAATGCTGTTTATAAATTGGTTGTTTTAAATTTTATAAATTTATTCGTTAATGGCCTACAATCCCGTTTGTAACCGGAAATTAAATAACTTCAGAGAAAGAGGTTCTCAATAAATTAGAAATATTTTTAAATAGGATTTTTTTCTTTGTAGAATAAAGAAAAAAATTAGAAATGCCTTTCATACAAAATTTCATGGAATCGAATAACGAGTACACTCGCCTAACGGAGCAGATCTTCGTCCCATTTGAATTTGGTAATCATGGTGGAACCAAATTTTTGATTTGGAAATTTAATTCTCGATCGGCCATATAACTGGATCACGAAACACGTCCACTTGGCATTTCTTGAGTTCTTTATTATATGACAATAGTCTAAATTGTGTATTAAGCATACCACCGAAACTACCCAGATTTACTATAATAGAGAGGAGTTACAGTTGCAGGACATAAACGGTATGTAAAACTTTCAAATTTTATCACAAAGATCTTAACACAAAGTGAGTATGTACTAGGTTACGTTATTTTGCCAGGGGAAATTTTAGTTGTGAAACATCAGAAAGGACTACTTTAATTACTGTTGGAATTTGTTCGTTAGAAGGGAACATTCCTGCTTGCATAACGTTATGAGAGAAGTTCGTTATAAGCTCGCAAGAATGCGTTATTGCCAGGCGTTGTTGGGATATTTATCAATATTCTGGAGGTCTGATAATCTATAATATGCCGTTTTTAGAAGTAAATGCAATTAACTGTAGATTATAAATTTGGAAGCTTAAGTTAAAACCTGAGAACCTTTTAATCATCCATGTAACTAAAAATTTTAATGTTCATTTGCTCAAAATCTTAAATCTCCGAAAGTTCTTCACCGATTGTTTTGAAATTTTGACACAACGTTGCATTCGAATACGCATGTGTTTTTATTAATATTATCTTATTTTTTGTAACAAATAGATATGACGACATCCTCGTCTCAAGTGATGAGGATTTCATTTACATATTATTAAAATTTTGTGGTATGTGTTCATGCAATATATATGAGATTGGTAGGTATGCATTCGCAAAGAGTTGTTGGATAGGAAATCTCAATTCTTGCAATTGTCCTACCTACCCAATGTACCCATTCAATAATATCACTATGATCGGTTTATTTATTGCAAGATGTCAAAAGTGACATTATGCTCATTTGAAGCTCTGCAGAGCTCAGTGATGGCTCAGTGTAAAATAATACCTTAGACAGGGAGCATTGGACGGCAACTGCGACGGGTGAGTTCCTTTTATCCTAAACTCCCAATCTGGGCTTGTCTTATGTACCAGAAGCCCAGGTTTGAGCATTGAGGAATACTGTCTATAAAATTTAGCGGTTAAAATTAAAAGTTAACTGTCCCATATAACATTGTAATTAACATAGTTCTGGGACTTGTCCTTCTGGTGTGTGATTTTTTGTTTTTATTTTTATTCTAAATAAAAGAAAATTACATTTTCACTTAGTTACTAGAAATAACTAATAAATACATTACATAACAATATTATTCACTTTCATTGTTTTGTTGATTGAGCCTAAAAGTGAACAATTTTTTTTTAAATGTACCTACACTTTTATCATTTTTAATTTTGTCAGGGAGGCAATTATATATGTTGCTCCCCTCGTAACCAATGGATTGCTTGCCATAATGAGTATGTATGGCGTTTAAATGTATTTTATCGTATTGCCGTGTAAAGTGTTTGTGTACTTGGGACGTTTCAATGAGTTCTGTATTTGTATTTATGAGTTTATTATTTATTTTGTATATAAGGAGACATGTATTATATTCAAATAATTTTTTTAATGTTAATAGTTTTGTTTGTATATATATATATATATATATATATATATTGTGGATGTTATAGGTTTGAAATGAAATAGTTTTTTGATAACTTTGTTTTGTGTTTCCTGTAGTGCATTTATATTTGTTTCATATGCATTTCCTCAGATTTCAATCAAGTAGTTTAAATGTGAATGTACGAGGCTATAATATAGAACTATTTTAATTTTATTTGGTAACAGAAATGATATCCGGCTAAATACGCTAATTAAGGGTGTTATTTTATCTTAAATATCTTGAATATGCTGTTTAAAAGTTAGGTGTTTATCAATGCACAGCCCAAGATATATCTCCTGTATCAGGATTTGCAGGTTGTTATATTCAATTTTGAAGGGTACATGAGGAGGAATGATTTTACGGGTAGAACTTAAAATCATGTATCTTTTTTTTGACATTCGTTGTTAGGATATTTGATTGGAGCCAGCTGTTAAGTTTTCTAAGTCTTTCTGTGCATTTTCTAGTAAGATATTTAAATCTTTACCCCGGTAGAAAATTGCAGTATCATCTGAATACAAAAAAAAATTCACCGTTTAAATCTAACTGGGAGAAGTAGGACTTATTCCAATAGCACCTAACCCCAACTAATACAGTGGAGTCGCAGTTTCGCGACACCAGTATGGATAGTAGAAATCAATTGTAAATATATTAAATAGTGTTTTTCTTAAATAATTATAAATATATTACATGGTGTTTTTTTGTTCAGTTGGGTGGTTTCAGTTTCAATCTGTATTGAACGTCAGTATATTATCTATAATAATACTGTGAGAAACGGTTGGCTAGTGCAAGAGGTAGCGCAACACGGCATAATGCCTCAAAAATCTCTTTTTAGATTTAGTGTTATCTTTGGAGATGATAATGAAGAGTTTATTTTCTTCGCTTTCTACCAGGAGGTGGAAGAACCTCTTATCCATCATCCATTTTCTATTAACCGGTTCTTCGTCACACCATCCGTATTTGTGGCTCTTCAGGAAGGGCAGGGAGAACCAGTTCTTGGGTCGCCCTTGCCAGGTCTATCCTCTTGAAGTAATACACTACATTATGCTATACTTATATTATATACATTTCACCGGTGACATTACTGGTAAAAACTTGTTTTTTAAAAAAACATCGCTGTTGGACGAAATAGAAAAATTCGCTATTGTTTCTCTATCTGCACAGATATACTGAGCCACAGCAACACGTGCTGGGGTACAGCTCTATTAAATAAAAATAACGATCATTCTTGACTGATCACAAAATATTTTCCTTGGTGGAAAGCTGTACCTATTTTTTGTTAAATTTTTATTTCATTTTTCAATAATTTACATTTAATATACCAAAGACTTTTGTAGATTTTTAAAAATAAATTGACCATTTCAAGTAGGAAAATATTTTCATTAGTTTATTTTTATGGAATTTTCAACAATTTTGAAAGGGAATATCTTTGTTCATTATTTTTAACTTCTATTTCTAATATTAGTTCAAGATTAATCATTGTTGCTTTCTATATTTTTTATGTGAACAAATGTAAGGTTGTACTACATTTACGTTGTTTATTTTTATTCATACGATATATTTTAAGGCATCCTGTCCTGAATTGTAATTATAATGTCAAGAATTGAATTTTCCAAGTCTTTCTCGCTGGGGTAAAATCAACCAGAATAATGAAAAAAATTGATTAGTTGTTTTGTTTAATTTAAAAATAATCAAATAATATCAAATCGTTTTCTAATTATTTTACAAGTAATAATTATTCGCCTGAAACACTCATCCACATTGAAAAATCTCCTGATAAAAGATACATGACGCCAACGGGACTCGAACCCGTGTTCGACACTCGGACACGGGTTCGAGTCCCGTTGGCGTCATGTATCTTTTATCAGGAGATTTTTCAATGTGGATGAGTGTTTCAGGCGAATAATTATTGCTTGTAAAATAATTGTTACCCTTTGTGCTATGCATAAAAAATCTTGTCTAAAAACATTACTTTACCAAAAAAAAAAAATTTAAATCTTTTTCTGTTAAAATAAAGTGTGTTGTGTCGTGACTGAGGCACACTGATCTTTCACGATCTCTTTTAGCCACTGATTTTCTGATATTTATAAACTTTTCTTTCGTCACTTTTATAATATTTATATTTTTATTACTTTTATTGTTATTTTTTGTTTTATTACTAATATTTTTTGTTTAATTTAAAAAAATGTTAAAATATTTTTGTTGTCCTCTCCTAAACACAAGCAGCTGCTTTATTAGGAGAGTGATTGAAATATTAGTGTTTATATTGTAAAAAATATTGTAACCTTGTTTATATGTTTCAATAAAATTTAAAAAAAAAAAAAATATATATATATTTTTATTAGTAATTTTGTGAATAATGAAGAAGGATTTTGTTGAAAAATTCCCTACTGGACTCTGGACCCCCTGCAAAGCCCTTAGATCCCCCCCAGACCCTGTAGATGGTGAAAATACAAATCAGTGAATCTGTCGTTCTAACTTCAACTAAAAAGGGAGTTTTTTTTTATTTTTCATGTGACACCTTACAAAAGCGCCCCTCTCTGTACAGTATATGGGCAAGGGAATTAGGTTACCATTCGCTTGGGCAAAGTTGTGAAGCGGGTTAAAGTAGGGGCTGTAGGAAGGTCTTTATTAATGCGGGCGTTGAAAAGGCCCGGATTATGTGAAGAAGGAAAAACGGATGTCAGAAGCTCATCAAGCTCAAGCGACCCATTCTCATGAAGCCAACATCAACTTTGAACTCGTGTTGCTCTCGTGCACCGGTGCACTGGGGACGAGCTCTTTCCTCATGGGACCTTCAGCGCTCACGGGAACTATAAGTAAACCATCTAAAAAAATAAATTGCATTTAAAAATAATTACAAATTCAAACTATTTAAAAATTATATCATATTCATTAAAAAAATTATGTTTAAATCGTTTTTCTCAAAATGAAGAGAATTTTTTATCTTAAATTACTGAGAAGAAATAAAAACGATCACTGACTATGGGTCGCATATAAAAGGTTCTACTCAACAGAAACCGGACTAAGAACTTCGTCTGCTGTCAGATATAGCTCTTGCCATAGAGTCATTCACAATTTGGTAGGCGGGAATGGGTACCGCTGCCCTGGGAACCATTTATTGGATGACCAACACCTCTGCCACAGGTCACCCCAAGTGGTTCGCTACGTTTGGTGACTTAGCAGGGGTGCCCGGGTTCATGGGTTAAGGTTTGCCCAGGTCTTGGTGGCGGGTGCGTCTGCCCACCTTCTGCGTGGCGGGCCGGTTGGGAGATGCTGGTTGAGGGAGACCCTTTACAACCGGTTACCGCTGTCCGGGCCGCTCGATAGTACAGGGGCCCGACCCTCAGGCTCACGACTAAGGGTGGGCTGCCCCATCAGCGAGTGAAAAAACCCTGCCACTGCTGTTGTGCCGGTTCGTGACCGGAGGGGACCCAGCAGCAGCGTTTGGGACGCATTGGATGCCCTCTCCAGCCGGACTCTCCCAGCCTATCGCCTAGCACCGCAGTGAGTGGGCTGGAACCAAACGCTCATCACTCCTGGACAGCCTGAACCCCATATTCCTACCCACCCCTCATACCTTTCCATTCCAGACCTTCCTTTCACTTCATACCCTTAAAAAAAAAAAATTTAAATCATGAATATACATAAAAACAAACTTAACATCATTACAGCGGCGAGTAGCAGGCGTCCCCGGTGCGGGCCAAAACTGTTGGTAAATTTTGCCAACATTTGCGGTCTGCACAATAATTTAAATTCAGTTCATCACCATCTTTTATCCCAACGTCCCAACCTTCTTTTCCTATCCGAAACTCAGATAGCCGAGCCGCCAGACTCCTCCTATCTGGACTGCCCGGGCTTTACCCTTGCAAGCAAGTTCCGATTCAAAAGAGGAGTCTGCCTCTATAGTCGAGCTGACGTCAACTGTGTACGACTGTTGAGTCTGGAAAACTCCAGATTCGACGTAATGTGGGTGCGCGTCAATCTTGCCAGTACGGCAAGATTCTACGCATGTCTATACCGCTCCCCGAACCATAGCGAATCAGACACTTCCGAGCTCTTCAAACATTTAAGAGATACTATTGATGATCTCTTGCCCCGCTACCCTTCGGCCGAGTTTATTATTCTGGGGGACTTCAATGTTCATAACGAACCACGGTTGAAGTTCTCTGGCCCAACGGACTCGCTGGCTGGCCGACAGGCGGAATCCTTTGCCATTTGCTACGGATTAGAGCAACTGGTTCAGGAGCCTACAAGGGTTCCTGATGTCCAGACTCACCGTTCCAATCTGTTAGACCTATTCTTAACTACTGTGCCACATGGATATAAGATTGACGTCACAGCGCCTCTGGGATCATCTGACCACTGCCTAGTGACGACATCAATCCCCGTTAGCCTCAGACCAACCAATGAGAGGCTGAGGAGAAAAGTGTGGCACTATAGGTCAGCAGATTGGTTCGGTATGCGGACCCATTTCAACGCTTTTCCGTGGTCAGCTATTTGTTTTCGGACTTCGGACCCTTCAAGATGTGCCCAGGAGATTGGTGAAGTCATCAAATCGGCGATGGATGGCTTCATACAATCGACTACTAAAGAAACTGGTGTGGGCTCAAAGCCGTGGTTCAGTCGACAATACTCCGAAGCAGTTCGACGAAAAAACGCGGCTTACCGAGCCTACAATACATCTCGAACGCCCGAAAGCAGATCGGCATACAACAAATCGGCAAAGGAATGCAAGAGAATCATTAATAGGTCAAAATTCGAACACGACCTGCAGATCAGCAAAAAGCTGGCTGCCTGCCCGGATGGCAGCAGAGCATTCTGGTCCCTTGCGGGCTCAATAGGTCGGAATTTTCGCAAACCCAGTTTGCCACCTCTTACCAGACCTGACGGCTCACTAGCAAACACCGCCACCGAAAAGGCTAACTTATTAGGGAAAATGTTTGCGGAAAACTCGACCCTCGATGACGGAGGTGCTGTTCCGCCGTCGGTTCCTCACTGCGGCTTCTATATGAAAAAGCTGAGGATCCGGCATCGGGATGTACTCCACGTTATACGGGGGCTCGATGTTAACAAAGCTAGTGGACCTGATGGAATACCTGCCCTGGTATTGCAGAGGTGTGCTGCGGAAATAGTTCCAGTTTTGACAAAGCTCTTCAAAATGTCCCTGAAGTGTGGCACTGTGCCCTCTGGTTGGAAAAAAGCGGTCATTCACCCTATTCCCAAGAAAGGTGACCGCTGCAACCCGGCCAACTACCGCCCCATAGCGATCACATCAGTTCTGTCCAAAGTGATGGAACGTGTGATCAACGACAAACTGCTCACATACCTCGAGAAGAACAAAATTATCAACGACCGTCAATACGGATTCCGGCGGAACCGCTCGTGCGGTGATCTTCTCGCGTATGTGTCGCATGTTTGGGGGCGGTGCCTGGAACGTCACGGTGAGACTCAAACGGTCACACTAGACATATCCAAGGCCTTTGACCGGGTCTGGCACCGAGGACTTGTCAACAAATTGCCTTCTTACGGACTTCCCGCATCCCTGTGTACGTGGATTGCTGACTTTTTAAGGGATAGGTCGATTCAGGCAGTTGCTGACGGTTTCACCTCATCCTCACACTCTATAAATGCTGGCGTCCCACAGGGATCGGTTCTGTCTCCGACTTTGTTTTTGTTGCACATCGATGACCTTTTGACATGTGCACCGATTCATTGTTACGCGGATGACAGTACAGTTCATGATAGCTTTTTGTTTGACAAGCCCCCAAAGGGCACACAAACTCCAACGGCTCAGAGGGCTTTGAAGCAGAGAATGGACGGTTATCTCGAGAGTATTTCGTCCTGGGGTAAAAGTAATCTCGTCAAATTTAATGTTTCAAAGACCCAATCCTGTCTGATTACGTCTAAAAGGAATCTAAATGATAATCTAGTCTCCTTCAACGGAAGCAATCTTCCGAACAGGCCTTCCATTGATATGCTTGGTGTAACTATAAGTGACCAGCTCAGGTATGGGGGCTCCATCGAAGCCAGAGTAAAGTTGGCCTCTCAGAAGCTGGGCGTACTGTACAGGGCCCGCAGATACTTTAATAGTACACAACTGCTGACCCTATACAAATCGCAAGTGCGCCCTACTGTCGAATTTGGCAGCCATCTCTGGTCAGAAATAAACGGTCTATATTTGCAACACATATTCCCCTCAGGGGTACCGTACCCAGGGATCCGTTTTAACCACTTCTCTTAATCTCTTTGTCAAATGATTTCACCAAAATAATCGAGTCATCTGACGATCAGCAGGTTTATTTTTACGGCACTCCAAACGAAATCAATAATCTCAAAGCGATTGTCTAAAAGCAATAATGGAAGTCTTCCATCAAGCTAAAGCTACATCCACCTGAGACTGAGTTTCTCCGGGCAGCCACAAGCAAACGTCAAAATTTCATAGACGATTCATCTGTTTCTATTTTCGGCGATATCATTCCAAAAAGCAACACTCAAACTTCTCGGTGTGAAAGGTGTTTAAATCCATCAATAATATAACCCCACCTTACATCTCTGAACTATTCGTCCCGGAAAACATTGGTCAGAGCTAGTTAACTCTTAGATCAGCAACATCATCACCTATAAGCAGACTGATGGAACCTAAGCGCACGTCAAATACTCTGTTTAGTAAGTCCAACGAAATTCAGGTCCAAGCTAAGAACTTACCTACCTTTAAATTAAATCCACCTGCCTCTTTGGTTCCATAGTATTTGGTACAATATTTTACATTTTTTAGTATAATTTAGTAATGTTTAGTAATTCTCGCATTGCCTATCCTAATCACACTTTTCTTATTGGATTTGCGTTATTCTAGTCTTACTCCACAATCTGTCCCACGCCAGGGTACGGATCAGATTTAAAAATTTAAATTCTAATCACATCTTGTTCTGTTGTACCGCCTAACATAACATTTGCTTAAAACACATATTATTTTTATTATATTTCTTCCGCTAACCTTTCGTTTGTTTTTTGCCGACATTTTGAATCAAATGCAATGAATGTAACATATTATAAGCCCCTTTTTCACCCTAGAATAAATAATAAAAGCTCACACAGCGTACTACAAATTCTCGTGCGAAATAACAAGATAATAATCACAACCATTCCTGTTATTCCCGGCATAAATCGCAACAGCGGAGACATAACTCATCGCAATTATGATAGCTTTCCGCGTGGCCCCTGCTCTATAAACCATGGCAAGCCCACTCTCCTCTCCTCCCCCAAATCCCTGGGGATAAATTACTTGACCGAAATATATGATATACCTGACATTCTTACGTGGCTATCCGGGTTCAGTGTTGGGTGGATCAGGTTAAATGGAAATTTATATCAGAGAAAAGGAAGATGATACTTTGTAATACTCGTAATACAAACTCTTAGCTAACTTATTTAACGCCATTTTTATGAAATATCACCTCTAGGACACTTATTACATACACAATAAAGTTATAAAATAACTGTAATTTTCTTCAAAGAGTTTATTTTATTGACAACTTAATACAAAATAAATTTACACATTTATTTGAAAAGTTTCTGACTTTTTGCTGTGATATTTATTAATTAATTGTTTTGTGTTTAGTTCGTAAACCTACATTTAATTTTTATAAAAAAATAATAATATTATGAGTATTTAAGTTTATAATATTGTGATAGCTGTTTCGGCAAGGCCATTTTTGAACTGTGGTTAGCCCACGTTGATACGAGAGACAACTTATTTATATGATTCTATTTCAATACATAAGATAAAAAAAATTAAACTGATACTTTGCAACAAAATGATGTGATATACCCTTTTTGGTATTTTGGAGACTGTTGTTTTTTTTGCAAATTAAAAAAAGAAGGTTCTTCAAAACCATAGAAAAAAATATATTTAGGACGAATAAGTTTCTCATTTTAAAATACTAGAATATCGCTTTAAAAATACGTTATGAACCTACTTAAAAATGGGAACTTTTCGCTATTCACTTAAAAGTCAAAAAAATTCGTTGGGACATTTTTTGCTTTCTCAAAAAAGACGGATTTAACGTAACAGAAATATGCCATCGGCTAAAACGGATCTCTCAGCGGAAGGATCATAGTGGAAGTATTATGGAGTCAGTCATCCTGGGCAAAGCTGAATGCCTGTTTAATTCCTGTCATTAAATAAAAATACGTTTACTGTTTCCGTGGGTCAGCCGGTACTTGTCAGTACTTGCAACTCCATAAATAAGCACACGGATAGTAATGAACCGTAGGCTACACGGTAATGGTGGTATTTTGGCTGATATATCATGCCTTCTTCTTCCTTTAACCTTCTCTTCCCCATTTCTTCCACGTCATAAACAACGAATAATTGTATGTTATTCTAATAAGTTAATAATAACAAGTATTTTTAAAAAACGGTAGACAGAACAATGTCGATAAACCACCCTGTAGCGAGACTATATACGTTGGTGACACTTCCGGCGATCTTCTTCGCAGTACTCCTCCTAGAAGGCATTCTCCCACCCTTATAAAAGTCATTGTGTAACCACTATTACATGGACCAAAGAAATTATTAGAATGGTGATTAGGTGAATAAACTTATAAAGATCATTCCGAGTTCGTATTTCAAAGCAAAACGTTGTTTATCAGAAAACTTTAAGAAAATAATTCTCCAGATGAATAAACCTCGACAGATGTGTGCAGTATGAACCGCGCAAGTAACGTATTTGTCATGTTTTGTAAGCACACACTGGCGCCTTTCTACAATAAAAAGATAAGAAACAGGAAGAACTGGGAGACTGCGCACTGCCGTTGTCACCAACCAAATTCATTTTAGGTTTTTGTGCAAATTTCGCATTTTTCTTTTAATAATATTGTGTAGGTTACATTATCCCTATACTCACCTGAGTTTTAACACAATTATCAGTATTTGTTTTATATATGATTTAAGATGTTCACGGCCAAAAGTATTTTTGTTATTTGTTTTTGGGGTGTTATGCCGTGTTGCGCTAACTCCTTCTATAGCCAACGTTTCGGACAGCATTGCAGTGTCCATCATCAGGGCAGATGTGTTATTTTTTGAAAATATTTTGAAAAATTTAAAAAATATATATTTTATTATTAATATATAAAAATAAATATTTTTAAAAATATAAAAAATATGATAATTTTTAATTTTTTTTTTAAATAACACATCTGCCTTGATGATGGACACTGCAATGCTGTCCGAAACGTTGGCTAAAGAAGGAGTTAGCGCAACACGGCATAACACCCCAAAAACAAATAGCAAAAAAAGTAATTGTTTTATTTACGAATTATAAAAGTAAAACGCCACCTCAATTGAAAAAAAAAATTAATTTATAACTAGTAGATATTAATTTAAAAAAATTTACATGACATTTTAATTTAATTTGCACAGATATATAAGAAAATGTACGGAATAATATGTTTTTTCTTATGAAATAAAATAAAGATATAATTCAACGTTGGACTGCTCTTGTTCAAAGCATTAAGATTTCGCCGCTTTAATTTAACCGCAATAATTTCAAAAAAAATTTTTTTTAAACGTTGAAAGAATTTTAATTTCTTTTAAATAAAAATTAAACATATGTTTTCCTTGCATTTATGTGAATATCACCTATTACCGTGAACCGTTCAATTAAAAATTTCACTAGTTTTACATAATACTTTTGAAAATGTTGTACCATAAAATGAATCTAATAATTTTTTGTATCATGAAAAATATTGCATGTGCCTGCGCTAATAACCTATATTAAGAATTTACACAAGATGTCCGGGGATAAAGTGCACTAACTTGGGGAGGTGATTCTCGATGTGCCTGTGCAAATAACCTAAATTAAGAATATATACAAGGTGTCCGGGGATAAAGTGCACTAACTTTGGGAGGTTATTCTCGATGTGCCTGCGCTAATAACCTAAATTAAGAATATACGCAAGCTGTCCGGGGATAAAGAACACTCACTTAGAGAGGTGATTCTCGATGTGCCTGGGCAAATAACCTAAATTAAGAATATACACAAGGTGTCCGGGGATAAAGTGCACTAACTTCGGGAGGTGATTCTCGATGTGCCTGGGCAAATAACCTAAATTAAGAATATATACAAGTGTCCGGGGATAAAGTTCACTAACTTCGGGATGTGATTCTTGAAAAATTAAAAAAACATGTAACCAATATTTCCACGTAGGGCGCCAAAAATGTACCGTAAGTACTATTAACTTTGTTGATGCGCCAAAATGTGGCGTAATTAATGGAATTCTTAGCTTAATGCTCGCTAAATGTGTTTGTATAATATGTGAAACATGTGTGAATAAAATAAGGAAATAACCAGAGCATGAGACATAATGAAAACTCTTAATAGTAAAATAAAGATTTATTCATATAAACAAATAGATTAATAAATTAATAATCATGATTAAGATGGGTGAAGAATAATATTAAATCTACAGGGTCGTGCCTTCCCTCGAAGAGACAAGGTCACGTAAACGAAGTTAATGTCACGTAATAATTATTTAAAAATGAAACTAAACTGAAAATATATTATGAGCGCCATCCTATTTTTTAGATAAACAGGAAAACTTGAAATAGCTAATTTAAGGATAAACCATGATTAAAGAATTAAACTACATTACGTAGGTTGAAGTAGATTCCTTGCGTGAGTACTCTGGGCCGGTTCCCCGAATCCATCTCGTAGTGTGTTGGTAATGTCGACCTGCTGGCTGCCAGATTAAAACTCCTTCTTCTTTCCTTGAAATGCGTTACGCCACCTCGCGTCCGCCGTCCAAGGTCACGTGGGAGCATGGTAGTGATGTTCGTTCGCTCGAGGAAGTCAGCAGTGGAATCGTCACTGCTACATTACCCCCTCACCAAAAGAAAATATTTCCTCCTGGAAATAATGAGGTCCACCTGGCACCTCCTGAAGAGAACCTACTTGCCCGTAGATAATCTTGCCGGAATCTCTCAGATCATGATTTCTTCATATAACTTAAAGACCCAAAGTGGCCCACTGAAGAGATATATATAACAGATGCACCAGCTGCAGAAAATACTTCTGCCCATTCAAGGCAACTATAAGAAGGTTGATATGAAAAATGATGCTCCATGTAGTTGAAGAAATTTCTTTGACACCATCCAAATGCATGAGAGAATACTTCTGCCCATTCAAGGCAACTTGTAGTTGAAGAGATGTGGTGATGATGACCAACCGCTTGAAGTGAAGTTCTCTACAGCTAAAACTGCCTACCTCTATGGTTTATCCACAAGAATGAACTACTCAATAAAACATTGCTAATTATGTTTATGAAAATATAAGCATTATTAAAAAGAAGCAAATCAAAAGGTTACCTATGAATGAACCCTATAAAACATTTGACCTCAACAAATGTGAAATGCAAACACGCAAATGAACTAAAGTTATAAAACATCAAAATTAATGTTAATATTCAAGTTGTATAAACCTACCAAAAGTTAAAATATGTTGACCCAAAATAGAAAATATGTTACAAAATCACGGAAAAAATTCTAAAATAGAAGGAAAAACCCAGGTACACAAAACCTTTTTTTTTTTGCAAAGTATGAATAATAAGACCAGAAAACCAAACCGAAATATTATATCAACTCCCGAGATTATTCACAAATATTAATCCAAAATTAAATTTTAATTAAAAATTTTTATCATACTCAAAATTTAAAATATTCAAAATCAATTGAAAAAACTGTCAATCATTAGACACAGAACATATAAAGTTTCAAGAAAATTGTAAATTCAATACCAAAGGTATATAATAAAATGAAAAAATTCAAAAATAAAGAATGATATTCTTTCTGAAGGAAGAAAAAAGTTATTATCATTATGATAAATTTATATATCTATGTAATTTTTTTTTTTAATATTTCAATTAGTTTGTCAAGCAATTATCCTAAAATAGGAGAAGTGCTTAATAAGGTGAACACGAAGAACATGAAACATAAACATTGCTCTGATAATATCCCGAATGAACGTATATGTTCATGACGTCATAATTGTTGTATATTAACATACCAAACGGTATATAGGTATTTAAAAACAGAAAAAATGTATCCCAAAAACTTTATATTAAAAAAATTATCAGAACAAAAGACCCCACGATTGTTGAACTACATATATCCCAACATATCCATATAAATCCTCGAATGAGAAGGAAAACCAGAAAACCCAGAACTCATATAGTCCTGAAATAAATTTCCAGAATAACGTATGCGTTATATAAAATACCCAAAACGTCTTATTGCTGAATAAAACGACTGTTGAACAAATATCACTTGAACAACCAATCCATATAAAACCTCATAATGAGATGGAAAACCCGGAAAATTCCTGGACATAACGCTATATACTTCAAAATACATATCTTATTTGCGGAGGACAAGAGACCTACCCTCATCATAGGAAATACATCTACGCCAAGGGTTCCTCTCTCTTCCTGCGGATGAGAAAGACTAGGAAACTACCTACATCCTACATCTAATCTCCACGATCAATTCCAAAAGAATTGTGCTGCGAACTCAGAGGCCCTAAAACTAAAGCATGGAACGCGAAAACAATTAAACAACGTACTCAGAGGATTAGAAAACTAACATGTCACGCGTTAATATCGTCCCGCTGCAAGACAAGAATAAAAATAGTGAAATAATTTCCACCAAAATTAAAGACGAGGCTTAAAGTTGAAATCCGAAAAATAAGCCGCGAATTACCCCATGGACAATTACAATAACGACAAGACAAAACAAGACAACACAAAACATCCATTCGAAGTTCATATTCGTGTTCATATATGAACGTCGAATGTGTGCTCTTTTTAAAAAAATATCGCATCTCTCTTAACCGGAAAACACAAATGCTCTTCTTTTTAAGTTTACGAAAAAGAAAAGTAAACAATATGTAACCGTTCTAAAAATGAAAAAAAAACGAAGTATTAGATGTATATGAACATCGATGACAGCTTCTATTTGTTCAGAACCGACCAAAAACATCAAAACAACTTATAGTTGTATAATTCTCCATGAAAACCAACATGAAACAGTTGAAAGTATACTTGCAACTAAGAGAAAGAAAATTTGTGTTCCCGTAAAATAGTATCAAACTTATGCCAACAACTAGGCAGTATCAAAGTTCCATAAAAAAATCCAACAAAAAAAAGTTGATAAAAGTTTAATAATTGCAAACTAAAGTGCCGAAGAAAAGTATTAAATAGTTAAATATGTTAATATGAACTTAACAGCATCCGAGATTAACCGTAGAATAAATTTGTATACCGAAAGATTTGTGTATAAAACATTACAACGATGAGTAGGTAATATATCTTGTCGTAAGAAATATTATTTAAAAAACTAAGCAAGGTCTGTCATCTATAATAAAATAAATGTTGAATCCCAATTATGTAATTCTAAATGACAGAGTGTATTAATACAAGTAAACACTAATTGATAAAGTAAATTATTATCCAAGGTACTCATAGACTCGAACCAACTATAAAACATGATCATGAAAGTAAAAAGTATAAAACCCGACGTATATGTACTTGTATGTAATTATAATAATGTCATTAGCGAATGCACCGCGAACCGAGAACTGTGTATATAATAATAATAATAATTCAATGAACTGAATCCCAACGCATTATAAAATTTACCTAAATGCTCGTAGAATAACGAAACCAACTGTAATCCGATTTACAATAAAAATCCCATAATAAGGTATGTACAACCAAACGAGTGCTGTGAAACGAAATAATACTTTAGTAAAGGTTTGTCTTCAAAATAATTAATATAAATTGAATTTATAATTTATGAAAAAAATTAAATCATTGAGAATTCAACCACTCATGTTGAAATTGGAACGAAGGAAGAAAGTTATAATAGATTTCTTATCTTAGCAAAAAATAAAATTAGCTGCTCAAACAAAGTTCTGTACAACCTTTTAAAAAAAATCCCTAGGGTAGGTAAGTTATAACAAAGCCATGAATGACCCACCAATTCAATTTAAATATGCAACATATAAACCAATCATTTCTTGTATGTATTTAATAACCCTTCACGGAAGCCATACTAACAGAAAATGATAAATACGCAAAGTAGTGTAGAAAATAAAATTCCTTCTCAATAACAGCCAAATAATAAACCCAATTAACGACATCTATATTTGCAACAAGATGAGTTAACAAAAGTTTTAATTTCTGAATAAAATAAATTACATTAGATTCGTATAGCATTTAAATTCCCACAGTAATTAATAAGATAACCCCAAAGAAAGCGCTATAACATAGAAATATAACCCCAAAAGTTAACTTAAATCTCCAAAAGTTTTAGAAAAATAATCCTCTTCAAATCAGCACCCAAAAATCAAAGTACATTATGATAACTATTCATAATAAAATAATATGCCATCTCAAATGCAATGCGCTTTTGTAAATGAAACGCTATCAGATTATTAAAGCAAATTAACATGAATTTAAAAATAAACTGTTTTACAATTTAACCCCTCGAGACTAACCAACATATGTAATATGTAAATTACAGGTAATAACAGCACCTATCACTCGTAACACACATTAGGATAAAGGTTTCCAAATAACCCATGATTTAACCCCTCAAAACTATTCCTAAAAATATTATGCCTGTTAAAGATTTAAGATTTTAGTAATTGTTAAAAATTTGAAATTAACGCAATTGCAATCAAAATACGTGAGCCATGGTAAATTGAAAGGAACCGACAATAATTCAAAACGTTTAACCTAGAGCAAGACGCCAATAAATTCCCATTAAATAATTCATCAATCCAAGTTATTGATAGATTCCAAAGAAATTAACACAAACTATATACAAAACTTCAGTAAAAGCAATCAACAACTCAACCGAAAACTATAAAATAAAGTATTTAATATGACCTCTTATCCATGATGATAATGATAAACTGGACCTTGATTATTCCCATTGAATACTTGACGTCTCATATCCAACGGCAATGTGAAGGAACCCAGCAACGCTGAAAAGCATGATTAGACGCATTTAAATAATAAAGCAAAATTAAGGTTTCACTTCGAAATACATGAAAGGAAAAACATTCCCAAATAAAATTATAAATAATTTACTTCCATGAAACAAAATGAGGATTATTCCAAAACCCGAAAGAAGGATTCCCAAGGAAAGAAGTAGAAAAAAAAAATTTCCCATGTTTATTTTTTTATTTTAAATATTTCAAATATATTCTGATAAGAATATTAACCAAAGTTGTAAGAAGTCAATTTAAGTTTACAAAAGATGTCCGTAAGATATAATAAACTTGAGTGGTTTATGAAGTTAAAAGTCATTTAGAAAATATGAAATATAGTAATCTCGAAACGAAAAAAATTACATAACGTTTTGTGACATTAATCGCAATAATGTGATAAAATACGAAATTACAGTCAGGTAGTAATTATTTTATATTATAAGCCGAAATAAAATTTAATTGTATATTGTAGCAATCGAAACACCGTTATAATATTATGTTAATCTTAAGTCGCAAAAATAGAATTTATTAAAATGAAGCAAATATTGCATAAAAAATTAATGAAACACCGAAACCTGAAATAAATTATGGTAAGAAGTTACACATATAATCCATATTAATATGTTACGATGAATCAAGTTTTTTTTCTTTTTTAAGAAATTAAATTTCATTTCAAAAGTAAAATAAAATCAAAGCAGGTATTCAGTAAATTATTAGAAAGCATTGAAGAAATATGCTGCAATACAATAAAATATTGAACGCGTGAAAGCAAAAATTTTGACAATAATTAGAATTTCCAGAATCATAACAGAAGGTATGAAATAATATTCCCAAAATCGTAGAAGTTACTGCTGGTGTCGCATTACTACATTTTATGAACTTGTAACAATTGTAACATGAAGGTAAAACAATAATAGTTTTAAAACAACATTTTGAAAAATTTGTTGCACAATAACCTCAATCATACTAAGAAAGCAAATACCATTTACATCCAATAATTAATTCAATCAAACTTAAAACCCGTGCTTAAATCTGTAATAAAATATTAGTGACAACGACCCCCCGTCTCTCAATATAAAAATGTTGAGTAGCATAACATTCAAAAGCAAATTTTATTCCCGAGATGATTGCAACAAAATTGAACCCCAAAATTAGAAAACAATTCCATTTCAAATTACCACAATGATAATTACAATAAGAGAGAATAAATCAATGTGAAATCAACTTACAAAATCTCGTAGCAATGTATTGTTCCAACCGGCCGCGATTAGAGTGAAATAGGCAGTAGGTATATTGGATTCCTACGATGGCACATAATAATAAAACTCCGCCGGCCGTAATTCATCCACTAAATTAAGACAACCGCTATAATGCATAAATAAAATTATATAAAAACAATTACGATAATGGCAGTGATATGATGACAATTGCTCCAAGTTATCTTTTGAATAAATATAAGTTGAAGGGATATGAATTTAAAATTCAAAGTAAGACAAGGGAACACAAATATTTCAAAATGAGCTAAATAAAGTAGGTATTTAGCCGAATGGTGACATATTATTTACTACAACACAAAATTTGAGCCTCAATCTGAAACAAGCAGGATTAGAGCGTAATAAACTGAATAACAAAGACATGCTTACCAACACAAAACGAAACGGACGGGACCAAAGCACCCTCACAAGAATCTCAATGTAGCAATAAAAAAAAATTATACCCAGAAAAATGTGACATAAATTAACTAAGTTTACTATAGGTTTACCACGTTGTAGCGCCAATGTAACCAATATTTCCACGTAGGGCGCCAAAAATGTACCGTAAGTACTATTAACTTTGTTGATGCGCCAAAATGTGGCGTAATTAATGGAATTCTTAGCTTAATGCTCGCTAAATGTCTTTGTATAATATGTGAAACATGTGTGAATAAAATAAGGAAATAACCAGAGCATGAGACATAATGAAAACTCTTAATAGTAAAATAAAGATTTATTCATATAAACAAATAGATTAATAAATTAATAATCATGATTAAGATGGGTGAAGAATAATATTAAATCTACAGGGTCGTGCCTTCCCTCGAAGAGACAAGGTCACGTAAACGAAGTTAATGTCACGTAATAATTATTTAAAAATGAAACTAAACTGAAAATATATTATGAGCGCCATCCTATTTTTTAGATAAACAGGAAAACTTGAAATAGCTAATTTAAGGATAAACCATGATTAAAGAATTAAACTACATTACGTAGGTTGAAGTAGATTCCTTGCGTGAGTACTCTGGGCCGGTTCCCCGAATCCATCTCGTAGTGTGTTGGTAATGTCGACCTGCTGGCTGCCAGATTAAAACTCCTTCTTCTTTCCTTGAAATGCGTTACGCCACCTCGCGTCCGCCGTCCAAGGTCACGTGGGAGCATGGTAGTGATGTTCGTTCGCTCGAGGAAGTCAGCAGTGGAATCGTCACTGCTACAAACAGATAATTTTTTTAAATTCCAACATTTTCAGGTGAAAAGTTGAATTGTTTGTACCTACGGAAAAATAAATATTTTGTGTGGGAAAAAAGAAGGAATTCCAAAAAAGTTATAAATGTTTCAACTTCAACGATCATGCAGAATCACCTCCCAAAGTTTTTGCATTTTATCCCCGGACATCCTGTACCAACTCGGTATCGGAAAAAATATTATCTAGATTGTCTAGTCAAAGTCGAAAATCATTATAATGAAAATATCATGAAAACTGATATATGTATTTTTAAGAATCAGAAATTTTTTTTCTTTAATAATAATAATAATAATGTTTATTTCAGCTGGACAGAGCGGTGTGTGCAATGCTCTGCCTGCCATAAAAGTTTACATTTAAGTTAATACATAAAAATAAAATGAATAAAGAAATAAATAAAAATAATAATAAAAATAATAAATAAAAAATCAATACATTGATGTGCACATTAGGTCTTTATGGTGGCTTCAGTGAAATTCTCCATCTCCGGTGTAGAGGCGCTCCCTGCCACTGGGCAACGGCCTGGACAAGAGTGTTGTCCGATCTCTAAAAAACCTATATTTAGTATATTATGCCTTGGTCCAATCAACTCTACAATATGGTATCATTAGTTGGGGATCCACATACAAAAGTAACCTTACTCCAATAGAAGTGGTACAAAGGTTAATAATTAAAACTAGCAGTTAAAAACCCGCTCCGCGGGTTTTTGCTGCTAGGCCCTGCGGGCGGCACTTGGTTGGGCTTCGCCCAGTTTACTAACAACAGTTACATTTAATAAGTAGATATTAGATCAATCCGAGCGCGGACAATGAGAGGAACACCCTTCACCCCAACATAAATCTCGTCAATGAGAAAAATGTTTCCTCTCCCATACCACCGAAATGATTTCATTTCTAAATCGAAGTTAAATTGAAAAAAAAAAAAAAAAAAAAAATATATATATATATATATATATATATATATATATATATATATATATATATATATATAATATGTAATTCGGAAATAAAAAATATCAACATATTACAATATTACAAATAACTTTGCTGAAATAATAAACTCTTACCAAAAGATTGTCAAAGTAAATAATTTATTTTTTAAATATAAAGGATTATTTTATTGGGATAATTCCTAAAAATCTACACATTTGGGTGAAATAGTATTACGCTCTTACCAAAAGATTGTCAAAGTAAATACTCATACAACAAAACTCACTTAAAAATTTTTCAAAGAAAAAATTCTTAGGCAGAAAAACCTTACATGTGGGATAAATTGACCTGAAAAACCAAACTATTGTAAGCAAGTACCTACAATTTATTATACTTTTATTTTTTACAATTTACAACATAATATTATATACTTTCATTAGGAAAAAATCTCTTTATAAACAATATTGTCCGTATACCAATCAGTCAGAATTTGCCCTTGTCTGGAACCGTCAATAATCTGTATAAATAACGATGACTGCGTTCGTACTCTGGAACAGGCAACGTACAACTGTCCATGAGAAAATACTGGTTCAGGAAGTAACAGTCCAACCCGTTCAAAAGTTTGTCCTTGAGATTTATTAATGGTCATTGCATAAGCTAATTTCACTGGAAACTGTTTCCTGCACATATTGAATTGTATTGTAACATCAGACAAAGTGTTTAAGTAAATTCTAGGAATGAAATTTACTGTACCTTTTCTGTCCCCCGTAATGATTTCGGCTTGAATTAAGTTACAGCTGAAATTTTTAATAACCATTCTTGTTCCATTGCAAAGGCCATCACCAACAGATAAATTTCTAAGTAACATAATGATGGCACCAATTTTAAGATTTAATATGTTTGGTGGGAAGCCATTTGGGTTTATCGAATTTAAATATTCAACAGGAAAGTTAGCCTGCTCGTTATAATCTAAATTTCCTTCTTCATTAATGATGGTATCAACAGAATGAAAAGTCTTCATTTGTCCTTCTAATCGTTGAAGTACATCCTCATTGATTGCACAAACATGACTATTTTTGGGGCACAAAATGGTACGTTGACTCATCACTAAGGCATCAGCAGTGATATGTGTCTTACCATATATACATTGAATAATATCTTGGCAAATATTTACATTGGGAATAAGCACAGAGGACTCTAATGTTCCTTCTACGGGAGGAAGTTTTCCATCTCCCAAGTCCAAAAGCCATTTAGAAAATATGTTTTCACTTTCTAAAGCTCTGACATTTGTTTTTAATTGAACAGTTTTGAAATGGTACCAAAGTATGCTGCTTTTTATGCAAGCGGCAATTAATTGTCCTCGTGAAGCACGTCGACACACTGGAAGGATCTGACGAAAGTCTCCGCCCAAAACAATAACTTTGTTACCAAAGACAGAATCACTTCCCATGATATCACGTATAGTACGCTCAATTACTTCTAAAGCTACACCTGGAGCCATCGGTGCTTCATCCCATATTATAATATCTGCTTCTGTTATAATTTTCCGGTTCTTTGATATGACCTTACATGTTGTATTGTCCTGTAAACTGAGGGGTAAATTAAAAGCAGTATGATACGTTACCCCACCTGGAAGCAAGATAGCTGCAATGCCTGTCCAAACGACTGATAAAACTTTTTTACCTTTTCCTCTTAGAGTGTGAATTAAAGTTTCGTAAAGGTATGTTTTCCCTGTTCCTCCTGGGCCATCAATGAAGAAACATTTATTGTCATCATTTTCATCTGAAAAAAACTTATTCAAAATAGAATTATATGCTTGAAGTTGTTCGTCATTGAGTTCGGCAGCCATCAATTCACCTAAAGTGTTTTCAGAAATTACATTAAAATCAGTCACTTGTCCAAAACTGCAACTTTCATCAGGTTCAGGTAAGCCCTGCATTCTGCAAGATGAATTCTCCTTCAGAAGCATATCCTGTATGTTTAAAAGACAAAGATTAATAGCTGTTTCTTCAGCAACACCATGATGAAAAAAATCTTCAGACATACATTTGTTGAAATCATTCCACAGCTGCAACGGGTCCGAAGGGATACATTGTATTAAAATTAAAACAAATAGATGTCGAAGAGTTTTAGGCATCAAATACAATGAAGCCTCCGTCATGCACTGCGTCCATTCTCCTATGTCATTAATGAGCTTCAGTTCACGCGCCGCATCACGAAAAGTAGCTAGTAAATTACCATCAACAGTTCGCAAAGATTCAAAGGATGTAGCTCCAGCCACCTTTATAAGAATCAGCCGTAAATGATACAGTTCTATATTTCTAGGAGAAATTGAAGGTATTCGTCCAATGATTTTGCCACCTCCCCGCTGTCGTCTCGTCCACTTTTTACCAGCTGAAAAGACATAATTATTTGGTACATCTTGATACAGAATAGAGCGTCCCTCAATATCTTGAAGATTCAATTGGAACCACGCTGTTAAAGAGGTGTTCCTTGTAGATGCTCCCCTGAGAGCCTGTTCCTCCCGCCCCTCTACAAAATACACAGATTGGCTGTCGGGTAAATGTAAAGCCAGAAGTAAAATTGAGTGAGATTGATCATGTATAGGATTTTCCATAATTTTCCAGACAGCTTCAGGGGCACTTACATATCGACAATTGATATATTGCTTAATTTCATCATATTGAATAACCGCACTCTCCAAATTTCCAGCTTCTTGTCTTATTTCGATTCTAGCACAATCAAAACCTTTAGATATATATTTATGAATATATTTAATACTGGCCACTGAGGAACAAATTTCAACATTAATATGAGCATCATATTTTTTGCTAAGGTATGCATTATATGGAACAACAAATCGATTGTCGATACGTATATCCCGAACAACGTGATTTTCAGAAAAATTATCACGTCTCCTGTACTCTGGGTAGCCTGCGGAATTATTATCAGTAGAATCTTTAAATGATTTGGGGAATTTTTTAGAGCACTTACCGTCTACCATGCAGACTGACCTTGGATTAAGTACGCCACATGGTCCATGAATGTTATTTTTTAAAATAATACGGTACAAAGCCGAATTCTTCGGATGGGGTAGTTCTGCAGATACGGCATTATCAATATCAGAAGCTGTATACAACTTATCTTGGCTGCAAAGTGTAAACACGCCATGTAGATGAGGGAGTCCTCTTTTTTGCTGTTCAATTGTATAAACCCAACAAATTACCTTTCCAAAAACATGTTTCTCAGTCATATCATGAATAAATTCCTTGACTTTTAGATGGAAAACCTTGGCTACTATATCAGGCCTGTCCGCGGCCGATTGATAATGTTCCAATTCGGTTTGTATTTCTGGCCATTTGGGATTGCATGTAAACGTTATGAATAGATCAGGACGACCAAATTTACGTACCATTGCCATTGAATCTTGATAAAGTTTATTCATATGGCGTGGTCCACCAGTAAATGAAGATGGAAGAATGACTATATTACCTGCACGTACTCCTCTATCAGTGGCTAAATTTCTTACATGGTCTTGCAAACCTTGGTAGCATTCCACTCTGAGTTGTCGTTGGTTTTTCCTAATGTAATCTAGGCGACCAGATTCATAAATAATGTAAGCATGAATTAAATACTGTTGAAAAAGTTTACCCGCATTAAATATGTTTGGATTAAATATGTTTCTTCGCACTGCTAATTTACTTGCATAAAACTGCATGGCAGTTACAGTATGACGTTGAGCAGTACAGAAATCAGCATGATGCTGAAAGCCTGGGGTCCAACCACATTCACCTGATGGAAATAGTAGTGGGAAAACCATAGGATCTAAATGCTTTGATAAAGTTGCCACCCTTTGAAGTCCTTCAACATTTTTAGGATAAACAGCGATATCTATACCCGATGGTAAATTCCCGTCTCTGTCTGCTACATATACCATGGCGATATCGTGAGAACTGGTTGGAGCATTGTACCTCCGTTGGTCATCAGCTGATGAACGTGTAAATAATAGACGTATATCTCTCACCTGCCCACCGTCAGCCGCAATGCGTAATTCTTCTTCCTCGACAGCTTCTTTTAGTATCTTATACTGATGAGCATAAGGGCTTATTTGGCGTATTTCGCTATCAATTATTTGCATTATATTTTGATAGCAATCGGCATTAGATGGATGACTCATACGCATTCTAACAGCCTCATCAGGATCATATACATAAAGCTGAGCATAGGAAGGTATTTCACCTTCAACATGTATACTTCTGGAAGTCAAATGATAAACCTCACCAGAAATTTTTAAACAATATGGACCATTACCTGGGATATTAGCTATTTGCGCTCCAAATGAGGCAAATCCATTAGCACTGTTATATTGACGAATAAAATTCCTAAAGTTTTTAGATTGACTACAATCTCCTGTCAATAATGCGTTAAGTGCTGGAGGATAAGCTAAAATTTGTGGTATTATTTTTCCATTATGACAGCAAGAATGTAACAGTTTACCTTTTTCAACTTCAAAATGAAGCGCCTTGCAATGCTCGATTGTACATTCTTTTGACATGACGCCGAAATAATTCTGTTCTGGAAGCACATAATTTGGATTATTGATTAAAGCACACTTCAAGAATACATTACATCTATTTGCTGTGGAAACCCGCCTTCTGGAATTATTGTGTTCAATTTGATTATCAGTCATATATTCTATTCGTCTTCGGGCACTTCGATCGCTCGGTAAACGTCCCTCTCTCATTCGAACATTCCGAAATTCGGCCAATTCTGGTTAAATATTGTCCACATTCCTTTTAGCCATAGTTATTAAATTGAAATAATAATCTGAAAACAAAATATTTATTTTTAGTGACTCACAGGAACTTTTTAAAACAAATTTCTAGGTTAGCACGACAATAATTATATAATTACCTAGATATTAAACATGATAGCGCATGGGGTCGATGTTGTAATATCAAAAAATAATTAATTACGTAAAGTATCGAGTGGAGCTGGTTATTTTTGCAGCCGGCTTTAAATGGTGGTAATGGTGGATTTATAATTATATTTATTATTTATAATTATAATATATCTCACATTAAATAATCACACTGACATTGTACATTGCTTGACACTAACTGGCTATAAAAGTTTTTTACATTGATTGGAAATCCATATACGCTGGCAACACTGGACAATCTGTCTTTCGCGTGAATAATGATAAACGTCAAATTTTAATACGTAATTGTGGATAATTTTTACTGTAATGTAATGAATCCAATGGATTGTCAACTTTCTAAAACATATTTTCTTCGATATTATCCAAAAATTATATGAGCATCGTGTCATTTTCAAATCGTGTCTTAATTTTCAAGTTAGCGGAATATAACCGAAACAGACAATTTAAATTTGACCAATCAGAGGGCCTACACCGTCCAGACGATGGAGTATTAATACTATCAGATAATATTACGAAAACCTTCCGATTACCCAACGGATCGATTATTCGAAGAATTTCAAGTGCCTTCATTTAAAGATCTTTATACTAAAAATGCATTAATTCAAATCATAAAAGAAAAAGACAAGTATCAATTTCTAACTGAAAAACGTACTCGACTAAAATATATTTTCCCATGCCCAAAATTAAACACTTCCTTTGCACAAAATTATTACACTTACCGGGCAAGAATTTTTTTCAATCGACTACCTGAAGAAATTAGAAACATTAATGATAACATCCAAATAATAAACACTGTGAAAAAATATTTTAAAGATAAACTTAGAAAAAATAAAAATGTTTCCAATTGAATTAATCTTAAGAATAACTCACTTCAAATAAGTTTAAAATCATTTTATTTTTAATTACTTACTTATTGTAATAAAACAATATACACTCCTCTTCCAGTCACAAGCTAATGCTTCTATGGAAGAGGGGTCTTGAAATATTTGATCATATATTGTAACAAATAAACAAAAATGTAAGTACAATAAATACAGTAGATAATAAAAATACAAGTAAATACAATAAATAATAATAAAAAATAAAAAAATAAAATAAAAAAATAAAAAAAATATTTATTTTCAAATTATCATAATCAATAATTATTAGACTGAAATACAAATATAAATTCAAAATATCTTCCGAGAAAAAATAAACTTAAGTTTACCTTTAATAAAACAAATAATATATTTTATCAAATCAAATCAAATCAAATCAAAAATTTATATTGTAAAATAAAAATTACAAAAGGTGTAGCTTATGGATAGAATTAAACAGTAAGCATTTCACATTGTTACTTAATATATTTAACATAGTATAATGAAGGTGCTTTACGTCGTATTTTATAATGAGGACAGTAAGGTAGGTTCAAAAATATGATACTACAAATGGGAAATAATATGTTTCTTGAGAAATGATAATGATTTATACTAAAAAAGACTACTTATTTTTCAAACCCTTGTATCTGTTTATTTTTATTTTTATTAAATGTCTTTAAGTCTTCCTAAAAGAAAACATACGATTTTAATATTGAATTTTTATTTATTATTTATTTATGATACTAAAAGTTGAAAGTATGAGTCACATCGCAAAACGCAGTTAATTTTCCAACTGCTTTTGAAAGGCCGGAGGAATTTATTTTATTCATCGTTTTTTCTAGAGGTATTAATGGAAGTGCCGCCTTTTAGAGTCTCCCACTCGCGCTGCAAGTAGTGCAATGGTAGCGAATGCAGTCGCGTGCGTGACTTGCAGTGGAAGCCCCGTAGACTTTGATACGAAATACGTGCCTTCCATTGCGCCATTGTATTTCAAAAAAGGAACTGAAAACAAAAAAAAAATCTCGCAGTAGCAATCCAGTAAGACCACAACTGGATTTCAAAATTCAAACACTTTTTAAAGCCAAAACTCTTGGTATTTAAATTACGCAAAACAGAATATTTTTTTGATAATTTTTCTATATTAGGTAACAGGAACGTTATGGAACTTTTGCAGAGTGAGAACTATTTCGCATTTAGGTTAAGTTGCTGCAAAACAATATTATATAATGCAAATACAGTTAAGATTATTTACTCATGAGATGAACTCCGAATCACTTTTGCATTAATGACATTCATCATCTCCATAAGATATACCTACATTCACAACAAGGTAACTTTAAAACTTGTTGCACATTGCATTTTTAATAACATCCTGTGTTAATCCATCAAAATAAATTGATCTGATCGGTCATTCGAATAACACTGACGCGTATGAACATCTACGAATTTACAGAAAAAATTACAATATTTTGAAGAAGTAGTTGTATATTGGTTTATTTAAAGAAATACATAAGTAAGGTGTTTACGTTCAACGAGGGATGAATATTAGTTTAGCGATTGTTTTTGACTTGTGGCTTTCTCGAACTCGGTGGGGAAATGTTCGTGACTTGTGAAATGTAGCAAGCACTACTGTAGCCGATTCGCTCCACAAATTAAGAGAAAGGTGGCCTTAACTCTTTGAAGTACTGTGGTTTCAAAATTCGGCCACCTTGAAAATAAATAATTATGCTAAAACGGCCATCTATTGACAAGTTTTTTAAATGCCATGTGAGACATAGATTCTCTACTATTTAGTCTCCAATAGCGATAATAGGTGGCTTTGCACGGTTTGGTTATGTGTTTGACAATTGCCAGCGAATTGTGGTTTTTTGTGATCTCCGACTTTAAAGTGAAATATAACGGTATGTATTTCGAATTTTTGTCCATTTCTTATGAATTCTAGTGCCCTTGTATTTCATTTGTTGAATTATCAATAAGAAATGTCTATAAATATAGTATTTTTTTGTAAAATCGAAATTTTTTGGTGGTTTTGCTTTTCGACCACCGTACTTGAGGTAATTTTTTTAGTCTTACAACATGGTTATTCTGATTTTATAATTTTACAGATACACCATGCCGAAGAAAGGTCTTCGCCAAGAAGAAATCGCAGGAATACTTTTAGAAGAGATACCTTCTGATGATGACAGTTGTTATGGGTGCTCAGACAATGAGGAAGAGGATCTACAGGAGGAGCATCTAGCAAATGTCACAGTTAGCGCCTCTTCGGACGATGATGATGATGAACTGCCTCTATCTTGTGTGAGGAATCAAATCCCGGCGTCTTCTTCATCTACCACACTCGATCACCCTATAGCAGGCACATCCAGCCCTTCTGGTTCACAATCACCATCTACTTTTGATGTTCATCTTTCGCGTACGCGTAACCGACCAGTATCGTCTTCTCCATCTGCCCAGTATAGTCCTAATATCTCAATGTCCGTTTTGTCATCCACCGCTGCTGTTCCAGGCACAACTGCATCTACACCTGTCATACCTGCGATTATAGTCGTGCCTAAATGGAGCCGTACGTTCAATACCGCCCTCCCTGGTGAATTCCGTGAAGAAACAGGACTACATAATGACTTTCTTACGATGGAAAATCCCACACCTTTGGAAATTTTTCTGAAATTTTGGACTCCTAGTTTGATTGAAAATATCTGCTTCCAGACCAATCTATACGCACAACAAGTCGGGAAAAATCACCAGCCCACAACCGTTCAGGAAATTAAAAAATTCATTGCACTAAATTTAGTAATGGGAATTAAAAAATCCCCCAGTTATAGAGACTATTGGTCATCGTCCCCTGATTTACACGACCCCTATATTTCAAGATTTATGACAGTCCATAGGTTTGGCTGGCTGTTGTCAAACCTTCATCTCAACGACAATTCATTGATGCCTGCTAGAGGTCAACTTAATTTCGATAAATTATATAAAATAAGGCCTTTGTTGAACTGCTTGTCAGACACCTTTGATCGAAATTACAAGCCATCACCTACTTTGGCAATTGACGAGAGCATGGTCAAATTCAAAGGCCGCAGCACATTGAAGCAATACATGCCCAAAAAACCCATTAAAAGAGGCTATAAGATCTGGATGATGTGTGCAGAAAATGGATACAACTTAAAATTTGAAATATACACAGGAAAAATTGGTGACTACGCTGAGTCTAACTTAGGGCCAAGAGTTGTCTTAAATTTTTGTCAATCTATTCAAGGTCGTAACTACACAGTTTACTTTGATAATTATTTTAATTGCTACCCCCTACAAAAACAGCTGAAAGATAGAAATATTCGCTCATGTGGAACTGTCCAATCAACCAGAAAATATTTGCCTAAGATGAAGGATGATAAAAACCTAAAAAGAGGTGAATATGACTGGTACGTGAGTGATACAGGAATTTCCATGATAAAATGGAGAGATAGAAGAGCTGTACACCTTCTTTCAAACTTTCACAACCCAAAGGATGCCATGCATGTCAACCGTAAAGAGAAAACTGGTGAGATCACAAGGGTGCCATGTCCGTTGGCTCTAAATAATTATAACAACTGCATGAATTATGTGGACAAGTTTGATCAAAAGAAGGCGGTTTACTCGATAAACAGAAAGTCTAAAAAATGGTGGCATCGTTTATTTTTCCACTTTTTAGATGCAACAATTGTAAATTCTTACATTGTTTACACAGAGCTCTGCAAGTTGGGTAAGGCTGACAAAGACAATCCATTGAGGCTCAAAGATTTCAGGAGGCAAGTTTACAGAGGACTTTTGGCTAAAGAGGAGCTGAAATGCACCAAAAAGCGTGGGTCCACATCGGAGGTGGTGGAAATTAAGAGACATAAGCCTTACGTGGACCCTGAAATACGTCTGAAAAATAGCGTCCACCGGCCAGAACATACTACTTCACGTCGTTGTGCGAATTGTAGTACAAAAGACAGGCCCATACGTTCCAACTGGATATGTTGTGTTTGCAAAGTACCCCTTTGTGTAAAAAAAGATAAAAACTGTTTTGAAAATTTCCACAATTAGTCATATAAAATGGCCTTTTTTTATTTCTAATAAACTTTTGATTTGAACCTAATATTTTTTCCCATGTGTACTGTGGTATAAAATTTTGACCACCTCATTCCTGAAAAGCCTTCAGTCCAATTTTTTTTTAAATATTTTTTCCTCGTTATTATAAGTTACATCAATTGATTAAAAAAAAAAAAAAGGTAAAAAATAAGAAAAAAAAGTTCGTACCTCAAGGAGTTAATGGAAGATATTGATACATCACGGCTGTCGGGAAGGAAAGGAGAGCGAAAATGGCAACGGAAAAAAATAATGTTTATCACTTTAGTGCTGTGGGTTTAAAGTTAAATCTTCTAACCGACCTTAAGACGTGAAAAACGTATCATTTGTAACAAACACAGTCCGTTCTAAGGGCAATGCATTATTATTTTAAGGAAATTTAATTTAAAAAGTGTTAATAAATTCAAGCGGCTAATTATTGCTCATAATAATTAGTTTTTTCTTTGTGCTATGCATAAAAAACCTTGACTTATAAACTTCAGTTTAACACAAAAAAAAGAAAATTTAATTACTTCAGATATCTACAGCGCAGTACCAAATTATCAAGTAGGTGTCAAAAGGTACGGTAATAAAACATAAATAAAAAAAACTAAATAGTCATCACGCCGTTTCAATGTGGGGATAGGCTGAGAGGATATACCGCAACGCAACCATGAATTGACATGTTTTAAAATGATTACAATTTGTACCTATTAATTCTCTTCATATCTCCTCACAAAATTCTTCGGGATTTAAAATTTTTCTCTCCATTTTTCAACACACTTTCTTCCTATCTAGTATTTTATTGTTATTATTACCAGAGGCGGTCCGTGACTGAAATTGCCAGCAGTGCATTTCACTTTTAACATGTACCTAGTGTGTAATATAGGTGGAGCAAATTAATGAATGGAGGAACCTGCTGCAATTAATTCTACCTACTCACTCAGCTAATTGATTAAATAATACTGCTTCGTCAGCATTTCCAAAATCATTTCGAGAGTAAAGGGCTCTTGAATTTACCGCGCACGATTTCCAATATGTGAATGTCGTAGCGCTAGAATTGTACTTTAGTATTTCTAAGATAATACGTTCCAGACGCATAAGATAACATTTCATCAAAATGATGAAAAAATTCACTGTGAGCGTGAGTTATATATCTGCACTGCCCGTAAACACGTAATTTGACGTAAATTATGTAATCTGTCCCGCTCATGTCACCGTTCACCGATGCTGTTTCAGTAGTATGGTAAAACCTGGTGCTGTGCATATCGGGGTAGGCACGGTCCGCTTGCTCTTGCGCCGGAGTCTAGTACTAGAAGAGAGCCCAAATAATAACCTGGCGGCAATAAGGAAGTTGAGTCCATTTTTTTAATTTTTTTTATCAATGTTCGCATTCAAACTTAAATACTGGTATTTTTTTTTTTTTTTAAAGTTTGTTTTAATTAATTCTCAAAGTTTAAATTTTATTAAGCCCGCCAAAACGAGCGGAATCCGAGCGGTAAGAGGCGGGGTGTGGTGTGACGTCATTCTAACTGTGAAAACCACGACGCTCAAGCATTTTGTATGGAAAAAAATTTAATTCTTCAACAAGGAATTCCAGTAATTTTTTTACCAATGTTAACCGTCTATTAGAATTGATGTTATTAAAAAAAAGAAAATTGATTAAGATTTCATAGTTAAATTAATATTTTAAGTTAGAATATTTGCTTTTCCCGCCCGGTACGGTACTTGTACGGTATTGCCGTCGCTACTTGTTGACGTTCCACGCGCTAATTCAGGACCACCGCGCAGAAAAGTAAAGACCAAAAGTAAAATAACGGTTTACAGCCCAGTTCACTGTGAGACCTTTCTGGGCGGCCGGCGGCCTGAAGTGTATCACATGCTATGTGACATGTATAATAATAAAAACTTCTAAGTTATGCAATAAACAACATATTATTATAAAGCACTATACTAATATGTATCTTTAGAAATCCATTTCATATAATAATAACAACAAATACGTACATATATTTGACAAACCCAAATAAACCTTTGGCCTATACACCTCTCTCATCTAAACCGACCATCTCTCATGTAATAGAAAGAGATGCACCATAGGTGATCCGTTGAACGTACAAGTCACGACACATGTGACGTCAGAATTCTTTCGACCAATCGTGGAGCGTATACACTCTATTGCTATTGAATGCTTTTTCAAGAACGTTTAACTAATTCTAAGAATAATAATATAGAAATATATTTATATTTTTAGAATCGATATTTTTTTATCTACATGAACATATTTTTTATAAGTCAAAATATTTTTCACTCAACTTCCTTATTACGACTGGAGAGTACTTTCGTACACCGATGACTGGGGCACAGACTTCGTTGTTAGTTGTAATGTGAAGACTGATGACAAACAGTGTAATGTACAAATACACGACCAAGGAACCGCCTCTGATTATTACTCGTACCTACATCATCAGTAAAAATTAGGAAGAATAATTTCCATCCCAGACGAATGTAAATGTTTAAATAAATGAAAAATAATAAGAATAAAGAATTATGTGTACACTCTTCTGTAATTTTGACTCTCGGCGTGGCTCGACTCAAACGTTTGAGTCACTTGATTGTGCAATAATAATAAATACATGTTTTTATTATACACTCTGAAGCAAGAAAATAAACATCTTTATTGCCTAAAATGTTGTTTGTCGTGTATAGTGTGTCTTTTAGAATTTAATTTCCTGCAAATAATGATAAGACTTAAAAATATGTTTTTCCTAAATTATTATTATATGCATTTTAAGTTTTGAAGTATAGATTGTTTACTTACTTGCAAGAAAACCACATATTTATAGTGAAATTGAAAAAGATAATAATAACGTAAATCGTATATTCATTTTATGTTTAAGAAACACAAAATAAAATGTAAATAATGTATACATAGTGTATCGAACGTGAAAACAAGATTTATTGCATTTGACTCTATTGCAACTAAGGTTGAACACCTGGCTAGTTTGATGACCCCTTTTTCCAAGAAATAATGTTTACGAGTTGAAAAATGCACCACAATTATCGGTTACTAAGCGAATCGGGCCGGAGAAAAATCAAAATATTGACAAACCAGTCGCTGTGCGAAATTATTATTCTCACCTAAAAACACCTGCGTCTGAAACGAAAACAAGTTGTGGTAACGATATTGACGTCACAAGAGGGCTTGCTAGAGAAGTTATAAATAGCTAAAAACACTACAATATTCGGCAGTCAAATTTCAAAAATTAACACGAGTGGACGGAACACCTTAAACAGTTAAAACGCGATCTGTTAATTATAATTATAAATTCCTGAGTGTTAACTGAAATCTGTAGTCGCTTCTGTTCCTCCATCACGGCACAATCATTTTAAAGATTACAACTATTTCTAACGAGCTGTTTACGGCCGGCACTTTATCAGCTGAGTCAGACGCATCACTCATCATTACAAGAATGGGGCGTCTCCGTGTGCCGGCTCTTATAATCAAACGACTGAACTGCCCACTGCCGGTGATCACCTAGAGGCTTGCCAATACCTGCTGCATTGATGCTGACAACCTAAAGGCTGACAAATACCTGCTGACTACCGACTGAACTGCCCACTGCCGGTGATCACCAAGAGGCTGGCCAATCCCTGCTGCATTGATGCTGACAACCTAAAGGCTGACAAATACCTGCTGACTACCGACTGAACTGCCCACTTCCGGTGATCACCTAGAGGCTGGCCAAATCCTGCTGTATTGATGCCGACAACCTAGATTTTGACAAATACCTGCTGGCTACCGACTGAACTGCCCACTGCCGGTGATCACCTAGAGGCTGGCCAATCCCTGCTACATTGATGCCGACAACCTAGATTCTGATGAATTCCTCCTTGCTACCGACTGAACCAGCCACAGATGCTGACAACCTAAAGGCTGACGAATACCTGCTGGCTACTGACTGAACTGCCCACTGCCGGTGATCACCTAGAGGCTGGCCAATCCCTGCTGCATTGATGCTGACAACCCAGAAGCCAGCCAATTCTTCCTGGCTACCAACTAAATTGGCCATTGATGCTGAAAACCTAGTAGCCGGCCAATTCTTCCTGGCTACCAACTAAATTAGCCATTGATGCTGAAACCCTAGAAGCCGGCCAATTCTTCCTGGCTACCAACTGAATTAGCCATTGATGCTGAAAACCTAGAAGCCGGCCAATTCTTCCTGGCTACCAACTGAATTACCCATTGATGCTGAAACCCTAGAAGCCGGCCAATTCTTCCTGGCTGCGAACTAAATTAGCCATTCATGCTAATAACCTAGAAGCCGGCCAATTCTTCCTGGCTACCAACTGAATTAGCCATTGATGCTAAAACCCTAGAAGCTGGCCAATTCTTTCTGGCTACCAACTATATTAGCCATTGATGCTGATAACCTAGAAGCCGGCCAATTCTTCCTGGCTACCAACTGAATTAGCCATTCATGCTGATAACCTAGAGGCTGACCAATTCTTCCTGGCTACCAAATAAATCGTTCATTGATGCTGAAAACCTAGAAGCCGGCCAATAAGGAAGTTGAGTCCATTTTTTTTATTTTTTTTTATCAATGTTCGCATTCAAACTTAAATACGAGTATTTTTTTTTTTTTTTTTTAAAGTTTGTTTTCATAGTTAAATTAATTCTCAAAGTTTGAATTTTATTAAGCCCGCCAAAACGAGCGGAATCCGAGCGGTAAGAGGCGGGGGTGGGTGTGACGTCATTCAAACTGTAAGAACCACGTCGCTTTAAAGATTTTGTATGGAAAAAAAATTAATTCTTCAATAAGGAATTCCAGTAATTTTTTTACCAATGGTAACCGTCTATTAGAATTGATGTTATTAAAAAAAAAAGAAAATTGATTAAGATTTCATAGTTAAATTAATATTTTAAGTTAGAATATTTGATTTTCAAGCCCGGTACGGTATTGTCGTCGCTATTTGTTGACTTGCCCCGCGCGAATTCAGGACCACCGCGCAGAAATGTAAAGACCAAAAGTAAAATAACGGTTTACAGCCCAGTTCACTGTGAGACTTTTCTGAGCGGCCGGCGGCCTGAAGTGTATCACATGTTATGTGACATGTATAATAATAAAAACTTCTAAGTTATGCAATAAACAACATATTATTATAAAGCACTATACGAATATGTATCTTTAGAAACCCATTTCATATAATAATAACAACAAATACGTACATATATTTGACAAACCCAAATAAACTTTGGCCTATACACCTCTCTCATCTAAACCGACCATCTCTCATGTAATAGAAAGAGATGCACCATAGGTGATTCGCTGTACGTACAAGTCACGACACATGTGACGTCAGAATTCTTTCGACCAATCGTGGAGCGTATACACTCTATTGCTATTGAATGCTTTTTCAAGAACGTTTAACTAATTCTAAGAATAATAATATAGAAATATATTTATATATTTAGAATCGATATTTTTTGATCTACATGAATATATTTTTTATAAGTCAAAATATTTTTCACTCAACTTCCTTATTCTTCCTGGCTACCAACTGAATTAGCCATTGATGCTGAACACCTAAAGGCTGGCCAATTCTTCCTGGTTACCGACTAAATTAGCCAATGATGCTGACAACCTAGAAGCTGGCCGATTCCTGCTGGCTACCAATTGAACTGGCCACTGCTGCAGCAGTCGCCCACGCCATTTACTGTATCGTATGGCGCGATGATGCACAATGTGCTCCAATCTGAAATTATCGCTGAAAGGATTCCGGTTGTATCAGTTTTCTATCTGTGTTTTAAATCCCAGTTGTATTGAAATACATATAACTATTTCTTGTGAATTGGGCTGGCTGTAAAAAATAGGAAGTACCTATAAGCTACACCTCTTTATACGTTCTGTATACCAAAACAAAACTTGTAATTAAAATGTGAATTTTGATTCGAATCGTCTTTCTTTTATGATGGTTTGGATAGAACACCTCACGGTGTTTTACTTAAATCATTACCCATGTTGAGGACTGATGTGTGCCGGTGCTTATTATTTACAGTCTTTTCTTGTGCAGGCAAACACGTCCCGTACACATAGATAAAGTTAAATGAAACAAGTGTAAGAAAGTGATAAACATAAACAAAATAAATTAAAGAAAGCAACATAATAAGAAAAAATATGTAATAAAATAATTTAACGATTTTTTTAATAAATTTACCCCAGGAAGAATGGAAGACATCAGCGTCTTTGTCAATTTATCTTCGTTTCGAATTTTGAATTTTGAACTCTCGGATATATTTTTTCTCTTTTGATGGGAACTTATGGAATGTTGGTACTTTTACTGTTTGTGTATTCGGTAGGACTGAACATCCAAGTTTTTCAAAGCCTTTAAAGATATATAACATTGAAAAATTAGGATTATATACCTATATATATATATACAGGGTGTCCGGAAACTCGGTACAAGCGGGAAACTGGTGAATCTACATTACATTTGGAGTCGATTTTGTAGTATATTTTTTTTTGATTTGAGCTTTCGTTATCGAGTAAATCGAGTTAGAAGTCGATTTTTTTTTTTTTTTAATCAATATCTTATAAATTATTACTGAAGATCAAAGTACCCAACTAATTAAAACTATTTGAAAGTAAAACAAATGAAGAAACTCGGATTTGAAGCATTATTTTGAAATCACCCTTCATTTACTCCGGTTTAATCATAAAATATTTCTGCTCTGCAGGGTTAAAACATCTGTTGTTCAACCCTAAACACCAGAAAAAACTTTAACCCTAAAATAGCCGAAAAATATATTTTTTTGATTTTTTTTTTTTTTGTGAAAATGCTCAAATCAAAAAACTTTATGTTTATTTGGGTTCCCCATGTGGTGTAGATTCTCCAGTTTCCCGCTTGTACTACGAGTTTCCGGACATCGTGTATACCTATAATTTTTAACAAATTTTCAATATTAACGTTTTATTGCGGACCTACAGTATTTAATAACATAATATAGTTATCTGAATGGGTTAATATTTTTTAATTATACGTTTTCCGACAATCTGTTCCGAATCAAAAGACTAAATCAAAATATAATAAATTCAGAACAAAAATAAAACAGCATTTTAAAGGAAATTGACGCTTCACCCCAATATCCGATTCCAACCCAATTTCCGAACGGAGCCTTAACGGAGTATTGCTTGGAAAAAAATAATTTAACTGCCTATTAAGATATTCAACTACTCAGTAAGACAAAGAGCTAACAAAATCCTTCCACAATTCATTTTATTCTCAGCCTTTCATTTTCTATATCGAATTGCCCTCCTCCAAATTCAGTTTGACTTCATTTTAAATTCATTTATTCTTCTACGCAGAATCGAAATACAATATTATAATGATGAGGAGATACCTACACACATAGTATAGCAATGAAAATACATGAATCGGTAATATATAAAAACAAATCATACTTAATCGAAAATAATAAAATGTATATAAGTATAGCCAAAAGTTTTATAAAGCACATTTGACGCAACTATATTTGGTATATTTAATAACCTACCTGGTAACAACGCTCTAAAGATTGACGTTATTTACCGTCCACGATGTTGCCATAGTAGATATTTGGTATACATAATAACTCACCTGGTTACAATGCTCTAAAGATCGACGTTATTTACCGTCCACGATGTTGCCATAGTAGATATTTGGTATACATAATAACCCACCTGGTTACAATGCTCTAAAGATCGACGTTATTTACCGTCCACGATGTTGCTATAGTAGATATTTAGTATACATAATAACCCACCTGATTACAATGCTCTAAAGATCGACTTATTTTGCCGTCCATGATGTTGCTATAGTTGCTATATTAGGCTGCAGAGAAAAGCATGTCAAGCTTCATACACATATTTTCACTTTTTGAACTACCCGCTTCTATCTTTTGAGTTCAGTCAATTGTACGTCCAGATTGAGCCGCAGAACTAGCAAATAAAGAATTAAATTAAGCAATGTAAAGGGCAAAATAAATATAAAACAATACAAGAACAACACGTCAACTCACCAGAGATCAAATGGGAAAATAATTCACCGACTCCAGAAATTTTCATATCAGAGGGTTCGGCTGGCTACTTAGCAGATAGTGATGGAGGACTTCCTCCATCGCAACACGATCAACATTTCCCGCTTACAATACCCGTTTAAATTTATAAGTATTATCTTCTTCTTCAATGATGAAATTAATAGTTCGCCATTTCCAGAATGCTTGTGGCGAGAAACCTGGAAAGGACGAAGAATTTGTTTCTTTTTTGTTATTTGTTTTTGGGGTGTTATGCCGTGTTGCGCTAACTCCTTCTTTAGCCAACGTTTCGGACAACATTGCAGTGTCCATCATCAGGGCAGATGTGTTATTTAAACAAATAACACATCTGCCCTGATGATGGACACTGCAATGTTGTCCGAAACGTTGGCTAAAGAAGGAGTTAGCGCAACACGGCATAACACCCCAAAAACAAATAACAAAAATACTTTTGGCCGTGAAAATCTTAAATCGAATTTGTTTCTTATTTCTACATTCGTTTGCAGAAACAAGTCAAAAGATTTTATTAAGTGATTGAATTGTAGAGAATTTACAAGTAGATTCTGTTTAAAAATATCAAACACACCTATGGGAGAGAATGTCGCAGTATTTCTATAAAAGGAAAACTTCGGAATGACAAAATAATCATAAAATCATTCCGGCAACTCCTGAAATGAAAGAAATATTTATACGTTTTATTTATATGTTTTTATTAACCCTGATGAAGGTTCGGGTTGAACTGAAACCGGTTGGTTATAAATATATACTATAAAGTGATATTCAAAAAAAGTTATTTTATTTTAATTATTATAAATATTTATACAGTTTACTGCGCCTCTAATCAATATTGTCAGATAAATATGTCATGTAATGAATCAGATAAATTATATAAAAGGGAGATATAATGACTTTATTTATATTATCAGGAAAGCAATCTTATTTGTGAAACGAATTACATTTAAAACACTTTTATTATTATTTATTTATTATTTTTATTTTATGAACAATTTGCCAATATTAAGTTCGTTTAGAAAATAAAATGTAATGTCCTCTAGAAATTAACGGACTTCACCTGTGTTCTGGAGGATATTTTACAAGGAAAAAGATTTTTAGGTACCTACTCATATAAAGAAAGTAATCCATGAAATTACACATTGTTTTTATTTTGCCCTTTGCTGTTATAAGTTTTTTATAATATTTTTTGTTGTTGTTGTAAGAAGTAGATATAATGATATCCTCACTAGGATCTCCCGTGCCGAGGATTTCAATTACATATGATTAAAATTTAGTACTATGGATAATATAAAGTAATTATAAATATATTGAATAGTTTTTTTTTAAAAATAATTATTAAAATACTACATGGTGTTTATAATAACACTGTTATTGTCAATTTCATAAAAAAATAAAGTAACCAATGAAATTATACACTGTTCTTATTTTGTCTATCTATAAGAGCACTGTTATTTTGTTGTCTTTTCGTTGCTTTGTATAAACTATATTTTTTTCATGTAATTTTATCAATTTGCGTAAGCACAAAACTGCGCCATACAAATGTTTTATTATTATTATGTGTGCAGGAATCTCGAAAATCAACGATCGATAGTTTTCTTTCATACGAAGTATAGCTATGTGAGACACTTTTTCGGTAATCATGTTATATTGGGATTATGTGACAACAATTTAAATAAATTATTATTGAAATAACAAGCCAATGATTATAATCTTGTCACATTTAAAGAACCATGAGTACTCGAATGCACCTGCATCTGTAAACTGAATTCTGTCTGGAAAAAATAGGGCTTTCTTCATAGTAGTATTTTAGTGTGATAACTTGTAATTTCGTGGTGATATTGAAGTCAAACTCCTTGACGGGCGGGCGAATTCGCAGCGGGTCCCAGAATCTTTCAAAAATAATCATTACTCAAGAGAGCAGGGAGCCTTGTCATCAGCTCTCTTAATGGAAAATGTCAGTTCGCAGGATGAGCAGATGTATTACGATTTCTAGCGTGCACGGATGAAGTCTCCAGTTAAAATAATGACGAAATTAGCAAGCGGATTCATCGATCTTTGGCCAAGAGGGTACCCGATGCTCTGGGCTGTTGAGCAAAGAATACCCTGTTGGTCCGTTTGTGATTGGTTTGGTGGTGGGTTCACAAGTTTGGCAACTGCCGCGACCCAACAAAATCAAGTGTAATCGTTTAATAGTCAAGGTAATGTGGCCACGAGCATTAAGTGGGTGGGATATTTTATATTGCAATATTCCGGAGACAAATATCATGTTATCTGGCGAAGACCCGCGAAAAATTACGAGATATTAAATTTGTAAGATTTGTGATGTTGTATTTATAAACCATTTGCCTTAGAATCACTACTTATCAAACAAATCATATGATTTACGATTAGAAATTTACCTTTCGAATGGTCACCGCCAGTAAATTTTGTGATTTAAATTTAGAACTGCGATTCTATCCAAAAATTAAGGAAATTAAAAATCTACTACTTGCTTGATTCCCATAACGAGTTCCAAAGTTTCGAAAATTAAAAGTTCTTTGGACTAATTCTAAGCATTGCATTACGCAGGAATATTTCACATCACGCAAATCATCACAGACGAACAAAATTAGTATGATTGATGATATCTAATTAATTTATTTTTAATTAAGTTTCTCCTGTTCTCGTACAGTACTTTAATAGCCTCACGGCAATAACAAGAAACATCTTCGCAGAAAAAAAAATTAAATTCACATCCGATTTAACAAAAACTGTTCTAGAGAGGAGACCAAATTTTATCAAAATGATACAAAAATTTCACTCAAAAATAAATAGAATTGAATTTGGAGTAGAATTCGATCTTTACCGTTTTGAAAAGTTTAAAGCCTTATCAAACGTCCCATAGCACTGGCTATTCGCTGTGAAATGTATTTAAATCTGGCATTAAACAATCGACTAACTAACCAGCAAACCGTTTGACGACACAGTCCAATACCAGCATAATCGCGTCTGTAGCTACTCGAGCGCGGAATGCGGATATAATCGATTACACGGATAAGTTATTCGATACGTCAAACAAACCGCTCATTCGGCACAAAGGTTCCGACCTGGGGCTACGATAACTTGGCGGATGTTGGCTGATATATAGCCCTGTCTCAAAGCGCCCCCTCCCACTGTGGAAAATCCCACCACTCGGTAAACGGAGATTTTGAGCAGGTTCCGACTTAAAAATTAGAAGCACAGACTGCCGATATCAGTTCAAATTATCGTTAAAGAGGTCTTAGTTAAGGTAGGTAAGTAGGTACTTGTCATGTCAATTGAAATCTGTTCACGGATTATCCAAGTTTTTTTTTTGTGTGAAAACTTTTCGCCTTGAAAACTTGAAAATGTCTATTCGTGTTAATTTCATCTCTTTTTTTAAGAAGCCAAACATTCCCGAGTAACGAATAACCTAAAATTATTGGAAAAACGTTGAATACCACCTTTTTAGGTGGAAAATGTTGCACGTGCCATTTGTGCAACATGGAGGACTTAACTAGCCGGTAAATTTGTTTGTCAAATAGAGCATCATCTCACAACGTCGTCCATTCGATATTATAATATTGTAGTTGATCGTTTCATTGACTACGTTGTACAAAAGATTTGTTGCTAACTGGATCGCGAAGTAAATCAAGTATTCGATCACGAGTTGAGTTTTATTTTATTTTGGTGGCTTCCGTGTCGAGTGTGAGAGGGTAAGACTCTCGACTACGGCGTGCGCAAATACATTTTATTTGGTTTATTTATTTGTTATTTAACAATTTATTAATTTAAAATAATAATAATGCTGAAAAACTTTGGCAATCTTTGAAAGATACTCTCAGTATCGCCAGGGTATAATACCACCATTCAGAATTGAAGCGTTACTCCAAATGATGACAGCAGTGTTTGGTGACCAGTTCTGTATAAATAGGTTCCTTCTCCCCACTACCTCCAGCCTCACAACATACCCCAATCGGGATGCTAAGGTACAAAAAAATGCATGCGTGCATTTATATAAACAATACTGATGTCATGTATTCTAAACTAAATTTGTTTTTTTAACGCCCATGGGGTTTATAGATAAAGTATTATATTTTATGGTTTGGACATGAAAATATATAAAGAATAAATGTAATAAAAAATCTACCCGTAAAAAGTCAGTTTTTCAACGATTGGTTTAAAACTGTTTTTAAATATATTTTTTTAATCCGATCCGATTTTGATCGACTTTGATCCGATTTCCGAGAAATGTGTATATCTCCACGTAGTTGCACGTGCTTACTGCTTACCACTAAAATGCTCAGTCGTTGACAACGATTCTATCTGCTGAGTTTCAAATTGATGAGTAGTGGGTTGGTTTCCGCTTCCAAGATTTGCATTCATTCATTCCCAAAAACAAAAGTGAAATTCAAATAGATGTATTTAAACAGCAGAATGAGAATATTATGGTAACAGTCTTAGAACTATTTTGTAACACGAAACATACATGTCTATATGTAATTAGAATATAATATTTACGCATTTAATAATTTATGTTTTGAAACGTTATTGTTATTACTTCTTGGTTATTTCTATCTGTTTCACATATACCGAAAATATTGCGTAAATAATAATATCACAAAATACCATCATGTATTATTGTACTTTCGTTCTGTTCTTAATAATTAATTTCTTATATATATATGGCTAGATCGTCTAGAGCAGTGCTCCGCAACCGGTGTGCCGTGGCACACTGGTGTGCCGTGAGCCGGACACAGGTGTGCCGCGGTCAAATTCAATGTATTTGACATTTTACAATATTTCATCTGATAGTATTATTACGCCAGCGTCTGGACGATCTAGGCCCTCTGATTGGTCGAATTAAAATTGTCTGTTTCGGGTAAATTCAGCTAACTTGAAAATTAAGACACGATTTCATACTAAAATAGGATCGCCTCATAATAATACGAGATTTCTTCAAAAGCATCATTTCTGCTCATATAATTTTTGGATAATATCGAAGAAAATATGTTTTAGAAAGTTCATAATCCATTGGATTAATTACATTACAATGAAAATTATCCACAGTTACGTGATTATGTTTGACGTTTATAAAAATTCACGCGTTCCTTATTCAATATGGCCGATACGCACGGCTATGGATGGCCGACAGAGCGCACCTCTGGCGGTTTAAAAACGAACCAAATGAATGGCGCGAATATTTAAATATGCAGCTCACAATATTTGACTACTTACGATTAACAAGCATTTATTAAGAATATTTCTTCTGGAAGCTTATCACTTTGTAATGGCATTTTTCATTATTATTTTTTTTTTTTGCTTATTAATTACATCTGATTTTATATTGACATGTTTTCTAATTTGTAAAATTTCAAAATTATTTATTTGCGATGCTTTATATCCTGAGTGAAGTATTTAAAGACCTGAATTTTTATCGAAAGTGTGAACATTATTCAAAAGATGATTTGCAAACTCAAATTCACTATTTCCATTTAGAGCCCTGCGATATCCTTTAGTTCTGACTTAAAAGTTTCTATTGGTTCTACCTTTGTAAAAGAAATTACAATCATCCCAATTGAGTTTTTAAACTCCTGATTTTTTTGTTTGAATTTTGCTATCTTTATTATTAAGAATATATTTCTTCATTGTTATTAGTGAAAAACGCCAATTGAATAGTACCAGAATTGTTTTATATATAATTTTAGAAGTATCGTTATCCACAAGCAGAATTCTACGCCATTGTTTATTTCTATCTTTAGAAAGACCGTTTGAAGAGAATATGTTTAATTTTTTTTATTTAGTATTTCAACTATCAATTTATTAGAATAACCGTTATTAAATGCTATTTGTCTTATGAATATATTGTTTTATGGTTTTATTCTATTTTTTTTCAGGTCTTTAAATACTTCACTCTTAATAATTTTGAAATTTTAGAAATGAGGAAACATGTTAATATAAAAGCAGATATAATTAACAAGAATTTTTTTATAAACTCTCTTTTAAATATTTTCCCACTTAACTGGTCTTTCCCGTCTAACGAGATTGTAATTCCTAATTATTATAAACCTAGCCTACTCTTACCCCTCCCCTCTCCTTCCACTTCTTCTTTCCCAATTGCAATCTATATTTAATTTTTGACTTTGGTGTATACACAATATGTAAACGTAAATAAATGTAAACATTATATTTATTTATTTATTGGACAATTTGCATAGCGCCGCTTTTGTGAGATATCACCTCAGGGGCGCTATATTGTAATAATCTACCTTTATATATAGATTTTTACTCTCCTGATGAAGGTGTATATATAATCTAACTTTAAACTTTATTAGATACAGTAACAGTTGTAGGTAAAGAATTACCACCAGTTGGAGTAAAATTGACACCTTTTAATTAAACCGACTGCTAATCTCATCGCACAATTACCCTCCTTTTATTCATTAACACGGGTACAATTAATCAAAATGTAATAATCTATTATTTAAGTCAACTTTGTTATAACTATCTTTAATTGTGACAAACTAAACGATATTGATTAAACTTATAGACATTGACGGTTGTAACACATATTTAAGCACTGCAAGTCTCCTATGAGCTAATTATATTAGGTACGATAACAGTTAATATCAGTTGTAGACATGTAGTCAATAATATTGTTTCATTTGAAATAATCCATCACAAATACGTAAAATTTCATTTATTCAAACAACTGTCATTCTTATTATGCGTAAATTTAGCATGTTATTATTAATTAACTCCTTCCTGTTCCGTGTTTTAACAATATATATACTCACCCTCTCTCTGTGAATGTCCTAATATCTATCTATTAAATGTAACTGTTGTTAATATCACTTAAAATGGGCGAAGCCTAACTAAGAGCCGCCCGCAGGGCCTAGCAGAAAAAAACCCGCGGAGAGGGTTTTTAACTGCTAGTTATGTATTTAATACACAATGACAAAATATTTTTCATAATATTGTCTATTTTTCATTGTCTGCAAATACTGTTAAAAGACGTATTCACAATATATCAGAAACACTGATTAGAAAACTGTTATTGGCTGAAAAATTTGCGCTTTAGATCAACGAAACAACCGATATTAGAAATAAGGCAAAGTTGATGGCTATTGTACTTTTCGTTGACGAGGAATTTATTAAAGAACATTATTTATTTTGTAAGAAGGTTCCAGAGCGACCTACTGGTGAAGAATTTTTTCAAGTAACCGATGTTTTCTTCAAAATATACAATATTAAATGGAGCAATTGCATTGCTGTTTGCACGGATGGCACTGCGGCAATGACGGGTAGTAAAAAGGGTTTTGTCTTGTGTGTAAAAAAAAAAAATCCAACGTTACAATTTACACACTGCTGCATACATCGAGAAGCATCGATGTTCAAAAATTTAAAGGAGGAACTTTTGAACATGATGAATAAATGCATTCAAATTGTAAACATAATTAAATCAAGAGCCCTAAACTCGCGAATCTTTGGAATACTGCGTCCAGAAATGGGAGCCGAATATGAATCCTTATTGTTTTATACTGAAATTCATTGGCTATCCTCAGGAAAAGTTTTGGCTAGATTGTTTGAGCTTCCTTTAAATCAAAATAAAAGGTGTGTGAGTTTCTTTTAAATCAAAAATATGCCCAAACTCTATCAGCACCTCGATGATAATAACTGGATAGCCAAACTTGCATACATGGCTGATATATTCGAGCATTTGAATGAACTTAATAACGAACTTTAGCAGAAAGAGTTGCAAAAAGGATGTGCGGAAATGTACCAAAGGATCAACCATAGTACAATTGAAAACACACAATTAACTGTGGATCTGGCCCAACAACATTTAAGTATGCTTCAGCAGATATTTGGTCAGTATTTTTATTTCATTAATACGGAACAATACGATTGGATTCGAAATCCTTTTGCAACCAATGCAATAAATTCTACGGAAGCACTGCCTCTGCAAATTCGAGTGGAATTTACAGATTTAAATAATGATATGACATTAAAACTTCACTTCTCCGAAGATCCATTAGATGTTTTCTGGATTTACGTTAAAAAAGAATATCCTCACATTTCCGTCAAAGCATTCTTAACACTACTTCCATTTTCAACGACATATTTATGAGAGCAAAGTTTTTCAACGCTTGTATTAATTAAAAATGATAAGCCATGCTTAAAAGGTCTCGACCAAGAACTTCGGGTTGCGCTGTCAAAAATCGAGCCGAATATAAAACTTTCGTGTTCATTGAAACAAGTGCAGATTAATTTAACAATTAATCGCTCATTAATTTATTATTATTTTATAATAATTATTAAGATTGCTTAAAAATAAATATTTTATAGTTATATGTATGTAGGTATACTTTTCAAATAAAAAACAAAATATTATTTTAAAATTTGTGTATCAATTTAATATCTATATATTTTAGCTTTTGGTGTGCCGCGGAATTCTAGGAAAAAATTTGGTGTGTCGTAAGTGAGAAAAGGTTGCGGAGCACTGATCTAGACGTTGGAAGAAAAATAGGTATTAGTGGCACATAAGCTGTACAATGTACACATTTGCAGTCCTGATGTTCTGGGACGTATTTCATTTTATGTGTCCGATAACTTTACCAGAGCTATCAGGATTTTTATTTTTCCAAGAGGCAAGAACAACCTACCAATGATCATGTCTCTGGGGAAAACGACTACGCTTTTAAATTAACTTTCTTCAGAGATAAACATTTTTCAGTCAAACGTCAATGAATTCAAAATTTGAGTATATTTTTTTAATGCGAGGTATAAGAACTGATGCATTATTCTGATAAATGTACTCGAATGTATAATATTAATTGTAAATATTGTGAAATGTGTCACATAAATATTTTGTGACAAGAGAAGTTCTTGCTTAATTGGGTTTATTTTGTCTATGGGTATTTTTTTTCGAACTTTGGCAATATTTTGAAGGAAGGAAGGACAGTTTTGTCGATGGTCACTTCCTCCCCGGCCCATTAGGCCGGTGGGTCGGCGGATCCAGTCACTCGCCTTTTAAGGGGTTTCAATCTGAGTTAATCATGTGAACAGGAGTTATTATTTCTTTTTAAGAAAGGCGCGGGGTGTTTATCCATTCACGTACAGTTCGTGTTTGTTATTATTTTAGTGGGAAATATGGAATCCCGCTTTTATTGAGTGTTGGCCGATGGTCATGTCGGAGTGCTCGTGTTTCGGACTTGAAACCGAGATTGGCTTGGCCTTAGCTGTGGCTGGTTGTTCTTGGCGGAGCGCCCTCCCGCTGCCACTAAGAAAACGGATTTCTGTCTTGGCTCCGTAGAAGAGTCTGGTCGACTACCACGTGCTGCAGGCCTGATGCCCCTGCAGGCGTCCCTTGAAGGAGTAGTGCTCCCGCTGCCACTAAGAAAACGGATTGCTGTCTTGGCTCCGTTGAAGAGTCTGGTCGACTACCACGTGCTGCAGGCCTGATGCCCCTGCAGGCGTCCATTGAAGGAGTAGCGTTCTCCCGTGCCACTAAGAGAACGGATTGCTGTCCTGGCTCCGTAGAAGAGTCTGATTGGTTTCCACGTGCTGCAGACCTGATGTTCCTGCAGGCGTACCTTGGAGGTGTTGCGTCCTCCCGCTTCCCCTAAGAAGGATGTCCTGGCTTTCGTCCCGGGTCCGTTCCTCACTTCCGGATACAAGTCTTCGTTCGCCATCCGTTGTCGTTCTTTCGTTTCACGTTAAGTTAGTTTTGTTTGATTCAGGAGTCCATCGGGTATGTGCCTATATTTATTTCTATGGTTACAATGTTTATCATCTGTACTGCTTTGTTGTAACTCTTGATGTTTCAATATATTTTCCATTAAGAATTCATTCTTATTATTTATGATCACCCAACTTACTTGACAGGAAATTAATCCCACAATCATGAGATGGACATCTCTGCTCTACCGTTTTTGTAAACATTAGTTTGTACCTACAAAACATACCTTACATTTGGCGCTCCAACTTTTATACCTTACAAATGTTTAAAAAATTACTGTTCTTTTGAAAATAAACAAAAAATATATTATTCAAAAATACCTTCTGTTCGATTTTATTCTGTTTAGGCTATATTATTGACTGAGTGTGTGTTCAATTAATAACGATTATTTTTGTATTATTATTATTTAAAAGTGAATAAAATAAAAACAAATTAAACAAACAGTAATTATTAGCATGAAACATGTACATAAATTGAAAGAAATTTGCGAGAAAATATAAAAGCCGGCAATCGGAAGGCTGTGGGTTCGATTCCCGTCGGCGACATTTCTTTAAAAAAAATTTTGATATATTTGGGTGTTTCAGTCAAATAATTGTTGTTTATACTAATTTGTTATTCTTTGTACTTTGCATAAAAGCCTTTTAAACATGACATCTTTATAAGAAAGAAAAAAAGAAACAGTTTGACAAGAGAAAGCAAATTGGATAAATTAGATTAATAATTTGTACTATCTACCCCTTGATTTGTAATATTGACAAAAAAATTTCGCTGAATTTATGCAAATCGACTGTACGGTACGATGAGACACGCACAAGAAAAGCGTAACTAAAGTTACGTAGGCCGGCACACGGAAAATCAGATTATTGTTATATCTTGATAGAGATGGTCAAGCAGCGGGCGGGCTGGATCAGTTATCCAGAACGGCAGTGTTGGTTGTGGCAGGTGTCGCAGTTTTCAGTAAGGACCGGTACACGGAGACGCCAGGTAATTGTAATATCTTGATAAAGATGGTCAAGTAGCGGTCGGGCTTGGCTCAGCTATCCAGGACGGCAGTGTTGGTTGTGGCAGGTGTCGCAGTTTTCAGTAAGGACCGGTACACGGAGACGCCAGGTAATTCAAGTTATCAGGTGTTGCTTCGACGAGTTGTAAAAATTGAATGATAAATATATTGTTGGTGAAGTATTTATATTCTTCCACAGTTGTTTGTGCGACGTCAGCTTGCAAAAACATGTTACAGTTTCTGTATCAATAATATCAACCTGGTAACAAACATCCTTTGTAAATATTTCGTTTTTAAAAATAGGTTCATCAAACTCGCAGGTGTGCAATTGATATTAAATGCAACAATATCACGTTTCATATAGTTGACTTGGCCTGTCGCTTGGTAACAGAATGTTTTGATGCATAAATCGTGTATTATTGGCATTTTCAACTGGTAAATATTGTGATTTGAAAAAAAGGGGGTCATCAAACTTTGCAGGTGTTCACTTCAAGTTCGTGATACAGTGGGTAGCAACAACTCAATATAGTTGCATGATATGATGTTCGATACATCGACTGTAAAATTCATTCCTATCGCGTATTTAACAAAATCGGTACCTCCAAAGCGGTGTGTTGCAAAATTGGTAACCTTCATTGTTATCTATCAAAGTCAGCTAAAACCAAATATTAATATCTCAATAATTCGATGGTTTTGCGGGGAATTTATTCTGTCATAATAAGTGATGACGCTGATAACTATGAGAAGAAGGGGTAGCAATTTTGGCGGCAATTACACTAAATATGTGGTTGGTTAAAATATGTACTAACTAATCAACCAGCAAAGAGGATAGATCTTCACACAACTCACATACTCCTTGAATCATTCACACACGAATAGTCCTACTCACTTTCGTAAGACTTTAAAATACAATAATTTTAAATAAAACCGAATAAGCATACTATTTTGTTATTTTGACTCTCGACATGATCGGACTCACTTGACCGAGCCATATGTTTCTGACTCTCGACATGATCGGACTCACTTGACCGAGCCGTGTGTTTCTGACTCTCGACATGATCGGACTCACTTGACCGAGCCATGTGTTTCTGACTCTTGACATGATCGGACTCACTTGACCGAGCCATGTGTTTCTGACTCTCGACATGATCGGACTCACTTGACCGAGCCATGTGTTTCTCGGGCGTCCCCGACTTCATCTTCCGTTAACTTCCTCGTCCTCTTTATACTCCTATCTTCGTTCATACTCTACATACCAAAACTTTCAAAGCGTCCGTTTCTTAATCTGTACCTTACGCTTACATCAACCTTTGTTCTTCTTCTTATTCTTTCCGGATCTCCTGATTTTTAATCCGTTCATGTGCGGAGAAAAATGACCACGTTATTGAATCTCTTCAAATTATTGATATTCCGTTTAAAACGAGTTTGCAGGCCGTTTCCTAATAAACTTGTATTAAATTGTAATATATCCGAACACTTGTTTATGCACCATCATTTGCCTTGATTATTTATATAATGACGAACAGAATGTAGAGTGACTGTTAAGATGAGATACTCGTATTATGTGCTATTGTGTAAAATTATTTTTATTATGTTTGTTAATATTGTTCGAGGAACGAACAAGGGTTAGGATATCCGTATTTTAAAGGGCTATTCCAGACAGATAAAGCATGGATAAAGCCTATGGCTTATGACAGGCGAATGTGATAACACAATTTGTAAGGTTAATTCACAGTCTGCTTACCGGGTGGTGAACGAAATCTGCATCTCGAGAATTATCTGTCAGCACTGGAACGGTGATCGTTGTACGGTAGCACTCGTTATGTTGAATTGGATTGCGATAAAATACGTTTAAGGGATTATTCCGATAAATAACCGGCGAGAGTACACACGATATAATGTAACACGGAATAACAGAGAGATTGAACGGCTCACGGCACTCCGTGATTATAGTTGACGTGTGTGAATTCAAACTGTGCAGTTCAAATTCTGACCATACTATTCGTTAGCACACGGCCTGTCAAAAGCAAATCGGCGTGACGGAACAAATATTATATATCTTATATTCATGTAGAAAGTGAAATATTTCATTACCGTGATAAAAAAATAATTTCATTATATGCGATAAAAAAAGATTTAAAAAATAACCGTTTGATTACCGGATTACGATTAATTTGATGAGATTCTTAATAAATTAGCAGTACTCATTTTTCTTCGTGTACAATGTTTTACCACACATACTCATCGGGTTACATACGCATTCACTCTACGTTCATCCTTCATCTGTCAGTTTCATATCACACTGTCATACATCAGGGTTAGTGACAGCACTCCATTGTAAACTGCTTGGACTCTTTAGAGAAATTTTTCATTAGTGCTAACCGAATATTTTAACATGGTTCATTTTTGCACTAACTTAAATAGATCATAAGCACAGACATAGGAATTAATAGACGAGAAGATAAGGGCGAGGGGTAAAATCAACTGTTGAAGAACGAAGGGAGTAAGGCTGACTGTGATTCGTCAATAAATCAATCTGACAGTAAATAGGCATCTCGCATTATAATATCACCATTTAGTTCTTAAAAGTAAAATCTGCTTTTGAATGAATAGATATTTCTACATGGGAGCGCAAATTACTCGCCACGTTATGAACTAATTTGCGAAGTCCAAATTCGGCAAAGTAAGGCAGCTTCTATTTTCAGAGTCGTAGTTAGTTTCAGAGTATTTAGTTAAGACACTTTTACAAATGTCTCATAATTTACTTACCCCAGTAAACAACGATGAGCACACTTGAGAATCGCTACATTGTGATGTGATAGTATATGTTTCTAAAACTGATCCATATAATACGGTGTGAATAAGCTTAAAATAAAGTAAAATAATGCTTACTTATGGAATGTAATACGACAATTGGGTTTATTCTCTTTTTCACATCTATTTTTACAAGTTTTCATAGTACAAGTCAACATTTTGCCGTGTTATTTCGTAAAATGAACCGATGATGCCTCGACCATAGTTCGCACAAGAATGATGACGTCACGTTTTCAAATTTCACTTGAGGCCATATGCGAGCCCAGCCGGCTCAATTGAACCGGTATGGGGAGTGGGGATAATACGCTTTTAATCACTTAGGGCAGGTCTACTAATATTCATATGTCTATGATCATAAGTCATTTTTTTATGAACCATGAACAATAATAGGGTATAAAATAAAATAACGATTGAAAGTACCTAGGTGCTTATTTTAAGAGTCTAACGTATTTATGAACTACCTAACTTATGTATTGTTTCGAAAAGTTTCATGGTGCTTCAAAGAGCTTAGTAACATTTGGTTTTGTTTTAAATTGTAATAATGGTAGAAACTATGGAAAATATACCCGCAGTAGATAAATTCTACTATTTCCATTGTTTTATCAAAACAAAACATATTCATGTTCAACTCCTAACATTGTAATTATTTGAAAGTTCTACAAAATTTGATGTGCTGTAATGATATTTCAGCCGTTCAATGGCTAACTTTCGACGTGTAGAAAACCCATAGACAATCTCTTTGTATTACAAAAAACTAAAAACTAAAAATTAAAAAATAATCTTATTATTTTTTTGGTAAACTAATGTTTGAGACAAGATTTTTTATGCATAGCACAAAGGGCCATCTAGTGAGAGAGTTAGCACTTACAATGCCTTTCTCATATAAAATAAAGTTGGTTGTTTTCAGGTGAAAAAATGTAACAAGCAGTAATTGTTGAATGAAACACTAGTATAGGTATATTGAATTATTTCGCGGATAAGAGATAAGCCGGCCGGCATAGTCCAGTGGTAACGCATTGGACTGCCATTCCGAAGGTCGCGGGTTCGAACCCGGCGTGCGCAAATAAATTTTATTTGATTAATTTGTGTTATTTCACAATTAATTAATTAAAATAATATATAGTATATTTGCGGCACGTTCCAGAGTGGAAGATACTACCAGTATCGCCCTGGTGTAAGACCACCATTCAGAATTGAAACGTTGCTCCAAATGGCTTTAGCCGTGTTTAGTGACTAGATCTGAATAGCCAGGTACTTCCCCACCTTCCTCTTTCCCTTCCCCACTTACCTTCAGCCTCACAACATCCCCCAATTGGGGATGCCATAGTCTCACTGGCTCCAGACGGGAGAAGTTGGGACTCTTGTGAGGTATTCACTATAAAAAAAAAAAAAAAAAAAAAAGCCGCCATAGCTCAGTGGTCAGAGCTGTCGACCGGAAATCGAAGGGACACGGGTTCGAGTCCCGTTGGAGTCATGTATCTTTTATCAGGAGAATTTTCAATGTGGATGAGTGTTTCAGGCGAATAATTATTGCTTGTAAAATAATTGTTACCCTTTGTGCTATGCATAAAAAATCTTGTCTTAAACATTAGTTTACCAAAAAAATAATAATTAATATTTGACAAGTTCAAGTATTTCACCTAAAAATGTAGACAATTTGTCTCGACGCCATCTAGTGAGAGAGTTAGCACTTTCAATGCCTTTCTCATATAAAATAAAGTTGGTTGTTTTCAGGTGAAAAAATGTAACAAGCAGTAATTGTTGAATGAAACACTAGTATATATTGAATTATTTCGCGGATAAGAGATAAGCCGCCATAGCTCAGTGGTCAGAGCTGTCGACCGGAAATCGAAGGGACACGGGTTCGAGTCCCGTTGGCGTCATGTATCTTTTATCAGGAGAATTTTCAATGTGGATGAGTGTTTCAGGCGAATAATTATTGCTTGTAAAATAATTGTCATTTTTACAACTTTCTTATTACTTAAAGATTTCAATATTAGAAAATTAAATACTCTGTTCTTATACCGAGTGTATTGAACGTTCTCAAATAGAACAGTATCATCATCATCACCAATTCTGTTTTCAAGCAGCTTTATAAATAATCGGTGGTCGGTGGCCGAGTTGACATCGCGCTTGGGTCCCACTCAGGCGTAGTGTGTTCAATTCTTCGGCTGGCTCAGTTCTCCATCACAACTCAAGCAACATTTTCAGCTTACTGTGGTGGTAGTAGGAGATTTTCAAATATTGTCAGGTTATTCGTAACCCATGAATGTTTGTCTTTCTTTTTAAAAAAAAAAAATAAAAAAAATTCATAAAGAAATTATTTTAAATAAGACCGCATCTTTTCGAAAAATAAAAAAGTCACAGGGAAAAATACATGTTACCAATTCTGATACGCTCATAAATTTTGAGTAAATAGAACTAAATAATGCAGCAATAAAATTCTTTAGAAAATTCCCAGAAAAGATAAGATTCATTGATAATAACAACAAAATAATTACTGCAACAACAGTAAAAAGTTTTTCTTTTAAATAATCAAAAAAGAAAAATTTTACATTAAAATGGAATTCTACAAAACTAATAACAATAATATTAAAAATAAAAGCTTCTCAATAACTCAATTAATAACACCCCCATACATACAAGCACAGCTATTTATGGGTTACAACTTAAAATTATAATAAACTGACAAACGTTCTTAATTATAAGAATGAAAAATTTCTGTATTCTACACTTGAATTATTAGTATGTATTAATAAATGACTACCATAATAATTAATATCACTGTCAAATTGTTAAATGTTTCATAATACAATAAGATATTACCTGTTTATTACAAAATATTAGGTGTATATTATTGATAAAGGAGCATTGTTGCCTTCGAAACCAAAAACGCATTCTTTTGACAAAATTTACTTACGCGTAAATTATTTGTTTGGCCCAGGAAAAATATATTATATAATTCAAAAAGTGAGTTCGCTTTTACGCAATGTGATTTTTTCCCGATAAAGACGTCTATAAGATGTTTTCGGAACTTATCAAACTTCTTGTTGTCGAGCTCACTAAATAATTCTAGTCATTTCCATTCGGAATAAAGATCGATCTCGCGACGAAAATGTCTAAACAATCCCGTTGAAAGTTCTTCCTGCACAGAATAATACACTCCCATTAAATATTGCCGAAAGGGCGGGAGCGATGAAACAACTCTTCCTAGATCAAAAATCTATTGTAAACTTTGCTTGTATTCACTTACTGTAGGTATTTATGACTACAAATGGTTATTTTGATGTAGGTACCATGGTTGCAACTATGATTACAATGGTTCTTTTGATGTAGGTACCATAGTTGCAACCGTGACTACTAATGGTTCTTTCTTGGTGTTATTCAACGACTTTCAATTAATTACCAACATGAATGTTTTATCCTTCTGTTGTTTTATATTATCGAAGGTTAGCTCATCGTGACAGTCTTCATCTTCCAGGATCTAGTTGCAGGGAAATCGTACTTGTACCAGTCACGAAGGTAATCAAGATTGGTAGATACTCTCAGTATCGCCATTAAGGTAATGAAAGGCCACCGTTCAGAAAAAAAACTCTGCGCGTTGCTTGAAATGGCTTTAGCCGTATTGTGTGACCACATCTGAGTTAACAGGTTCTCCCAACATTCTTCTTCCCCCTCAACATTCAATTAGGGATTCCATAGTACCTCTGGCTCCATTAGATACAGAACAACTAGAAATCTTGAGCTTGATTCACATTAAAAATTTAAAAAAACTTCTTCTCTTCGTCTTCCATAAATAATGTTACTTTAGATAATCAAACTACTCAACTACCTTACTGCGTACGTACCTAATTACATTGAAAAACTTGATTGTATTGCGTTGTTGTAATTTGCTTCATTCTTTTAGGTGTGAAACTTTACGAAGGAGTTAAAAGCTTTGTTCCGAAGTAATTCTTATGTCTTTTACTTGTGAATGAAACCTCTTATATTATTGATGCTTTCTGAAAGCCTGTAAAAGAATTTGATTTTTTAGCCCAAATTAACGACCATTCTGTCAGTTTCCTCACACAAGATTTCGTTAAATAGTGTTTGGTAAATGATGAATACAAGAGGCAATAAAATACAGCCTTGCCTTACACCACGTTGAGTTTGGATGCCTTCAATGATCATACGATCCTTGTTGATGACCGTCTGCTTCCTGAATAGGTCAGTTATAATAATTTGAATGTTGTAAATAACCGTCTCTTCTGAAAATCGAATATGTTTTGATAATGGATTTTTACACATGTCGACATCAAAGCATCTTTAAAATTATAATACAATAATCCCTTTGACGAATATAAATAAACGTTAAGTAAACAACACGCTGCCTTAGTTCTTGTATGTTCAATAGACCATTTAGCAAATTTTACAGGAGACGTTTTTTTTTGTTTTTACAGGCAAATTCTAAACAATTCTCGATTTTGGTCATTTCGTTTAATACATATGAGTAACAGGAAATTATTAAAGATCATTTTTCGAAGATTGATGCTATAATATGCCCATATTATGACTTTAAAGGTGGACGTTGAACATGGCTTGAAAATGATGGATGATTATTTTGGATATTGAACGTATCGTCTGGAGATTGAAAAATTCGGCTCTCATAAGTTTGAGGTATTTTTTGTTCAATTAGCCAATTAGTGGTAAATTGCATATACAGGGAGATTTTCAGATTTCAAATACTTTACTTTTATCTTAGTTAGTAGTTGACTTAAAGTATTACTTACTTTAAAATATGCAAACAGAGTCCTTGAGTTGATTTTTCACAAAAACTGCTCTATATAAATCATCCAATATTTTGGAAGTTTGAAAACAATGAACAAGTACAAAGGTACCTACCACTAATATACTACTATCGGTTGTCGGTGCATGCGTGATGTGAAATATTCTTACATCGTACGTATTACGGCCTACGTGGTTTAGGGGTACCTGATTAGAAATCCGGAGGTCGCGGATTCAAATCCCGGAGTGCGCAAGTAAATTTTATTTGACTCATTTATGTTATTTTCACAAAAATTATTCATTTAAAATAACATATAGTTTATTTGCTGCATGTTCCAGAGAGGAAGATATGGTATAAAGACCACCATAAGAATTGAAATGGCTTTAGCCGTGTTTGGAGATCATATCTGAATAGATACTCACATACCATCTCTCTTCTCCTTCATCCTCCTTCCTCTCTTTCTCCTCTCCATCTCCTTCCCCTCCGCACTACCTTCAGCCTCACAATATACTAATATACCCCAATTGGGGATTCCATAGTCTCACTGGCTCCAGATGGTTGGGAGCAGTTGAGACTGTGTGCGGTATTCCATATAAAAATCCCGAGTGATGCGTAAAATTATTAAAGTTCAATTTTCAGTTGAAAATTTGTTTTTTTTTTATTGTTTTTTACCTACATTTGATAAATGTAATTTTTAAAGTTTACTTATTTTAGAAAGATTTTTTTTCTTTCGGAAGGTCTTATTTGCCGTGAGCTTATTATTTATGTTGATTATCGTGAAAAAAATAATATTTTTTTAAATACTTTCAGCTCTTAAAATCCTAAAATTACAATATCCCGCGATTTGGGTTATGGGTGTGCGCTATTTAACATTACATTTATTGTTGTTAGTAGCGGGCCTAGTTGGTTTTATTGTAGTTCCTACATAAGAATATGTTTTTTTTATGTGACTAAAAAAAACAAAAAATCAGAAACTTTTAATTATTATTATTTTTTTTTTTCGAAGAAAACTTCTTCTAACTGCTTTTCACTTTGTGATGGCATTATTTATTTTTTATTAAAACACAAATAACTTAGTTTACATCACTTTATTTCGATTCAAAATCTCAACATGTTTCGTGAACCAAGTTCACATCATTGTGCTCCTGATGATGTGAACTTGGTTCACGAAACATGTTGAGATTTTGTATCGAAATAAAGTGATGTAAACTAAGTTATTTGTGTTTTAATAAAAAAAAACTTTTAATTGAATGAATTCAAAATTGAAATAATTGGACTTCTTTTTCATCAGCGATCTCAGCAGTGATAACGGACTAAATATGTGTCGTAGATGTCTTTCAATCAGACTATGAGGACAGTTGACTTCTTGCATATTTCCATGTCATAGCTCTTTTGTTGTATTTCTTGAATAAAAATAAGTTTTAACCCGTTGTTTATTGCGAGGACCGAATTGTCCCAAGTCATCATAATCCGTTACGAGTGCAGGTAGCCCATAGTGTCCCTCAGCGATCTTACGTTAGTAAAAGTTAGATATCTCTCTTCCTCTCATGCGAACACTTGTGATTTTTTTGTGTCAGAAAGAGAACAAAATAATGTTTCTTATTGTTTTTGTAATGCAAAAGCTATTTAGCATAGATATTTTACAAATCCGACCCAAAGTGACGGTTTCATTTCGCGCCATTTTCTGACAAAGTCGTTTATCTCTTGACAGTTTCACGCGATAGTAAACAGTTTTTTAGTAAAAAAATAAGTTGAAATGTTCAGGTAAGCATACTTTTATTTGTTAATAATTATATTTTTGACCTGTTAATGTTAAAATTGGTAGATTTTGTAATATAATAATGCAATTAATGTCGTATAGAAAATTAAAAATCTTTAAAATTACGGCATTTTTGAAATCATCATTACTAATTGAATTCCCTGTATTTGATGAATATCTTTATGCATATCGTGGAAACATATTATTAGTTTTTGTATACATACATATGTAACATAATCATGAGTAATTAAGCCTGCAAAATTGATTAAAAAACTGTAAAAACACATATATGTATACAATATATAACCTTTACAAGAGTTAAATTACTCGTGTGTAAAGGCGGGAACATAGAGAAGTTGGTGTCGCGAAGCTGCGACTCCACTATATATTTTAGAGGTGGTGTGATATGCCACACGCCCAAAGGACCAGTCCCAAACTACTCCGAATGATAGGTTATGGGACGATTTATGCATCCGACAAACCCGATGGACAGTGCAATAATCAAAGGTATAAATCTGGGCTTCTGGAGCACAAGATAAGCCCAGATTGGAAAGCAGGAAAGATGGACTCACCCGTTGATGACTATCACACGTCTCCAGGAGTATTTGTTGATTTCACTTCACAAAATATACGTATAATCGCCCTGTCTGATATTAATTATCACTCCGAACTCTGATAAGCAACTGACCCCACTTGTCAGATTTTACATGTCGCAACAATATTTTTATCATGGTGACATTTTGGGATGGGTAAAAGGGTAGGTAGGACATTTGCAGGATTTTGTATTGACATTACACTTGTCCATTAAGCCTGTGGATGCATACCTAACAATCCTCTATATATTGCGCGAACATTCTCCCGGCGTTGAAAGTACCTTCCGAAATTTTAAGTACTTTCAAATAAAGTAAAGAATTAAATGTAAAACGAAGTAAGATGAAATATAAATATTCTTATCAATACGCTATTAATATTACAAAGTTAAAACGAAAACTTATAAAATAATGAAATAAAGAAATAATAATTATTGTGTAGGCAAAGGACACAATTTTACGACTGGTCGTTTAAAGTTCCCGGAAGGGGTCCTTACGCGTGCGACACGAACCACTCCGTCTTTACCAGGGAACACCTCCTCAACAACGCCCACCGGCCAATAAAGTGGAGGCGCATCCTCTTGATGCACCAATACTATGGTACCTACTAGAATGTTATTCGCGGGACTATTCCATTTTTTTCTCATCTGCAGAGAGTGAAGATACTCTATATGCCACTTCTTCCAATAAGATTGAACGAGGTGGTCCAAAAGCTCTTTCCTTTTCAGTAGACTAATGCGTTCATTAGTCAAATCATAAGCAGGTAGATGCTGAATCGGGGTAGACATCAGAAAATGAGCCGGAGTAAGAGCTTCTGGATAATGAGAACTGCTTAATAAACATAATGGCCGTGAATTAAGTACAGCCTCTATTTGTGTCAGAACTGTGAGAAGCTCTTCATAACATAAAAGTTGAGTACCCACAACCCTATACAGATGCGATTTAATGCATTTAATATTTGACTCCCATAATCCTCCAAAGTGAGGAGCGCGGGGTGGAATCGTCTTCCATTCAATTCTCCGAATGTTAAATTCATTGCGAAGAACTTCTTTAGTTGAATTTGCCTCTAAAAAATTATATAAGTCATCCAGACAATTCTTTGCGCCTATGAAATTTGTCGCATTGTCACTGTACATACACGAAACCGGTCCGCGTCTGGATAGAAAACGCTTAAATGCGTTTAAAAAATTGTCCGTGCTTAGATCTGATACCACTTCCATATGTATAGCCTTCGTTGTTAAACAAATAAATAGACATATATATGCCTTTTGACTTTTTACCCCACGACGCCTAGAAAGGGTTATATTTATTGGTCCGGCAAAATCTACCCCCGTATGTGTAAATGCCTTTGCTTCCTGAACTCTAGCTGTAGGTAAATTTGCCATTAGCGGTATAATATTGGAAGGTGCAGTTTTAAAACAGAAATTACAAGCATATACTCTTTTGCGTATTAGATTTCTCCCCGATAAGATCCAATAACGCTGTCTAATTATTGACATAAGGAGATGTGCACCAGTATGACAATTCACACGATGGTGAAAGTCTATAATTATATCGACAATATGATCCTGTCTTGGCAGAAGTACTGGATGTTTGTTTTCAAAAGGTATATTCGCGTTTATTAATCTACCACCTATACGTAACAAGCCATTATGATCTAGGAACGGGTTTAGTTTTCGGATTGAAGGTGAGCATAATTTATCCCTCTGTATTAATTGTATATCGGCACTAAAATACCTATTCTGTAAAGCTTTTAATACATTCATTTCAGCAATGTTTAATTCCGTGGAATTTATAACTGTTGAGCGTGATAATTTTCGCATAAATCGTAAAATATATACCACAATTCTCAGCAGTTTTGGCCATGAGGAAATTTTTAAAGCGAGATTATATATCGGAGAATTTTCCTCTATTGACGTTATTGTAAATGTATGCGATTTTTTCAATTCCAAAGCATTCTCCTCCTCTCGTGAGGGGGAAAATCTTTCGACAGGCCACTCGGATACTGGGTTCGCAGCCCAGGGCGGACCGTGCCACCAAAGAGAATGATCGACCAGCTGAGCAGGCAGTAGTCCTCGTGATAAACAATCACTAGGATTGGTAACGCCATCTATTTGATAAAAATGTTTCGCGGGTAAATTTTCCTGAATTTCACTAACTCGATTAGCTACAAAAGTTTGCCACCGGTGAGGGGACGAGTGAATCCAAGAAAGTGCTATTTTTGAATCTGAAAAAGCAAATATATCGTTTATCGAAACGCGATTTCTATAAGTATCTATAATAGATCTAACGAGTCTAGATAAAATAAGCGCAGCGCATAATTCCAATCGAGCGAGCGACACTGTTTTCAGAGGGGCCACCTTGGATTTAGAACATATCAAATTCATTGTAGTGTTGCCACCCTTATCCGTGACATGAAGATATATTACACAACCGTATGCTTTCATACTCGCATCTGCGAAGGCGATAATATTTATCGTGCAGTCCTCCTTTACTCCCAAATATCGAGGTAAATTTAAATTAGAAAGCATCGGTAATTCTTCCTTGAATTTGACATATCTATTAACAATACTTTGGGGTAGTTCCTCGTCCCATCCTACTTTCTCTAACCAAAGCTCTTGTAAAAGTAATTTGGCATATAAAATTACCGGAGCAACCAAACCTAATACATCGAATAAACGAGCTATTGTGGAAAGAATTGATCTTTTACATATAGTTTTTTCCTCCGTCGGACATATCATAAATCGAAAACAATCAGATATCGGATCCCATTTTAATCCTAAAATGCTACATTTATCCGAAAAATCCATTGTCGCGCGGTGCGACTCTGGTAATTGGGCCAGTAAATGAGGAGAATTACTCGACCATTTGACTAATTCAAATCCTCCACACTTGAACATCGCCATTAAATCTGTAGCCAAAGTGATGCCTTCACTTATAGTATTTACAGAATATACAAAATCGTCCATATATAAATCATTAATTGCAACTTCCGCCGCTTTCGGATAACGATTTCTTTCATCGCTCGCTAGCTGCCGTATAGTTCGCATTGCTAGGAATGGTGAACAGTTCAAACCAAATGTGAGTGAATTAAATTGATAAACTCCAATTTGTTCATCTTCGTGAAATCTATAAAGAATTTTTTGATATTTACGATGGCTTTCCGTTACCATTATACGTAGATACATTTGCTTAACATCTGCGGTTAATGCTACAGCGAATAAGCGAAATTTAATTAAAAGTGTAAATAAATTAGATTGCAAATTTGGACCTGTATACAAAGTATCATTAAGTGACAACCCTGAACTGGTCTTTGTACTTGCATCTAATACAACACGAGTTTTAGTTGTTGATTTATCTTTACGAATTACTGCGTGATGAGGAATGAAATATCCCTCATCAATATTAGATGAAGACGGAACTTCAACCCTCATATATCCCTTTTCCAGATATTCAGAAACTACTTCATTATAACTGCAATGCAATTCTGGCGAAGTATTAAATTTCCGTTCTAAATATTCATATCGACGCTGCGCGACACGGCGCGAATCACCTAAATTATTAGGATCTATCTTAAACGGTAAAGATACAATATACCTTCCCGATTCATCCCGTTGGACTGACTCGAGGTACATTTTCTCACATTCTGCATCTTCAGCACTCATCAACGACTTAATAGGCATGTCTTCCATCGTCCAAAACTTGGATAACGCATTATATAAATCTACATTGGTTATGGGGCCGAACGTCCACGAAACCTCCGGCGTACACGTAGGTATTTCACCCATTACAATATACCCGAATACTGTCTGTATAGCCGGTGGTGCATTCGTATTATGTTTAGATAAAACCTTATTCCCCAGCAGAATATATGGAAATAACTGTGCACCTAATAAGATATCAACATCGGATGGAACGTTCCAGGATTCATCCGCTAAGTTTAAACCCACTAAATGCTCACATGACTTTGTGTCAACATGTTGTGTAGGAAGCTTATCAGTTATTTTATCGACAACTAATATACTAATTTTATAAGTATCTTCTGAAACGCGGGATTTAATTTTTAACGCAACGTGTCCCAATATTGGTGTCTCTACTGAACCAACACTTTTAACTACTGAATTATTTAAAGGAAATATTTTAAGATTTAATTCATTACAAGTGTTTAAACTGATTAAATTTTGTTGCGATGCGCAATCAATTAAACACCTTACGCTTACTTGATTATTTTTATTGTCATAAACAAATAACTGCGCGGTTGACAGTAGTACATTCGTAGCTATATTACCCGCAGAAAAATTATTATGATGTTTATGACTACGCGCTATTAATGTAATGGCTTCGTTTTTCGATTGACTTTCAGTATTCACCGTGCTCTCAAAATGCAGAGCGGTGTGATGTCGTTTTTTACAAATTCTACAATCCGATTTAGATGGACATTTCACAGTTTTATGTTTATCGCTTAAGCAGTTTACACATAAATTATTTAATTTCACAAACTGAAAGCGAGCATTTGGTCTTAATTCGTTAAATTGTTCACATTTAAACAATTCAACATGATCAAAATGATTACATTTCCGGCACCTGTTACGATTATTATTACTTGACTTCGGTTCGACCACAGCGAATGAATGCGTAACTTTGTTTTTATTATTAAAATTCAAAAATCTACCTACGTGACAGTCAGGCGAACTCATAACAGAGATAAACAAAATCAAAATAAACATAGTTAAAAGCTGTAGTGAAGTAATAAAGGGTGCATAAAATATTAAACCTACTACCGTGGGTGTCTACGCGTATTTATTTTTTAATAAAAAAGTGATTCAGTTGCATAAACTCATAAATTATAATTGGTGATATCCAATGAAAAATTGCAAACTCAGTGATTAATAAAAAGAAAACTATTAACAAATCATAATTATACTTGTGGCTGAGAAAACCTCGAAGCATAAACAATAACTGAGTGAATTCCTAATTAAGTGTAGTGAATCTAGATTAAGTGTGCAAAAAATAAAGTAAAGAATCATACATTGCGTGGACATTTCGATCGGTGCAACAATATTGTTAATAACATTTACAGTTCAGTATAGCTTATATTGTGATTAATACGCGACTCCGGCACACCGACAGTTAGTGTAGTGGTCAGTGCATCGGACTCCTGTTTCTGATAACCTCAGTTCGAAACCCTGAGAATCCAAGACAATTTTTGTTATTTTTCTTATTTTATTATCATTAATATTATTAATATTAATATAAATAAGTTAATACAATTTTGGAATAATAATATCGCCATCTATCTTCAAATCTAAAAACAAAAATCACATTTCTAACTTAAAATATACAAAGTATTAAAATATTCCAGTGCGTGTGAGCGGTGCGACATCATAGTAGGTCACTATCACCCATAGGTGCAAGCAGCGCTGAAACACTCCGGACACTTGCAACTCGCTACGCGATAAGCAGTTGAGTGCAGGGTGCAGGGTCATCACTCACTTCCTAACTTAATATTAACCTCTAAAATAAAAATGGATGCTAATCAATGTATGGCGAAGGCTCAGGAAATTATTAACCAAATACATTTAATAATTACCGACTCATCTAATAAGTTCAATAAAGAACAACTTGCAAAAATAATGCCAAAAACTACCGAGTTACTGGGCGTCGCGGGACAGATGGCAGTGAAGATGGGGACTATGGAGGGTGAACTATCCGCATACAAAAATATTATTAATAACCAACCTGCAATAACTGGAACTACTCAATCTACTTCAATGGAAATATGTGACGCAATTACCGAGATAACAGAAAGGAATTTACGTTCGAAAAATCTAATTCTGCTGAACGTACCTGAAAGTAGAGACGAGAATCAAACCAACAGGATATCTGATGACAACAACAAAGTATGTTCAACGCTGAAAATTATCGATGATACATTACAGATAAATATTTCTAAAATATATAGGCTTGGCGTAAGAAAAACTGACAAGATCAGGCCCATAAAAGTAGAACTACAAGATTCATATCAAGCTAAGCAAATAATCATAAATAAATATAAACTGAAAAATGGCATCAAAGTTAAACAAGATCTCACGGAGCTGCAAAGGAAACAAATGACGGATGTTTGGAAAGAGTTTGAAACGAGAAAAGCGGATGGGGAAACAAACATAACAATTAAGTACATAAACTCTGTTCCAAAAATAATAAAAAACGTGCCAAAAAACTTAAACAGCACCTAAAATTGTTTGGATACTACCAAAATGTTCGCGGAATGAGAACCAAATTACAACAACTTAAAATAACTTCTCCCACATTCCCACATGATATTTTGTTATTAACAGAAACATGGCTAAATGAGGACATCAATTCATCGGAATTAGGTCTCAATAAATACAACATCTATCGTCTTGACCGTGACCCCATTACAAGCAACAAATCAAAAGGAGGAGGTGTAATGGTGTGTATATCAAAAAACATTTCATCTAAAAAATTGCCAGTTAAACACAAAAGCGTTGAACAGATGTTTGTAATGCTAAATATTTCATCCACAAAAATCATTATCGCTTGTACTTATATTCCACCAATGTCAGATCTGCAAATATACAAGAACCACATCGAGGATGTAGAAACACTAAAATACAAATATCCTAAAGCCAAATTTATAATTGTAGGCGACTACAATCTTCCGAAAATTGACTGGTCTTTCGATAAGAACAATGAAGTGATTATTAACGAAACAGAAGTGCAATGTGTCAAATCTAAGGAAATGCTTGATATGTCTTTTTTCCTAGGACTAAAACAGTTAAATAAAGTGCATAATTATTATAACCGTATGCTTGACCTAGTATTTTCTAGTGACTTAAGGACAGTGGTTGAACAATCGGATGAATTGTTGTTACCTTTAGACCAACACCATCCGGCGTTAGATATTATTATCACAAATGAGTCTAGAAAATTGCAGAAATTAAAAACTTCATCGTACAATTTTAAAAAAGCTGACTACCCAAATATAACTGATTATCTTGACCATATAGACTGGTCATTTCTAGAAGATGAAAACAATATTGTGAATCAAGTCCAACAATTTTATTCAATCCTAAACACTTCAAAAGAACGTCATGTTCCAAAAGTAAATTTTATTGCATCCCTTTACCCTACATGGTTTTCAAAAGAATTAAAAGAATTGATTTATACTAAAAAACAAACTCACCGAATATATAAGCAATCTAGAAACGTCGATGATTATATAATGTTTACTAACATAAGAAAGCAGTGCAAAGAATTGTCTAAAAAATGTTATAATGATTATATTAGTTTAATAGAAATGGAGGTTCATGATAATGTTAAAAAATTGTGGAACTTTTCTAATGCTCAGCGTAAAAATGATTGTAGCTTACCAAATATTATGTATCTGAATAACAATTGTGCGGATAATACCGAAGGCATTGTCAATCTTTTTGCAGATTTATTCAAAAGTGTTTATGATGATAATATTACTGATAATGAAATCCCAAATGATATATCACTTGAAGAATCACTCAACCTAAACCATTGTTTTATTGAAATAAACGCTATAGAAAAGGCTATAAAAGCATTAGATACTAATAAATCCGCTGGACCGGATGGGTTCCCTCCAATATATTTAAAATCTTGTGTTCGCAGTTTGACTTATCCATTATTTTTACTATTTAATAAGTCTTTGTCGTCAGGGTGTTTTCCAAAACAGTGGAAAAAAAGCTATCTTACGCCTATTCATAAAAAGGGAGATAAAAGCGATGTATCAAACTACAGACCAATATGTATATTATCCGCTATTCCCAAACTATTTGAATCGTTAGTCCTAGATGTAATATGTAAACAAATTAATAATATTATTGTACCCAACCAGCATGGCTTTATCAAAGGTAAATCCACCCTAAGTAACTTGATCATATATGAAAATTACATAACTGATTCTCTTGCCTTGAAGCATCAAGTGGATTCAATATATACTGATTTTTCCAAAGCTTTTGACAAAGTTAGGCGACATATCCTTGTACAAAAATTAAGTATGTTGGGTATCAAGGGTAATCTGTTAAGTTGGATTGATAGCTATCTTAGTAAAAGAGAGCTATGTGTCAAAATAAAATCTGTGGAATCTTACATTTTCGAAGCCACAAGTGGGGTCCCTCAGGGGTCTCACCTGGGACCAATTCTTTTTTTGTTATTTATTAATGATATTGTTAGCATATTTAAAGATGTAGAAGTTCTTCTTTTCGCAGATGATTTGAAAATATATAAAACAATACGCAGTTTAGACGATTGTTATACTTTGCAACTTAATTTAAATAAACTATATCGTTGGTGCATCATCAACTCTCTGTTTCTCAATATTAAAAAATGTCAGGTCATTCGTTTTTGTAAAATACGAAATCATACAATTTATGAATATTCGCTTAACAATGTAAAATTGACAGCTGTCACTCAAATCAGGGACTTGGGTGTTATATTTGATGAACAGTTAACATTCAATCCGCATATAAATGAAATCACAAATAAAGCCCTAAAAATGCTCGGTTTTATATGTAGAACCGCATGTGACTTCAAGTCACTAGAATGTTTGAACACACTGTACACATCTTTAGTAAGAAGTCAAGTAGAGTATAATTCGCCTATTTGGTCCCCGTTTTATAAAGTACATTCCAACAATATTGAAAAGGTACAACACAAATTTTTAAGATTTATTAACTTTAAACTGAATATTCCAATCCAAAATATAAATTATATCCAACTCATGCATCAACTAAATTTGATTACGCTGTCAGATAGGCGAATTATCTCCGACCTTGTTCTACTAAATAAAATTATTAATTATAGAATCGACAGCCCTGAAATTCTTGCCACAATAAAATTATATGTACCTTCCAAAAATACGAGACAAAATTCCACCTTTTTCTGTGACAATTTCAAATCTAATTATCAAGCGCACATATCGTTAAATCGAATACAAAAATTTGGTAATAAATTTGGTAATGTTGTTGATATATTTAGAGATTCTGTAGCAGTGCTTAAACGAAATCTACATAAACACTTTGCTGAAATGTATGACTTCTCCTCTCCATAGTGAAAAACCCATTTTTTAGCTTCTGTTTTTTCACTCTTTTCTTTTATGACTTTTAACTTTAATATATATGTTTTAACTTTACAAATTAATATTGTAATTTAAATAACAATTCGAATATGATTTTAAGTCCCTATAAATGCTGATTAATTTCAATCCATTTATTTTTCTAAGCAAGTAAAAAAAAAAAGAAAAAAAAAAACTGTTCTCCATAATGGTATTCTGTATCATTTGTAAAACATTTATGTACTACAGATATAATAACTATTTTATTTATACATGTACGTAAACTTTTAAATGTCACATAGTTAATGTAATAACAATGTATGTAAAAGCCCAATGGGCGTTTAAATAAATAAATAAATAAATAAATAAATTAACAACTTTATTATCATTTTGCCCAGTTCGTTCTAGGATTTTGACATGCGACCGAATGTATTCTATTAAATCGCTATATGTAGGTATAGCTTTCTCCCGTATAGACATTTCGAAATTTTGCACCAACTGTATATCTAATTTTTTCAGTGCAATATGTAATATTATAAAATCGGTGAGGTCATCAATACCTAATTCCTTGAGTGCAGCTATGGAAGACGCAAACCGTTCAATAAAATTATTTAACTCATTTGGGTTACTAGGTGCCAATAATTTTAAATTCAAAATATTGTTCAGATAAAAGGTACCTAGCACGCGTTTGTCCTGATATTTCTTTTCGAGAGCTTCCCAAATTAAAAAATAATTTTGTTCGTTCGGAAGTATTCCCGCAAAAACTGATAACGCCTTTCCTTGGAGTTTCCCTATCAGATATTGCATCTTCTGCGACGTATTCAAATTTTCATTTGAGTGAATGTTTAATTTAAAAGCTTCATAAAATATCGACCAATTCTCTTGATTACCATCGAACGATGGCATCTCGATCGGTGGGAGCTTAATTAATGGTAAATTATTTAACTTCTGTCGATCACGTGATGAATCTTGCTTTGCTATAATGCTTTCGCGCACAGAAACTACAAAACAGTACTTATTTTCGAATTTACTCCATAAATCGAAATTCATATTGTAATTTGAATCCTTTTTCAACTGAAGTGTATGAAATTCATCACAAAATGTGTTAAATTGTGCATAATATGTAGCTATATTAACCGTTTGTTTAAGAAAATCCTCCGAACTTCTCGTCTCCCTGTCCGCAATACTTTTCGCTTTCTCGTATAATTCATTAACACGATTATGCATCAAATTAATCTTCGATTCTACTAACTTGATTTTAATATCCTGAGTACTATCGCTAGTCGCCATGATTAATTGTATGTAGGAATTTAAACACAACAATAATTACAAATGCAACCTAGTACATACAAATTAACAAAGTATAAAGAGGAAATAATATTTATTTATAACTTTAAATATGTTAATTTTAAATACCCCGTTGGTAATCCGGCTCGAAAGAACCAAAAAATGGTGTCGCGAAGCTGCGACTCCACTATATATTTTAGAGGTGGTGTGATATGCCACACGCCCAAAGGACCAGTCCCAAACTACTCCGAATGATAGGTTATGGGACGATTTATGCATCCGACAAACCCGATGGACAGTGCAATAATCAAAGGTATAAATCTGGGCTTCTGGAGCACAAGATAAGCCCAGATTGGAAAGCAGGAAAGATGGACTCACCCGTTGATGACTATCACACGTCTCCAGGAGTATTTGTTGATTTCACTTCACAAAATATACGTATAATCGCCCTGTCTGATATTAATTATCACTCCGAACTCTGATAAGCAACTGACCCCACTTGTCAGATTTTACATGTCGCAACAATATTTTTATCATGGTGACATTTTGGGATGGGTAAAAGGGTAGGTAGGACATTTGCAGGATTTTGTATTGACATTACACTTGTCCATTAAGCCTGTGGATGCATACCTAACAATCCCCTATATATTGCGCGAACAGAAGTTTATTAAAAATTAAAATTAAAAGTTAAAAATTATAACACAATATATACGTGCATAGATAAAAAAATAATATTATTTATAAATATAAATAATAAAAAATAATTTAAAAAAATAAACTGTCAATTAAGTATTCTTAATCAATTTCCAATGAGATTCTAGGTAGCCAAACTATTTAAGATATCATTGTTTAGTCTATTTTTGAATTTATTAATGTCAGGTTCCAACCTCAGTTCCATTTCCAATTGATTAAACCACATCACTCCATTGTATGTGTAGAAGTGTTGTGCAAAACTGGTATGCATTAATGGCGTACTTAAGCGACCCACTGTGTTATGTCTATTGCTCTCTACGCGTACCATGGCGTGGTGTGACTTCTTAGAATCTTTGTGTATTTGAAGTAGCGTATTTTTTATATATGTGTTTTTTAGAGGTGGGACTTGAAAGTCTTGAAAAAGTTGAGAGGTTGAATAATCTGATGGTTTCCTAGTAATAATTTTTATTATTAGTCTTTGGGTAATTTCCAGTGGCAAAATTGAGGTTTTGTAAGCTCCTCCCCACGCAACGATACCGTATTGTATTATTGAATGGGCTAGTCGCAGAGGTCGGCAAAGTGCGGCTCCGGAGCCGCATGCGGCTCTTTAGCCTCTTAAGTGCGGCTCCTGCGCAAAAGTTCACGGAAAGGCGCGCAAGACGCGCCGATGGTATCGGCGGGTGACGCCTGTGGGGTGCGCGGTGCGAGGGAGACTCTTCTCGCGTTTCAATAAGTCTGGTTTTCGTTGGATAGCAGTCACCTCGCCAGTCACGTTTGTCGCGCACGTGTTACAAGTTTTTTTTCCATCCAGCTGCACATTCTACAGGTATTTACATCATTAATTTAATATTTATTTGATATTTTTATATGATAATCATTTATATTATAATGTTATTTATTTAGTGTTGGTGTCGGAAAAAAATTATATTATAATATGATAGTTATTTAGTATTGTTGACGGAAAAAATATTTTTGGGATTTTACCAAAAAGAAGCAAAGAAAAACAGAAGATGAAAACCGTGAATTTAGAGTTGAGTGGACCGAGACTTTCGCGTTTATTCAAAACTTAGATGGCCTTCCGACATGTCTTATTTGTAAGGAAAAATTGGCGCATAACAAGAAGTGAAATTTGGAGAGACATTTCAATATAAACACACTTCATTTAGCAATAAATATCCTGTCGGTAATGCAAGGAAGAAAGCAGTTGAGGAACTCCAGAAGACTCAAGGGACATTAACTTCTGTATTCAACAACTGGATGCAATCTTTCAGTAATGTTAATATGGCAAGTTTTGTTGTTAGTCGAGAGATTGCTAAGAGAGGGAAACCGTACACAGACGGTGAATACATTAAAAGTTGTTTTGTAAAGGCATCCGAAGAACTATTTTGGGATTTTAAGAACAAGGCAGAAATTAAAAAAAAATAAAAATAAAGAGTTCCGTTGTCTGCCAAAATAGTGAAAGATAGAACACTTAAAATGTCTTCGAATATAACCATCCAGCAAATCGAAGATCTAAAATTGGTTTAGGCTTTATCAATAGTAGTTGACGAGTCTTGTGACATAAATGATACAGCGCAAGTTTCGATTTTTGTAAGATTTATTTCTCATTCAGGTCCTAAAGAAGAACTTTTAGGATTATTGCCACTCAAAGGTCAGACGCGTGGAGAGGATATCGCAAACGCTGTAATTGGATACTTAGATAAACATCAAATTTCTCTCGAAAAAATTGTGTCGATTTCAACAGACGGGGCCAAAAGTACGACCGGCCACAGAAAGGGGTTTGTTGCTCTTTTTAAAGAAAAAAATAATTACAAGATACTTGCTTACCATTGCATCATTCATCAAGAAGCGCTTTGTGTGCAGACATTTCCAAAAGAAATTTGTAAAGTTATGGAATTGGTGATTACGATTGTTAACTCCATTTTAGCTAAAGCTCTTAATCATAGCCAATTCAAAGAATTTTTAGTTGAAATTGAGAGTCAGTACGGTGATCTTCTGATTCATAACAAGGTACGTTGGTTATCAAGAGGGAACGTTTTAAAGCGTTTCAAATTGCTGTTTACAGAAATCAAAGCATTTCTCCTTGAGAAGGGTGTTAACTATCCAGAACTAACAGACGATAAGTGGATTCAAAACTTTTATTTCATGCTAGACGTTACGTCTCATCTAAATAAACTTAATCATAAACTACAAGGGAAAGGAAATACAATTTTTTCGACGTTAGAAGAAGTCGTTTCATTTGAAAACAAATTATCCCTCTTTGCTGAAGATTTTGCAAGGGAAACATTGTTTCACTTTCCGAGTCTGCTGAAGCATCGCCAAGAAAATAATTCTTTCATTGACAAGCACTACTAAATATGGAGCTCTAAATTTGAACGTCTTTGTGTTGATTTAGAAATACTGGAGAAGAAAAAATGTGAGCTTAGTTCACAACACAAGTGGTCTACCTTGAAAGACCTAGAGAAGGAAGACATGATCATATTCAACGCTTGGAATAGTATTCCCAACTCTTATGACCAGCTGAAAAAACTCGCTTTTTCTGTACTATCCCTTTTCGGTTCTACATATTCATGCGAACAATCTTTTCAAGCATGAACTTTATCAAGAGTAAACTGAGAAGTCGTCTTATTGATGACAACCTGGAATCGTGCCTAAAATTAGAACAACAACATACAAGCTGAATTACTCAAACTTTCGAAGGAGATGCAAGGGCATGGTTCGCATTAAGTACTTATTATGATTGTCATTGTCATGGTTTAATATATATTATTTTTAATATGTTTTTTTAAATTTTTCTTTGTACAATATTTTACGTTACTTAAATCTTACAAAACTGATCAATCAGTTTGATTGTAAGAAATTTCTCATTTTGGCTGTTTATTTGTTTGAAATAAAATAATTACATCTCAACTTAATATTTGAATAGGTAATACATCATAATTACGTAATAGTGTAATACTTAATATTAAAATACTTAACTGATTATTAAATGCTTTTATAATTGGCTCTTATTTTTTTTTTAAATCGTTGTAATGTACATATTTGGCTCTTTGGCAAATAAGTTTGCCGACCTCTGGGTTAGTGCGTTGTATATATTTTTAAGAATTTTTAAATTAAGTATATTTCTTAAATTAATAAATATGTACCTATATGAGTTTTCTTAATCGATTTATAATATTGGTTATTTGAGTCTTCCACTTAAGGTTATTATTTATTATTACACCCAAATATTTTATTTCTTTTTTATTTGCTATGCATAGACAATCATTATTTTGGCATGTTAATATTTTAGTGTTTTTCTTAAATGAATTTTAATATTTAAGGCGATAGGAGGTATTTTTTTGTTATTTATACTAAAAAGTATATAATAGGTATTTTCAATGATCAATGTTAATAAATTTTTGTTGAACCATTCTTTTAAAGTATTGATATCATGATTAGCAGTTGTTTCAAGTTCATTCCATGAATTTGCTTGGAATATAATTGCAGTATCATCTGCATATGAAATAAGTTTTCCTGTTATTGGTAATTCAAAGATATTATTAACATAATATATAAGATGAATAGAAGAGGGCCCAAAATCGTGCCTTGTGGTATTCCAAAGTCGCTTGTGCTCGGTTCACTAAGAATATTTTTTATTTTTACATATTGATTTCTAGAGTTCAGGAAACTTTCAATCCACGTGTTAGCGTTATCAATAATTCCGATTTCGTTAAGCTTGTATAGTAATTTTTGTGACTTATGCTGTCAAAGGCTTTCCTTAGGTCTATGAAAATTGCAAGAGATTTTTTGCCTTTGTCCAGTGCTTTATATATTTTTGTTGTTAAATCTATGATTGCATCCTGCGTGGTTATTTTTGCGCGAAATCCAAATTGTTGGTCACTCAATATATTATTAATTCCAATAAAATTTTGTATTTTCTTTTTGGCTACCTTTTCTAAAATTTTTGAGATATTTGATAGTACTGATATGGGTCGGTAGTTATTAATTTCTTTTGAGTCACCTGATTAATAAATCGGCGAAATAATGTTTTTTTTTGTATATTGATGGAAAGTTTCCCTTTTTAAGACTATTGTTTATAATATATGTAATAGGTTTTTTTTAAAAAGTTAAGATGTGTTTTTATAATTTCAACAGTGATCCCATCGAAACCTGGTGCTGACTCAGTTTTTAGGTTTTTTATTATATCACCAATTTCTTGTTCAGTTACCATTTCGAATTTTCCTATTGTTTTTTTTGATGATGCCACTTCATTCTCTACGGCAGATGTGATATTAACTACGTTATTAGTTATTTTGTTTGCCAGATTTTTTCCGACATTAGAAAAAAATTATTGAAAGCATTTGCACATTGTTTAGGGTTATCCGAAACTTGTACCAAATTATTATTAATATTTTGCTTTAAAATGTCATTGGTTTTCCTTTTTTTATCAATAATCTCATTTATTGTTTTCCAAATTTGTTTATTGTTGTTTCCTGAATTCAATACCTTTTGTTTATAAAATTCCTCTTTGGTGGTTTTAATTAGTGCCGTTAGTTTGTTTCTGTATTTTAAGTGTGAGATGAACGGATTATTTAGTGGATATTTTTTTGTTAGTTTAAATAATTTTTCTTTTTCTCTTTTAGAAACCACGATGCCATGAGTGATCCATGGCTTAAGTTTACGAAATTTATTTTGATACGTTTTTTTCGGTATTTCATAGCTTGAATCTTTTATATGTTTTTGAAAGGTGTCATGAAATTGTGATGCACTTATATTCACATCTTCTGTGGTAAGTACAGATTCCCACATTTCGTGAGACAGTTTTTCATATAGTTCTTGGTGATTTATTTTTATTTTAGGAATGGCAGAGTCATTATTATTATTATTTATTTTTTATTTTTCTATGTTGAGGTTTAGTATACATGTATGATGATCCGTTATGTTGTTTTTCCATATTATTGTTTGGAGATTATCAGTATAGTTGGAATTACACCATATATGATCAATACATGATGGCATCTGATTGTTAAATTCTCTAGTATAACTACTTATACAGGGTTTAAAGTTTAAAGCGGTCATCATGTTGATATAATTTGCTTTTTCAATAGTATGGTTATTTTCAGCAATGTTTATATTAATATCACCAATCAGAAAATTTTTTGCACATTTATGGTTTAGAATAATATTATTCAGTTCTGTTATAAATGTTGGTATTGCAGCTGAGTGTGTCCTGTAGACTGTCATTATTTGAATAGGTATTTTATTATTAATATTCATGTTTATAACCTCCTCAGGCCCCGCGTCTCCTGGGGACGACATAAAAAAGGTCCATAAAAGTGGTGTGATTCCAAGGATAATATCAATTGCAAACTAGTTTCGAGTTCACAGTGTTGCTCATAAATGTCAGTAACTGTTTTAAATTGACATATTTTTCAAATAAATGTTTACACAACGATTTTTTGACAGTTTAAAAATGGCAGATCTCGGGAAAGGACGTTTCGCTGGTTCAGAAATTGGTAAGTTTGTTATATTTAATATATTTGCAGCTCAACTGTTACTATGTGCACTTTTTGGTGTTCTATTATGTTTATTTTATAACATCGAATTGATAGATTTTCAATGTTTTGTCATTCATGTCTGTGAAAAATGGCCAAAGTTGTATGTCTCCAGGAGGAGACATCGGGTCTTAGTGTCAAAATTTTTCAGACCTTGACCATGTACATATATTAAGTATTTTTCATGCATTTCTTTAATAAATATTTAATAACTTTTACAAGTTGGTTGAGAAAACAATTCAGATAACACGTTTTTAAACACATTTTTGTATGCTAATTCATTCGATGTTTTTTATTTCCAGATTCTGAAGCATTTATTAATTTTGTCAACTTAGAGGTGGATGGAAATGAATATTACTGAATGTGACCTCAGTGATGATGAGAGTAACGACCCTGACTTCAATGAAACTACTGCGGATGACGTGATGGTATCTAATGATGAATAGTTAGTCAACAATATTGCGGAAATTAATATAACGGAATCCACGACCCCCAGCAGGTGTGAATTTTGAAAGAAATCTGAAGATTTTTTTCCGCTTCCTCCAGCACCAGAGTACGAAGAATTGCCTTCCAATGCTGCAAATTTGCCTCCATTCGAATACTTCATTAAGTACATTCCCCACAATATGTATATTGGCTTGCAAATACATACAAATCAACGGTTTTTGGCTGAAAAGGGAAGACCATTGAATTGCTCACTAGCTGAAATGAAAACATTTTTTGGGGTAACCTTAATAATGTCATACCTAAAATATCCCAGAATTAGAACGTATTGGGCAGCTTAGACTAGAGTTCCAATTATAGCCGATAACATGACGAGGATTAGATATTTTAATATCCGAAATAATTTAAAAATACGTGATGACGCTTAGCGTTGCCAGAAGAAAAGGAAAGTAATAAATTTTGGAAAGTTCAACCATTAATTAAAACTATCCAAAATGGATTCAGACTGAATCCACGCTCATCAGCGGTATCCACTGATGAAGATATGATACCGTTTTGGGGGCACACATCAGCAAGGCAGTTTATGAGAAATAAACCGCACCCATGTGGTTTGAAAAATACGATGGTAACTGCTCCTGACGGTCTACCATTTGATTTATTTATTTATCAAGGTAAAGGAGATTCAATCATTGTCGGCGATGAATATGAGAAATTGGATATAGGAGGCAAGACGGTTATACCCCTTTCTGAGACTCTTCCACCAGGAGTTACCATTTACATGCACCATTACTTTACTTCCATCAGACTTTTGGATTTACTTCACATTTAAGCTGAATGTCAAGGTACTGGTACTATTCAGGTGAACAGATTTCCGAAAGACAATGAAATGAAAAAAGAAAATCGAGGGTCCATTGACCAGAGGAAGAAAAATGTACTTCACATGCCAATTTTCCCGTATTCACCAACCAAAAATCGTTGTCTCTTCCCTAGGTGTAGCTCTAATGCAGCCCGCGTACAGTGTTCAGCATGTTTTTTTTATGTTTGCAGGATAAAAGAAATTGTTACCAACTGTACCATGAAATTTAAATAAATTTATATTATTTTTACTCTTCAAATTTATTACTTTACTTTTTTTAGGAAGGTAGGTATTCACTATAATAACTAATTAAAAGCTTTTTTTTTAAATATAACATACTTATAATATGTCCCTCAACTTTAATAAACGTTTTGCAAATTCATAATAATGTTGTTTTATTGGATTTGTGAACTAATATCAAATAAAAAATAAATAAAACAAATTTTACATGCTAGAGACCCCGCGTCTTCTACAGTAGACATACGATTTTGGTAAAACTATGCATACATAATTTTTTTTTAAAATTTTATACATTTCTGTTATTTTTTTGAAATACAAATACACAAAAAAAAATTAAATTTTGAACAATTTTTTCCCTGGGCCCGAGGAGGATAATAATACAGTTTGCTTTTGTCATATTTATTTCAGTAAAGCGTACGTCTTTATATATTGTTTTAGTGTATACTACAATACTACTATTTTTATTAATATAATGTGAGCTTTGAGTGTTGATGTAATTGGGGAGAGTTGGAATGGTTGAGTTAATGTTTAAATGGGCTTCAGTAAGTATGATTACGTCCGGATTTTTTTTAATAAATTTAGATTTACTAGAAAATGGTCAAAATTTTTCTTTATAGATCGTATGTTTAAATGTATTACGGTAAATGAATTTGGAGTCATTTCAAGTATTGTGTTACAGTCACTAGTGTTGTCACAAATTAAATTTTGAACGTAGAATTTTTTTTCTAGTTGTTGAATAATGTAATCATCCATTTCTATTTAGTATATTAATTGTATCGTTGTGTATAAAACGTATTTTTTATGGTTAGAAGTTAGTTTTATGGTTACAAGAGACGCTGATAGTGGTAGTCTCGTATAGAAACATTCGATGCAGATGATAATTATGAAAATAGCTATCTTGAAGGCTATAAATACAATAATAAACCATAAAACGGCCAATAGCAAGGTAAGTAGGTACTGATTATGAAGAGAGATTGATGCGAAGAATAACATGAAATAATATACATACATACAATTATATAGAGAACTGACTAGAATAGTGCATAAGCATTTGCATTGAGATTTTTTCTCCGACATATAAACAATTGTTATAAGTATGCTGTTATCTATTGACAAAGTATGTGTGATAACAACAGATAAGGCTGATAAATAAATATGGAATACAATAGATTTCCTGTTGAAGATTATGAAATGACTTTTAAATAAACAAAAATTAATATAATAATTTCTGACTTATGCATTTTAAATGATATTTACACAATAATGTAACTCAGGGCACTGTGAATAATTATGCTGTAAATAGGTTGGTACAAAAAATAAGTTTGAGTAGAATAAGCAGCTACAAAAAACTGCCAAGTATACAAATATATGCCTACTAACAGAATATATAGATACATTCATTAGGTTTTTTCCCAGATTTATATAGATTTCCTGTAAGTAGGTATGAGATTACATAAAACACTGAATGTGTTTAAAATATATAGGCTTAAATATAATACTTTTTTATACATGTTGCTGTTGGTGGTGTGACTCATAAAACAAAAGCAAATAATATGCGATGTAATTAATAATAATAATAAGAATAATAATGGGTGTATATTAATTTGAGCCCGTGAAAACTTGTCGAAAATGAAAGTATATCCCGTGAAAGTATAAACGAAGGAAATTATGTTTACATAATTATCAATCTTAAAGTATATATTTATAATAAAGTGAATAATAGCAATAAAAGTGGTTATAGAGTGGTAATAGATCTTTTGGTGGTAATAGATTGGTAAGATAAATAAGTTAGCATCAAGGACGCAACTAAAATCACAAATACATTCAATAACATTAGAAATACACAGAATGTGACTAAAGTAGTGCGCAGGTATTTGCAATGATTTTTTTTCTGATATATGAACAGTTGTTATTAGTATGTTGTTACCTAATGTCAAATTGTATGTGATAACAGCAGCTAATAGTGGTAAAATATAGAACACACTACATTACTTATATAAAATTCTGTGAAAAATTATGAAATAACTCATGAATGAACATGTAATAAATATAATAATTACCGATTTTCAATCTTAAATCATATTAACAAAAAAATATAGCTCAGAGCATGGAGCGTACTTAAGTTGTAAAGAGGTTGCAAAGAATATGTTGACATAAAATAAATACATACAAAAACATTTGAAATACACAGCGATGTGGCCAAAATAGTGCGTAGGTATTTGCAATGAAATTTTTTTTCTGATATATGCACAGTTGTTATTAGTATGTTATTACCTAATGACAAATTATATGTGATAACAACAGCTAAGGGTGGTAGGTAAATATAGAATACATCACATTGCTTATTCATTATCCTATTGAAAATTATGAAATGAGTCTTAAATGGACAGGTAATGAATTTCATAATTACCGACTTATTAATCTTAATCAGAGCACGGTGAGTACTCAATCTGTAAATATGTTGGTGCGACGGGTGTGTTGCAATAAAAAAAAAGAAGTTACAATTACCTGCGAACTATTCCAGAATCTGACCATAAAAGGAATATAGATATATATATTTTTTTTTCCCAGATTTATATAGATTTTCTAGAAGTATGAAGTTACATGAGATCTCACTGATTGTGATAAAAATAAATGAGTATATAAATATTTTATAACAATATATTAGAGTATGAGAACATGAAATGATATCTTCATTAACAGCCATAATGACAGAGTGAAATAGAAGTCAGATAGATTGACGTTTTAAACGTTGCAGGTCATTGGCATTATTTATTGTTATGATTTTTGAGCTGTCAATTTCCTTCAGTAAGATACGCCCTGAAGATGTCCACGCATATTTAAAATTGTTTTCTCTGGCGAATCGTTTAGTTTGTCCTAGGAGGAATTTTGCTTTTTGTGTTAAGTGATCCGATACATATATTCGTTGAGCATCTTGCGATAAACCTAGATCGTATGTATTTAATTTATTTGTGCTGGGAGTATATCATACAATATAAAAGGAAAACATACCATTGTTTCAATCTATTTACAATGTTTTCTACGTTTTTATCAACTCATATGTCGAAATATTTGAACCTATGTCAAAACGATCGCCATATCTTGTAGTGATGGGGCGGTCTATATCGAATCACTGTGACGTCGATTCTAATTTCGAGCAAAAACTCAAATAATTTTAATTTCTTACACAATTAATGCTCTTGTTTAAATAATTAAACAATAACACAACTTCTTCTTTGTGTTAGTGTTTAGTGTTTATTAAAATATTATTATCATTATTATGTGTAATAAATACGTAATAACTTTTAATATCGATACCTTATTGGAAAAAATATATTTTTAACACGATGAAATAATAGGTACGTATATTTTTAAATTTTTTGATTTTTGATTCTTTTGCTACTGAGATTCAGCGATAGATTATAAAACTCATTATTGTTATAATTACATTAGGAATATTTGGAAATGCGGTAGCGATGCACCTCCACCTACCGAGTTATTGGAGTTTCTGATGGTCGACACCGACCAATACGGCAGCAGCGAATATGAAGCTTACATTATTGAGGAAGCGGTTGTCAACCCGGTTGAAGTTTGTTACGTAATACAGTCTCCCTATTGTTGAATAGAGCATGGTTGCCCCAACTTCCCCTCACCGCGTGTGTCAAACACGCCGCCAGATGGTCAAAATCACGTGCACAATAGCAGACCGTCGGCAGCAAGCAGCGCGCCCCCCCGTTCCCCGACCCGCGCTTGCTTCGCGGCGCCTCGCCAGTCTAGCTCCGGCCTCCGCGGTGGCAACAGGTTCTCTTGTATACGGACCGCAAACACTCGCAATGACTTGCATAATTACGCGAACAGACGGAATCTCGTGCCAGTTTCTTAATTAATCACTATCGAATTTACAATCATGTTTATTATTACGGTTCGGGCTAACTCAATGGAGTCCCGTTCCCGTGTAAAATCCCGAGTGCACTTCACCGCCTCAACTGACCCGCCGCCTGTGAGCGCGGGTACCTCTGGCTCAACATGATGCCCCATACCACATCGAGACGATTCGTAAGCTTTCAACCTTCCCCCTTTTCTTGTGTTCAATTCTCGTAAATTTCATGTAGAATCCACGCTTTATCTGGTCGTCATAAATTAGTAGAGAGAGTTAGTAGGGAGATCTATGTTAACCTGTATTTCTCGAGACATTTAATATACCTTGTGCCATTTACTTATGTGTTATTATTGTGATGTCCTTTTCCAACCTCCTGACCGATGGACGAGCTGCTGATCAAAGAACTGCCCACCCCTGATTGTACACGAGTCATCTGCTTTACCATTTTATCTGAGCTGAGCCAATTTAATAACCAGGTTCGATACCGGTTTATCCATAAGTTAGCAAGTTTTCATCGAGGTGGTTGTATGTTTTTTCTATTTAACACTGCACATGTAATATTACGGTGAATAATGTAAAATAATCATATAATTGCTTTATTTACAGTCTACATTTACCGCGGAGACGGTGGATATCGGCACGATGGAAATCATATTTGATACCACGGACGACAGTAAGAGTGCTAATAAAAATGATTGTAATAGTTAATTTGGGCAATATAAAGCCCAGTTTTTTTTATTAAGACTAAAATTGAATTTGTAATTGCTTTCTAACAAATTTGTTATATTTTCAGAATTGATAAGTGATGGCGGTGAAGCTGGCCAGGCGAGCGACAGTCGCCCAGAAGGTTGCTTTATATATATATATGAAGATACATATACTGAGTTACGTGCTTTCTAATAATTTGTTGTTTTCAGAAATGGTCGCAGACGTTAGTGTAGGAGAGGCTGGCCAGGCGAGCGGCAGTCGCGCGGCAGGTACATTTATATAAAATTCTAAATACATATATTTATATTTATACATACATTTATGAAGATAATATTTATGTATGTGTGAGTTACGTACTTGCATTCTAATAATTTATTTGTTTTCAGAATTGACGACAGACGTCAGTTGCTGTCACAAGCTGGCCAAGCGGCAGTCGTGCCGGAGGTACTTAATATGTATATATATTTTTTTAAATTATTATTATTCATCAAATATTTACAAAATAAGACGTCAGTTATGTTTTGTACAATTTCTAGCATTATTTTCAGAGTTCCAGTTCCTTGTGCCACTAGAGGTATCACGGAGTAGACGTGGCCGTGGAGTCAGACGCGCCCGCGGGAATGGACGTGAAGGTGGAGATATCATCCGCGACTGTTCTGTTCCTGTTCTCACTAAAATTGCCAATGATGATGAATTGTTAATGTGTAGTATATTTCTTTGTGTATTTTTTAATAATAACACAATAATTATTTTGATGACCTTTATTTTCACTTCCTACAATAAAAATCGATTTCGATGTTTCACATCTTACCAGGCTTTCCGTGATGGCTATTTTTTAAATTTTCTTTTCGTATGGCACGAATAATTTTTTTTTTTTTAATTTTGGTATCCTTCGCACAGGACGTCCCGATGGTTATAACGGCTATTTTGTTGTCATCTTATTGATATGGCTTCTTTCTGTATTATACTGAATGTAACGACTTAAACGTGTTTGTATTCTGTGTTATTTTTTAACAAAGCTTTTTTTAAATTAATCTTTGCTATAATATATCTAAATGTAACTGTCCTAAGACAGGAATATCTTCATAGTTGGACGGTCAAAGCGCTACCACGGTTTTGTTAACGGCCCTCGCTATTAAATGTTTCCAGCGCGAATTCGAATATCCAACTCGCTGCACCTGCAGCTGGCCGGTGCGTTCCATTCAATACAAGACACGCACAGAGCAAAACAAATTATTATTAATTAAAGATATTGTGATTATGAAAATTATGTTAAAATATATTTTAGAATGTAATGCAATATTACAATAGCTTGATTCGTGGAGGAGGTTCTCAGTAACAACATTTAATATAACGTTTTATTTGGGTTTATTTTTTTGATAAATACAATTATAAAGAGTTACAAAAGGCTTCCCTTTGTTCCAGCCTGGTTTCGCAGTGCGGCGGGGCACTGTTAATACTAAATTTCATAGTTTAATTTGAGGTCACGGGTTCAAAAGCCGGCAAGGACAAAACAAATTTAATTTAATTTATATAAGTATGTCATATTATAGAATTAAAATAAATTTTATATAGTTACATATAATGAATCTGTACCTCGTTCAAAAGTGGAAGATACGTTCAGTATCACCCTGGTGAGAGACCATAATTCAGGATTGAAAGTTGCTTGAGAACGGCGTAGATATGTTTAGTGACTAGATCTGAATAGCCAGGAACTTTCCAACCCCCCTTTTCCCTATCTCTAAAAATGTAGACCACATACATAAGGAATATAAATGAAATTTCTTTTGAAGACACTTCAATGAAAATGTTATTGATCTCTTCTTAACAATTCCTTCTCACATGTTTTGGTTTTAGCTGAAACCAATTTTACTTTACTTCTTTTCGGTATTATGCACTTTGAATTACTCAGTATTTCTAATAGGCATGCAGCGATTATGTCCAGGATCAATTAATTCGGGTAGCATGCAAAAATTGTAAAAGCGATTCAGCTGTTCAACTATATTAGTCTGCCGAAATTTGTCATCCCGTAAATTTTTTTCGTATTTTATTCCGAGTTCAGTCCATACAACAAACATACAAATAGCTTTTTATTCCGAGTTCAGTCCATACAACAAACATACAAATAGCTTTTTTTGTTACATAATTGGCCCTGAACCTGGTAAAACCAATCGTGAGATGTATTTTTAAAAAAAAATTTAATTTTTTTTTTATTTAGGAAGCAAACAGTCGTACAGTAAAAAAATATAACAATAAACATTCATATATTCTAGACAAATTAAGTTCCATTGAGTTAAATGTTGATTAAGTATATCTTACCTACATAAAATTAAAAACAAATAGAAAAAATACAACTTTTCGCATAGCTACATATACTATTCACTACGGGTGATAATAATGTAATTTTCACAACAAAAAAATCGAATAAAATAAAAGTATTTTAATTTATTAATTTATTAAGCTGAATTTTATATGATATCAAGTTATGGTTGAAAATGTCTACATCTCGTAAGGCATTGTGAATTTCACAGATACGTACTATTACAGAGTTTTGCGCGTATTTGGATTTACAATGTGGTATTCTAAATAAATCGTTCGATCTGGTGTTTTGTTTGGGGCAACGAAATGCAATCCTTTCTAACAGATATGATGAATCAACAAGACAGTTCACGATTTTGTGTAAGAATAATGCATCAGAGATTTTTCTGCGTTTATATAAAGTGACAGGGACAAATCGATGGTCACTAAAACGATACGATAGGTGTTTCATAAATTTGTTCTGAATATTTTCAATGCGATCAATATATGTTTGATATTGAGGATTCCAAATTACTGAGGCGAATTCTAGTTGTGACCGTACATATGACATATACAACAGAATTAGGGTATGTGCTACCGTAAAAGGCTTTGTAATGCGAATAATGAAACCCAATTGCTTATAGGCTTTTTTAGAATATTTTCAATATGATCCCTAAATAACATTTTAGAATCTAGTATTACTCCAAGATCTTTTATTGTTTCTACTCGTTGTAGGGGTACATGGTAAGTAATAACATTACATTTAACTATGTTTAGATATAGTTGGTTGTTTTTGCAATATTCCTCAATTTTACCAAGGTCTTCTTGTAATTGGTCGCAATCATCTATGGAGCTAATAGATTTATATAAATTCATGTCATCAGCGTAAAATAGGAAACAACAATTACTAAGAACACGGTTCATGTCGTTTATGTATAAAATAAACAAGAGAGGCCATAGATAGGAGCCTTGCGGTACCCCTGAGGGAATAATTATAATTTGTATTTACCAGAATTTCTCCATTTTTGCTAACGTAATTTTTTTGGATTTTACTGCTTTATATATGAGCATGCTGCGTGCTGCAAAAGGACATTTAATTTCAATCACGGTGTATTCAGAAAAAATTCCATCTGGTGTCGCACCCATATACGGATACTCTTCATGTATGAAAAGACCACACTTTTCTATGGTAATGCTTTCTAGTTCTGCAAGCTCCTTCAGGACATTGTATTCATGTTTGACTTTGGACAATAACCCCAACACTGCATCACTTGTAAGGATATAGGTCTGTAATTATTAACATCTAGACAATCTCCACCTTTAAAAAGGGGAATTACTTTAGCTTTTTTACAATGAGAAGGGAACATCCCACTCTCCAGGCTAATACAGTGTTTTCCAATAAGAGGTGTTATTTTGAATAGCCCGCTATTTCGGTAGATGTTACTTTTGAAGCTGTTATTTTTTGACATTTGACAAATAGAAACTACGCCATTAATAAAAATGGAACGATACACGCTTCAAAAACGCATTGAAATCATTAAAATTCACTTGAGCGAATCAAATGCAAATCATTTTGAGTGATGAGGCCCATTTCCACCTCGGTGGTTTCTTCAACAAGCAAAATTGTCGCATCTGGGGCTCGGAAAACCCAAGAGTTATTGTTGAAAAGCCTCTTTATCCTCAACGTGTGACTGTTTGGTGCGGTTTATGGTCCGGCGGAGTCATTGGACCTTACTTTTTTGAAAATGAGGCTGGAGCGACAGTTACTGTGAATGGATTGCGCTATCGAAAAAACATGAATGATGTTTTATGGCCGGAATTGGATGGTATTGATCTGGACAACGTTTACTTTCAACAAAACGGCGCGACGGGCCACACAAGCAACGAAACCACTGATATTTTACGATTAAATATCAAAATTATACCTCTTATTGGAAAACCCTGTATTTACAAGGTGAGATATGAGACCAGCTAATTCGGATACATGCATTTTATACACCATAACACTTAAAGAATCAATACCGCACGAGAAAGACATTTTTAAATCATTTATCACATTTGTGACTTCAGAAATGCTAGTTGGTTTAAAATAAAAATTGTCCCCTGTAACGTGAAGTTCAGATTTAAAATCATTCACAAGATACATCTCAATAGTTCTATTAGCACTGCACAAATTATTAGCGAAGCTTGGACCAATGTCACTGAAGAAGTAATTTATATGATTAGTAATTATATTTGGACTCTCTTCTATTGAAGTAATAATACTATTAATTTTCAATTTTTTATGGTAGTTTGTTTCTTTAGTTGTTTAGTGACTAGATCTGAATAGCCAGGAACTTTCCAACCCTCCTTTTCCCTATTTCTAAAAATGTGGACAACATACATTAGGAATATAAATGAAATTTCTTCTGAAGACACTTCAATGAAATAAAATGTTATTGATTTCTTCGAAACAATTCCTTTTTACATGTTTTGGTTTTAGCTGAAACCAATTTTACTTTATTTCTTTTCGCTATTATGCACTTTTCTAAATACTCAGGATTTCTAATAGGCATGCAGCGATTATGTCGAGGATCAATTAATTCGGGTAGCATGCAAAAATTGTAAAAGCGTTTCAGCTGTTCAACCAAAGCGTTTCGGCACCGGTGCGTAGTCGGGATACACGCCAAACGCGTGCCCAACATTTGTACACAGTTGACACTTGTCACATGAGAACGGGTCGCTTCTACGATTCGTTCTTAAGTTCAACAGCTCGGCTGTGGAACGAACTGCCGGCCTCTGTGTTTCCTCCCTCCTACAACATGGGACTCTTCAAGACCCATGTTCACTCCTTCCTCTCCACAAAAAGACCCTCCACACAGCATCCCCAAAGATGACATAGGCCCTGAGGGAAATTATTTTCTTCAGGGCCTCCTGTGTGGAGTAAATATAAAAAAAAAAAAAAAAAAAAACCATATTAGTTTGCCAAAATTCGTCATCCCTTAAAATTTTTTCGATTTTTATTCCGAGTTCAATCCATACAACAAACATACAAATATCTTTTTTTGTTACATGTAATTGGCCCTGAACCTGGTAAAACCAATCGTGGGATGTATTTACCAGCATTTCTCCATTTTTGTTAAGTTTCCAAAAGGTAATTTTTTTGGATTTTACTGCTTCATATATGAGCATGCTGCGTGCTGCGAAAGGACATTTAATTTCAATCATAGTGTCTTCAGAAGAAATTCCATCTGGGGTCGCACCCATATAAGTATACTCTTCATCTATGAAAAGACCACAATTTTCTATGGTAATGCTTTCTAGTTCTGCAAGCTCCTTCAGGACATTGTATTCGTGTTTTTGTCCGTGTTGAATTGAAGGAATATTTGATAAGGATTGCTGGTACAGTATATTTTTGACTAATGGAGCGCAACTGATATTTTGCCGCCGTCTGCATACTTTTCCAAACCACGATGCCGTAATCATATTGCGGCGCATCTCGATCCACTTTCCACTAGATGCTTGAAGTACTGTCGCCCTTTCAATTGCTTGCCTATCTTTGGCTATGGTAAAAAGCCTTTCCAAAAAATCATCTTTAGCTGCCTCATACGATGCTTGGTCCATATCAGGTTTTTTCGCATTGGGACCATAATGCTGATCTTTTGCTGGAGCGAGCTGCAGGGTTTTTCTTTTCTTTTATTTACTTAGTGCTTGTTCATTATTTTTCTGCAATCTTTTTATTTCTAATTGTTTTATGAGTTTTCCGGGACTATTACCGGTTGCAAATTTATGCAAAGAATAGTGTGGACGATTGGTGTTGAACGCCACTACTGCTGCAGCGCACCTTCCATTGTAGGACCATTTTAAAGAATAGTTAATACGCCTTCCACCAACAAATTTAGCCACAACATTATTATAGCACTCCACAATATTGCTATCTACATCATGTATTAAACTTCGAGCATTAGATGCCAAAAGTCGAACGTGCTGCATGATTCTGGACATTATCAAGCTCGAAGTCATATTGGGTACGTAATTAGTGTCGCCAGTATCGCGTTTGCAAAAGTATGCCCGTTCCTTGCATAGTGAGTGGTCTCCAAATACATGTTTTGGACCATTCAATATATCCAAATATAGCTGCTTTATTTTTTCCTCTAGACTACAATTCATAGCCTTCCGGTACGTTATTGCACAACGTACAGCCGTTCTCAGGCCTAAAATACGGCTTGACACAATCTTCCTCAATGCTAAGGGATACTTTGTATCTTCTGACAGTGATCTAAGTTTTTTTCAATAATTTCGAAGTAAGTGATTTCGGCATTCGATCTTTTCGACTGAAACATTTTTATAAGGATGTGCTTCTTTTATTTTATTATAAGTGCTGGAATCACCATCTGCTATCATTTTGCTGTATATTATCCCATACATGTCAAGTGAACTTTTAAAGCCCTCAACAATAATATTGGCTTCCATACTACTAGAGCTTCCATGGTGATTTTAATAGCAAATATGCTCCACTGGGGCTACAGTTTTAGCCATTGCTCGAGCACAGGTAACGCAATACTTATTCTTTACACTATAGAATAACACGTCTCCAAAAGTATGACCCACAATAGCGGCTACACCAGAGAGAGCAGTATAGTTATGCCCATATGATCTTTTAGACCAACAGCCGTCTGCTATTACAGTTATCATGGGTATATTGTGTTCGTCAACATTCCCAATGAGCCTGGCGTGATTTGCTTCTTTGCGTGCTGCTTCTTCCATTTTCAGGTGAGCTGTTTTTTCCCACCATTCACAAACTTGATCATGCTTCGCTGAATAAGTTTATGCACGGAATTTCGAGTGTCGCAGTCAACTCTTCCAAATTAGTAAATCCACTTCCAATAGCAACTACACCAGCCACTGCACTATAGTTGATGTCCATCGAGCCAGAAGACTCATTATTAGTCTTCAAATTAAAATTTGCATTACAAATTCTGCACTGTAAAGACATTATTGAATTTAGGCCCATTTTCTTTTCAGATATAATCTGATCATTACTCAAATTGCATCCAAATATTGAGCTATGGCTAGAAAATTTCTGAAGTTCTTCAAATATATGTTGAAAATCCACAATCCGCCGACCAACAACTTTAAAAGGAGTGTCTTTAGCTAATTCTTCTTCAATATATAAATTATGGACGTGGTGAACGTTTTGTTCCACATTAGCTCTTCCGTCTTCAAGAATTGTTTCTACCTGCAAAACATAAGTCGTAAGTATACTTTATAGTCCAGTAAAATTAAACATTTTCACTTGCATCAAATGGGGTAATTCTGATTTTTTTTACATATTGTATATGATGAAGGTCTAAAATTTTCAATCTTGTCAGACCTCCGGATCTTGCCAAAAATCGTTTTTGTCACTTTGACCCCGAACTACAAAATTTTCTCCAAATATCATTCTATATTTTTTAATAGTAGACTAAATTTCCTACAATTTGATATATAAATAGTCACAGTAGACCCTATAGTGTCTGACATATCGGTGTTAGAAAAAAATGATTTTAAAGCCAGATATATATTTAATAAAAATAAAAAAAATATATGTAAATAAAATATAATAAAATCCAATACTGTATACATAATGTATATATTTATATAGTAAGATATCTTAAAATCATAGCCATTTGAACTCCCTTACATCCATTATTAGTCATGCGATTCAAAAGATCTCCCCTGGCGCCACTGTAAAGTACTATAACATTTGATGGATGTTATGTAGGCTTTACTCGTCCTAGTCATGCAACTAGGAATTCGATACTATGGACTGCACGCCACTGCTAATTACCCATATAGAAAATAATTTTAAAACGTGAATGACAAATTTCAAATACTAACCGATGGATTATTCACCGCTGCTATAGACATCGCATTTGAAGTACTTTCCTTGGATATCCTTAAAAAAATTCAATTTATTACTTATTAAATAATTTTATATAGGGAAAAGTTAAACGCAGATTATTATCTGGCATAAAAACTTTCCTAGATTTGTTAAATAATTATAATTAATGTTATTTAAATGAAAACACACACATAGGTACCTTATAATATAACATAGTATAATATAACATAACATTTTATAATATAACATAGGTACCTTATAATATTACTCTTCACAACTTTCTTTACTGCGGTTGAAGCGTTGAACTTTCCTTTTCTAGAGCACGGATATTTACTTTTTTTTTTTATTTGTCATTTCCACACTTTTATATTTTAAAAATATCAAATTGTTTATTACCTAGAAACCCGAAAAAATGTTAACAATAAATTAATTCTTAATAATACTATTTGACACTACACAGCTTCGACGGAAACTCACAGATGAAACATAAAAAAGGCGACACACTATTATAGTCCCTACGCGCTACGCATAGAGTGGAATATTGTTGAAACGTCACATGGAAGTGTAATAATTACGCGGAATTTCGATCTTTGAAAAAAGATTGAAACGACGGACCGTAGAAAGCGTCCATTCACGGCCACCTCATAGAGCCGAATGAGTAAGAGAATTCTTAGATGTTCATTATATAGTATTTAACTAAAATAAATTGTTAGTAAAAACATATATCTCGATAGAAAAATGTATTTATGATAGCCTAACGTGGCTACATTATCGATATTTTGACGATTAATAACTTAGATTGTCGTTTGAATCTGACAATTCATGATTCTCCATACAACGATTGAGATCGCTAGTAAGGAAGGCCCTTAACAGGTAATGTTGAGAAATGTGAATTTACAATTAGTGCGATGCCTATCTATGCTGAAACCACGGCTAATATGTTAAGATATATTATTATTAAGCTGAAATAAATTATATTTTTACTATAATACTAAATGCTAAATCAATCTGTAGTTTTAATCAGAGTTACATGTACTACAATATATGTATACTTTTAGAGGTGTCAATAATAATATTCTGTATTTTTACAAAAAATGTGTAATAATCTTTATCCATTGTTATAATTTACGTGTAATCTATCTCATGTAACTTGTATGCTATTTTATATTGTGTTTCTCTCTTATATATATTGTATATAATCGATTTGTCTAAAACTAAAATACAATTCCATAATTTTGAACAAAGTTATTGATTTATTTTATTATGTAAAAAAGGCATGATCTGTACTGAATATGTAAGGATACGCTTGAAAGCACGGCGTGTGTGTTATTACAGTGTTGTGCATTGATTAAATCTTCTCTGCCTATCCCTGTGGAGAAATGGTGACGGCGGAGGCATTATAAATAAATTGTTATATCATAATCGAATTATAATGAAAAAAAAAAATTATTCATCTTATGTACTCATATATTGTTATCAAGGTAAATTTGTAGATCTTCCTTTTAATTAAAAAATTTACATGTATTTAAACGAATTTATAATCAACTTTATATGAAAAATCTACAACTTACCCCGTTTTTGCACAAGAATCGATTATGTTTAAAAATTAGCGTCCCGCCCATCCCTACAAATGACACAAACTGACAATTGTCTTTGAAATGCTGTCCGTTATAGATGAATTAAAGTTTCATTCTACACGAATTTGTTTTTACGTTTTGAAATCCGTTTTATTATATTTCGAACTCAATTTAACAATAAGTTGTAATATGTTCTATGTATTATTGAATTTGTTCTGTATATTTATGTATATCTTATTCGTGAACGCGTCACGAAGTGTTTATAACTAGGTGAAATTTTAGAGATTTATCCGAGACCTGTTCAAAATTGATATAAAAATGATTGAATTTTACAAGACATTAACAAAAATTATGTAAATTCATTAAATAAATGCCTCAGAAATATGTGAATTGTAAAGTTTTCCAGAAATGCACTATAAATACTTATAAAAATAAAGTTTCTTATCGATCAAATATTTTTATGTGGAAAAAAAGTGACATTATAATACGTAATAAAAAAAAATAAATGTATTGGGAAGATAAAAAGCGAAGTAAGAGTTTTATTGCAAATTTTCTTATCAAAAGGAACGTGTTTTCAAAAGGTGAAGTTTCATAGATTTTTCATACGTTTTATGGATTAATTAACAGGTATGTTTTTTTAAACCCATAATACGTTTTAAATTCCAAAGTCTATCTATTTAGAAATGAAAATATTTATTTATAATAAACACGTCTAAAAGGTTATTTTACCTAGTTTTTAGTTCAGTTTTTGTTTTTGCAAAATGATCAATATTAACTAATATAGAAGAACATGTATAACACACGGGAACAATTGGGAATTTCGCGCGCGAAAGTATGTTTGCCCAAGACTTCCTAAGTTATAAAAACCATTATCTGAAGGGTTAATGCACTTATATAATTTATTCATACTTATTTTAGGTAAAAGTCCTAAGTTTGTAAATAAATAATTGTATAAATAAATAATAAATTAAGCATCGTGTATATTTGCCTAGCAAATTAAAGAAGTACATGTAAAATATGGTGAAAAAGCCTATAAATGACATAATTTTAAGACTTACCTTTCTATTTGAGCTACTGTTCTAAGGTTTATTGGTTCTGGAGTCGGTGAAGTCATTTTTTAGTTCAATAACAGTATATATTCGCAATTAAACGTATTTTTAGTGAAACAATTTCGTTGTTAGAAAACAACTAAAAATCAACATGGCCGCACATTTTAACTAGCCGGCTCCTGATTGGTTGACAGTGGAAATTGAACATTCAAGACCTCAACCTTCTGCGGGATGTTGAACAAATATCTATGAATTTTTAAAAAAATATTATATTCATAACTTTGAGTGTTTGAATGTTCAATATCCAGGAGATTGAACAAATAAGAACTGAAACATTATTCTGTGAGTGGATATTGGCACTCGAAAAATGCTTAAAATGTCACTTAAAAACCAAAAATATGGTTTTTTTGAGCTTCATTAATGAGCAATAGGCTAATGAGCATATTGGCATTCATAACTCAGTTTTGCAAAAAAAGGTCTATTGAACATACAAGAACTAGGACAGCGAACAATCTTTATAGTTGAAAACATGTACAGCAGTTATTTCTGTACTTGAAAATTCTCACTGCTTCGACAATATCAAAGGGGAATGGCGTTCGAGTGAAAATTTGAAAATTTCACGTGCAGATATTCCTTTCAACAAATAACACTTATTCAGTGAAGCGTAATGCAATGAATCCATTGTATACATTCTTAATTTGGTTCTTACACTAAAGGTGATATATTGTCTATAAATAGTTTAAAGCTGGAAAAAATGTGTCACTAATACGCAGAACTTATCTCGTCTGTATAGTCCACACTAATTTTAATTTTTATTGAAATCATTCAGAAAGGGTACAAATTAAAAATAATATTTTATATAACATTCTTATTTACTAATTTAATTACTCATGTAACGGACGTTGATGGTCACATTTTAATTTTTTTTTTAAATATGTTTACATTTATAAAATGTGCCAACTCCACGCCACTGGCAAATTCCTCACTCCCCGCCACTGCTCATTTGTATACCGTTTCGGCCAAAATTGCCCAAAAATTCTGACCCCGAGAAGCATCGGTACCGTATCGCGCACGTACCTCGGCCGAGCGGTACGATGTTCAGATTTTTCTGTATACAAATTTTACTAACAAATTATAATTTACAAAATGTTACTAATACCTGTTTTAACTTGTACATATCCTCGGCGGTAGTCGATAAATAAAAACTATTTGCGATATGCTACCACTGAGGAGATATTTAAAATGCCGTTTTTTAACGATTTAATGTAACCATTTTTGTATAATTATTTTTACATATTTTCCTCTATAAAAATCTAGAAACCTCGTAGCATAGTGAACTCTTTCGGAGCGCTATGTCACGGGGGACCTGCGAAAAATACTGCCATAACCATTTTACAAATTTGATCGCTTCAAGATCATTTTTACAATTTTATTTTACAAACATTTCTTATTTTTTGTCGTATCTTGACAAACTAAAAATCTAGTTGTCAAGATACAAATTGTTATAGCTACTATGTAATTGTAATACAGGCGAGCTTGCAAAATCTTTGCAAAGTCTCAAATTCAAGCGTCTGCCTTCAGCTAATCCACCGGAAAAATGAATATGCAACATTTTACGGTGGCTTATGTACGCGTTTGTGGCGCGGGTAAAATCCCCACCCTTTTTCAAATGACAGCCAAATGTCGGTTGCGAGTCAACCTTATAGAATATAAGCAGCGACATTAAAAATATTAAATCAGTTCAACTTTACCATCAAAACAAGTATTTTTATTTTAACAAGTGACTCCTGCCCCACCACCGACTGCCTCACCTCGCCTAGTCTTCTGCTCCAAATCTTCTGGTGTTACCTCTTCAAGACCAGCCGGCCCTGCCTAGGAAAACCGCCAACGCCAGAAGCGAACAGAGACGACAGCATACCCAGTGCCCAACATTCACCGAGCACCGGGTGCGGGAGGCAGATTGCAATAATTAATACAACTATCATCATCGGCCGTAAAGGAGCATTCCCATCGGTTGAAGACACGGTTTGGACCCGGAGCCCAAATCTACAGTCTTGTGCGGACTCCTGTCCATGTCCAGTACAACTCAGTTAGTAGAAAAATATTCCCGTGACTCACCGGGGTGCTAATATATTTACTAAAACTATATTAGCACCCCGTAGGAGTGCTCAGCAGGAGTCAATGAGAATAATCACGATAAGAGCGCTTTACAACGAATAAAAATAAATTGAGCTGTGTTGGAAGATACGCCGAATTACCATTTTCACGAATAATTTAAAAAAAATTGAATGAGCCAATACGCGGTGAGGAAAGAGAGAGGTGATATTCTGCGTATTTTAGTGCTGTTTGGCAGAATTTCGAACGAATAACGTTCTGTCCAACTAACAATAAAAACTGTTTACAAACGAACTGCTGAAATTACCGATAATTTGGAAATAGGTTCGTAATAATTTAGTTTATTAATACATTTCATTACATTAACTAAAGGTACATGTTTGAATAATATTAGTTATTGAAGATTTATGTCGATTTTGGAATATTTTTTTCATAATAAAAATATATAAATATGTTTTAGACCACTTAAATTTTAATTACACTCTACCTGTTTCGGAAGCACCCTTCCTTCGTCAGGAGAATATTAAAACTAGTTTATTGTTATTAAGTTTAATTTGTAGAACTCCATTTTATTTTTTATTTTTTTATATATTCAATAATATTATTATTGGGTTTATAAAAACAGTTTATTTTTAAACAAGTTCTGCTGTGTAATTATTATTACGCGTGACAGCTGTTTCGCCCTCTGAAGGCATTATCAAACTGTGGGTAGCCCACTTACAGACGATACATTTATATTATTTCTAGGTAGGTATTTTAATTTCAATTACTGATTTCTTAATTGATTTTTGAGTAAGATATTAGAAATTATTAATGGTTATTACCCCAGCAAAGTTTCCCCAATTAGTGTAATGTTAAAAATTTGACTGAATGTCTTAATGTTAGTTATTCCCAAACGATGACTCATAGGGTTATTTTAATAGCATAATTAAGTACTTCATAGTGCACTCATATTTGAACTGGGTTTGAAGATATCTAGTAGGGGTGAACGAATTATATTTGTTTGTTCATTAATTAGAATAGCTTTCGGATTATTAGAGTTTTTGTTAATTTCTAACTGTTCTAAAAGGTTCAGTTTACGGCCTTTATTTTGTACGTGTAACGGAGTTGGTTTATTATTATCATTAAGTGAGTGATTTTCATCTAGGAGATGTTTGGCAAATTGAGATTGCATTTTATTATTATTTTTAAAAGATCTTATATGTTCTTTGAACCTAGTGTTAAAGGACCGGCCCGTTTGTCCAACATAAACAGCGTTGCATTCGTCACACTGGAGTTTATAAATGCCACTATTTTGTAATTTGAGTACCTTACTTTTTGAGTTTTTAAGAGATGATCCTAAGTTGTTATTTGTGCGGAAGGCAATATCTAAGCCACACTTTTTGAGGACTTTTGCAATTTTATTAGATGTCTGTCCGATGAATTCTAAACACCCACAGTGGGCTACCCACAGTTTGATAATGCCTTCAGAGGGCGAAACAGCTGTCACGCGTAATAATAATTACACAGCAGAACTTGTTTAAAAATAAACTGTTTTTATAAACCCAATAATAATATTATTGAATATATAAAAAAATAAAAAATTAAAACTAGTAATTAGTTATATTATTAGTTAGAATTTTAAAACTAGTAATTAGTTATATTATTAGTTAAAATATTAAAACTAGTAATTAGTTATATTATTAGTTAGAATTTTAAAACTAGTAATTAGTTATATTATTAGTTAAAATATTAAAACTAGTAATTAGTTTTAATATTCTCTTGACGAAGGAAGGGTGCTTCCGAAACAGGTAGAGTGTAATTAAAATTAAAGTGTTCTAAAACAAATTTATATATTTTTATTGTAAATTATGATGAGCCACAAAGTTAATGCTTTATACAAAAAAAATCTTTTATACATTTTTATCTATTTATCTTTTATAAATATAATTTTAATATTTGTTTGATCAAAATCTGAAATTTCCGAAAGTTCTTCACCGATTGCTTTGAAATTTTGACACAACGTTGCATTCAAAAACGCGTATATTACCTTCATTATGTTATAAAGAAACACGCGCTATTGTTTCTCTGTCAGACTGAGCCAGAACAACGCGTTGCGGGTACAGCTAGACATATAATAAATAAATAAAAATAGTGCGTCTAGTGGGCGTTATTCGTGATCTAAATATTTTCTAAATTGAGGCTTAAATGGCGACGAACTTAAAATAGTTTTCGATGATTATGTAGATCATTAACCTCAAGAGAACTAATACATTACATTATGTGATAAATCGGGTATTTATTTATAACTTTTAGTTTTCATGTTAACCATAAATTTAATAACATAAACTTTCATCATTCCGTAGATCAATTAGTAAAATCGTAAGATAAATCCAATGCTTGTATAATAAGATATTTTGTTAATTAAAACCAAGCTCTGGGAATAAATTTGTCACATTTCATCTATACATTTCATTACAAACCTGTGAAAATGTGTGTTTTGTTTATTTAAAATGGGCGTCTGTTTCATATAAACTTTATTTATTTAAAATGAGCGTCTGTTTCATATGCACTTTACTTAGAAATAATTTCTTAAAAATACTCCATTGATATATTTACCACACCCATGTGAATGCGGTAACATTTCAGATATGTCTTTGGACATGACGTAGAATCATTTCCTTTCTTAATGTACCACTTGTTTCTGAACACCCGCTTACATAAAGTAAGCTATGCACTCTATTTAAGCTACATCTTTTACCTATTGAACCATACGATTTGATGTTGACATTAAATTTTTTTACACAAATGAAAGAATATCTTTGTTTTAAACCACTTTATTACATTTATATACGTCGACCGGTTTCGGTTAAACTCAACCTTCATCAGGACAGTACAAATATAAACTAAAATATAATACAGAGGAAGATTATTAAGTAAACAATAAAGAAAGAGAAAGTATATAAATGTGAGGGAGAGAGCATCAGGGCAGCGGAGTAGGTAGTGGGGTCGGGGAGGGGTGGGGATTACCCAGGGAGAAAGGAAACATCTTTAAAATAGGGCTTTTAGTAAGTTCTATCTGTTTGTTTAAAATTGGGTAATTATTTTTATTTTTATTTGCTTTTGAGATTTCCAATGATTCTAAATTATTGAGACGTATTCCTATTTTATTTTTATGTAGTATTTGAACTCCTGTCGTTCTATTAAATGTATCATTAGTATTAATTAGGTGTTCGGCAAATTCTGAAAAACCGGTATTTGTTAAACACCTGACATGTTCTTTTACTCGAATATTTACATTACGCGCGGTTTTACCAATATATATTGCCGGGCAATCGTTGCAATTAAGTTTGTAGATCCCAGAGTGGCTAAACGTATCTTCTTTATCTTTACAATTATTTAAAAATTTGGCTAAGTTATTATTAGTATAGAAGGCCGGCCTAATTTCTGATGGAAGTTTAGATGTGCAAAAGGAAGAGAATTTACTTATGAACAAAATTCTACGCCATTGGGTAGTTAAATTATTATTATTAATAGTTGGTAGAGCATTATATAGAAATTTATTTGTTGCGATTCGGCGAAGTTTTTTTGAAAGGATTTTATCAATAAGATCAGAGTGATAACCGTTGTTATTAGCTATTTGTTTTATTGTAAGGAGTTCGTTAGAAAAATTATTATTAGATAATGGGATGGTCACTAGCCGGTGAATCGTGCTGTGAAAGGAGGAATGTTTATGTGAGATAGGGTGATTGGAGGTATTATGGATTACTGTGTCAGTAAATGTAGGTTTTCTAAAAATGTTGAAGTTAATTCTTTTTTTAACGATAGACAAAGAAAGATCTAGAAAGTTTAAGCTGGAATTTATGCCCATCTCTAATGTGAACTGGATTTGTGAGTGGAAGGAATTAAGGAGTGTCAGGAAAGTGTTAACTGGCGCTCTGTGCCCGTCCAAATACGTCATCCACATAACGTTTCCACAAGAGAATATTTTTTAATAATGGGGATTTACATGCAAATATTTTATTTTCTATATTATCCATAAAGATATCAGCTAGTACAGGGCTAGTAGGAGCGCCCATTGGTAGACCAGAACGTTCTTGGAAAACAGTATCATTAAATTTAAAATAATTTTGGTTTAAACACAGGTTAAAAAGGCGAGTAAGATCGTTAGAGAAGTCATTAGGTAAATTGGAACTATTTAGTAAGTTAGCTATTAGATTTACATTCTATTATAGGTATATTAGGGAACAAATTGACAACATCAAAAGAAATAAGTTTAGAATTAGCTGGGAGTACTAGATCCTTCAAATCGTTCACTAATTCCATAGAGTTCTTAATTGTGTATTTGGGGAAAAACACATTGGCATTATTGAATACATCGGTTACAAATGAGGCTAATTTAAAAGTACTACTTTGATTAAAAGTGTTTGCTTCCTTCGATAATTTAAATTTTTTTATTTGAAATTTGAATTTAATCATCTACAGTCTCTCGTGTCTAGGATGAACGAAGTATGTATGAAGAATGAGTTAGTGATGACTGTAAGTAAGTCTAAAGTCATGTTGGAAAGAGAGAGTACGAAAACAAGATATAATATAGTAGTGTATGACGAACATTTGGAGCAGGTGGATGAGATTCTGTATTATTTGGGAAGCACGTTCACAAGAGATGGGGAAGCTGACAGATATTGAAGGAAGGGTAAATTCAGGTAACTCCGTTAATGGTAAACTATACGAGGTTGGTGCTAGCAGAAAAACGAAGCTAGCAGTCCACAATGGAGGGCTAGTACCTACCCTGATGTATGGCAGCGAGGTATGGAATTGGCAGAGGAAGGATGAAAGTAGGCTAAATTGTGTAGAAATGATATGCGTGTGGCTTATGTGTGATAGAACCATATATAATCGTGTTTGTAATGTGGAGATCTGCAAAGTAATTGTTGGCGTAATGAGTAAGATTAAGAAAGGGACGCTCAGATGGTTGGGCATATTGGGCAAATGGGCAAAGAAAGGAGTGTAAGAATATATATTACGTAAGTTTGAATGCTAGAAGTCGGGAACGTCAGACGCATGACACGATCAAGAGAATCAGAAACTGTAGCCTGGTCATGCCAAAAATATGTTAATGAGACAAGGAGTGTGTGCCAAGACAGAGATGTTTGGCGGTCCGTCCTCTCTGCGTACTCCTGCGGTGAAACGGCGTATTGTTTAGTTAGTTAGTTCATATTATAAATTCGCCATTTTACAATATTCTTTTACTAAACGAACTCAATAGTTTTGTTATCGTGTCCTGATATTAAATGCGCAAACCATTAGATAATTTGAAATACCTTTCATAACGGAAGAAAAATAATGATTACGCCCGGGAAATTGATACAACGCAACTATAAAATTGTTCGGTCGTGTTTGCGGTAAATGTATCAAGGAGAGTAATGGAGATAATATTGGATGTACCGCCTTCTGTTTGTATTTTATCGTGGTTAAAAAATCAAAGCATTCGAAAAACGGGAGAATTGAATCGTAACAACCACTGCAGGTTAGATATATATATATATATATTTTTTTTAATTCTTTATTTTGGCTTTCACCCATTAGGGGTGATCTTGGCCATACACAACTAACATAACGTAACATATATAAACCAAACATAACATAAACATAACATATAATAAACATAACATAACATACTTAACATAAACGGTACAGAGCTGGTAACAGTAGGTTATTACAAAATTATAAAAATAGGAACCTGTGTACAATATAAGTGGGCGCTTTTCGTTATTTAAGAGGAAACCCGGGCGCTGAGAAATTTGAACAATAGGTATTTTAAAAATCACTTACTATTTCACTCTGCTCAGCGAGCGCGCTATCGATGTGTAGGTACCCACCCAACTAAGAGTGTGTGTGTGCATATTACGCTCGCCTATTATTATCACTCCCGCCCCGCATCTCCCGTCTTCCATCCTTCGTCATGTGTCATGTATCTTTCCGACTTATTTCTCCGTTACTGTTTTTGTCTCGGCGTATAATCTCGGCGAAATGGATTTTGATAGGATTATCACTATCATTTAAAGATTTTCTTCCGAAAGATTTACACACGAAATTTATAAATATGTATTATATTTATAAAAAGGAGAGGAAAGTCATTGTGTAATCAAGTGATTTAAAATATATTTTCGGTCGCTTAAATTGCTAACGCTGGCTAAACCTTGTGCGATACATCAAAATAATGTACTACTAATTAATTGTATTGCTCTTACTTACTTGACCGGTCAGTGGCTGAGTGGGCATCGCGTTTGGGTCCCACCCGGGCGTCCCATGTTCGATTCCTTGGCTGGCTAAGTTTTCCATCACAACACAAGCAATGCCTTCCGCTTAGTGTGGTGGTAGTAAGAGTTTTTCAAATGTTAGGTTATTCGTAACCAGGGAATGTTTGTGTTTCTTTTAAAAATTAAAAAAAAATCTTACTACCCATATAGGTACACCTACTAAAATATGTAGGTGCGTACATTTAAACTGCCTCCGTGGTTGAAGGGTAAGGCTCTTGGCTACGAATCCGCAGGTCGCGGCGTGCGCAAGAAAATTTTATTAAATTAATTTGTGTCGTTTTGCTAAATTAATCAATTAAAAATAATATAAAATACTTGTTTGGACAGATAGTTATCTTTTTTGTTTATCAAAACTTAACTAAACCATTCAATTTGTTTGAGACAGGGAAAAGTATTAAAATAAAATATTTATTTTTTATTTTAGTAAAATTCCTGAAATCAACAGGTTTTAATTCCCTTGCGATGTTTATTTGGCCAAAATGACCAATTTTTACCACATAAACATCGCAAGTGACCAATTTTCGATATAATATTGCAATTTTTTGTTCACTATTTTGTTTTACGAATCTTATTATTGTGTTTTTTTAATAGAGCCAACGCCAATGCCATTCGTTGAAATTTTGAAAATGACATGAAAGCCATAACACCCTTGCCAATCACCACACTGCAAATCGGATGGTGTGGAGGAAACCTCCATTTTTTTCCACTCTACCTCCAGGCATGTCGGGGTTCTGAAAATCGGATCATGAGTAAAAATAAAAACTAGTATTTAAATATCCATGTAACTCGAAAATAATAGAAAATGTCATGACTAAACGGCGCAACTTTTCCTACTGTGTTTTGTTATAACAGATCACCACGCAAATGGCATCTTTTTAAAAATATATATTTAAAAAAAAATTCTTTATTCATTGTAAGTTGAGGATTTTTTGACTTTCATGCTAGGTACATGTCCGTGTTACGACCAAATTCTGTATCGGGTTGCTATAGGTTTTTGTTATAATACTCGTCCAAATAAGTCGCGTCTCAACTTGAGCGCGCACATACAAGAGTCAGGTGGCTTCTTGCTGCTAACTCATCTTCATTCGCGTCGCGACTTGAGCGTGCGTTTAGACTGGTCTCCCGATCCGGCCTGCCACGCAACTGGCGGACCGATGCAAATATCACCAAGACCCGGACAATCCTCACCCCCATGAACCCGGGCACCGCTGCTCAAGTCACCAAACGTAGCGAACCACTTGGGGTGACCGATGACAGAGGTTATCAAACAAATGGTTCCCGGGGCGGCGGTACCCATAACCACCTCCCAAATTGAATTAATATAGTACTTGACGTATACAAATTGAATTTGGTCCAATTTTAGTAAGATCGGCAAGTATGGTATACTCGAAATAAGTCACTAAACCAAAAAAAAACTAATAAAATATATCAATAATTCGGGAAAAGACAACACTAGTGCACCGACACAATTCGATATACTACGCTACATCACTTTGCTGTATATTTATTTGTCGAAATAGAAGTTAAATAACAATATACATTATAGGTTATTGAAGAATTATAATATTATGCTAGTTACCCAAAAGTTATTTAAAAAAAAACTATCCATTTGAGTGTTTTGTATCCATATTGGCAATACGGAACAAAATCACCTCGGAGTCGGTCTGGCCGTAACGGATGTTTTTTTACAGATATTATTTTACGTAAATATATGAAATTAAAGTAAGAATATCGGAATACTTCACCAAACAAACACAAAAGTGACCAAACGGAAAAAATAATAAAAAAACATCGATTACTCGGGACAACACAACACTAGAATATCGAATATCGATTTATGACTACGTGACATCACTTCGCACAAAAAAATACGTATTTATCTAAACCCTGTCCCCCCGACCATTACCTCCCGAATACTGAGCGAAAGGGACACATGCAGCTCGGGCTACAAATACCTAAATGAAATCTTCAAAATCGAGGTTTTGTATTCCCCATTTTTCTCCTCCAAAAATTAACCAATTTTCAATTTTTTTTTACCTACTACATAAGAAGAAACTATTCTATGTCGGACCGTTTTGCTTTTTTTCAAAATATATTGTCTAGTTTGTAGACTGAACGTCTTTTGACTGCGTTTAAATCAGGCAATTTTATTGATTTTTGGAAGGTCATAACTTCTATAAGAAGCCATTTATCAAAAAAAACAAAACGTACCAAAACGCAAGTCACCGATATCTATTTTATGTTAAAAAAGTATTTGCTCTAGGGTTTAAATCCAGAAAGATAAATGGGGACTACGTTTATATGGAAAAATCAACGCCCGGTTACGTCTTAACCAAAGATTTTTCTAAAATTAGTAGCGTTTTTTTTAAATAGAACTAGGAAATTGGCAATCTTATAAACAAACACAGCATATAAGAGTAAACAAATGTGATTATAAAACATAAAGATAAACATAACACAAACATACCATAAACATAACATAAACATATCATAACATAACATACACATAACATATCATAAACATAAACCTACCATAAACATAACATGAGTATAACATAAACATAACTTAACAAAAACAATACAGAGCTGGTAATAATAAAAAGATAAACTTGTAGTTTGAATACTTTCATGTTTACCATGAAAAGAAAGATCAAAAGTTTTGTGAAAAACTTAATTTAATGTGAAGAGTGATATCTTTTTACATTTTTTGTTAAAATAGCATTGAAATCAGGCTTTATGTCAGAAAGCTGAATACGAAGATCTGGAGCTGCATTCAGTCTGTTTCGGTATTTGTTTTTTGTGTAAGCGTAAGCCGAAAAACCAGTTTCACATCGGTAAGTGGTCACAAACGGTAACAAAACTGTGATAGCCTTCTCGACAACTTCTGGATATTCGTTTTTAAGTCCAATCCAAAACTCATCCAGATTAGTTTTTTCTGAATTAAACTTTTGTTGTAAGGAAGAAGAACACATGATATCAATCAAAGCATCGTTTTCTGTTGCTGTAAGAGTCGACGGTGTCCTGTGAACTAGGAATGGATTCTGTACCCAGTCGATGTCCTGCAGGTTTTTTTCAGGAAAATACTCATCCAGAGATTTGCTGAGGGCCATCAAATGTTCGTAAATGCATTTTTCAACATCTGAGGTTACTTGCAACTCATTTTTTTCCAGAAACTCGTTTAAAAGAGTAAAACATTGGTACTGTTTCTGTTAAACACATTCTATCCAGTAGACAAGTTTCTTTCTAAGAGAAGAGATTTTGTCGTTTACTGTAAAAGTATTTGTGTTTCTTCCTTGCAACGACTTGCAAATTACATTCAATTTATCAAATATGTCTGCCAAATACGCCAGTTTCATTAGCCATTGCTCGTCGTGCAATAGTTGAACAAGACCACTCAAAGATGAAGAAAGCGATTCTTTGGAAAAAAATACCACTAGTTCGTTGCGCAATTCAAACAATCTTGATAATACTTTTCCTTTGGAAAGCCATCTTACTTCCGTGTGAAGAAGAAGTGATTGATGCTCACTTCTTATATCTTCACACACTTTTTTAAAAAGTCTCAATTGGAGCGGACGTGATTTAACGTATTTCACAACTTGTACGGCTTGATCGAGAACTTTCTTTACCTCGTGTGGTATTTTTTTTACGACAAGGGCATGTCGATGTAAAACGCAGTGACTGCTGCTGCATTTAGGTGCAACATTCTTAATTCTTGTTACAGTACCTTTTATTTTGCCAGTCAAAGCGGCAGCTCCATCGCTACATACATCGACACATTTGTTCCAATGAATGTTATGTACATTCATGTAATTATCAATGACTTTGAAAATTTCTTCTCCAGTGGTGTTGGTCTCCAAAGGAGCACAAATAAACAAATGATCTTCAATAGATCCCCCGAAGGGGTATCTTACGAAATCAAGCAGTATTGATAGTCCAGCGACATCTGTACTTTTGTCGAGTTGCATTGCAAACATTTCACTACTTTTCAATCTATCTACAAATCAATTCATCTTCAATGTGGTCAGATATTTTATGGATTCGATCAGATATGACATTATTGGAACTCTGAACTGCTGCAACATTCTTCGCTGCGTCTTCGCCAAGTACACACTTGACAATTTCTGTCATACAGGGTTTTATTAAAGTCTCTGCAATCGTGTGTGGTTTGCCAGCACGAGCAATCCTGTAACTTAACAGGAATGATGCTTCGGTGGCATTCTCGTTATCAGTTTTGACATATTTATGAAAAACAGCCACACTGGTTTTATGTGCATCTTTGTATCTTTTAAAAAAGTCTAAGCTTTTGTCTTTTAATTGCGGGTGGTTGGTATTAAGATGTCGTTTTAGCTTTGCAGGTGCCAAAGAGCTATTACATATGATTTTGTTGCAGATAACGCATTGACCATCTGGATTCTCAAGCATTCCTACAGAAATAATTCCAAAGGACAAGTAAGATTCGTCATATTTTCTCTTTTTTGAAGTAGTGTTGTCCTGAGATTGCCCAGCCCTTTTAGTCGTTGGTGTATTTTGTCTATCCTGCTCAGGACAATATCTTTCAGTATTTACGATATCCTGGAATGAAATAAAAAAACATTAGTAATGTGACGGCAAGATGCAGTTTGGTGTTGGCTAAAAAGAACAGTCCCACCCCAAATCTTCCTTTGGCACAGTCTGGAATTTGACCCCTTTTTCGGGCGTGATTCATTTATATCAAAATTAGATGGAATTCGCTGTTTAAAAGGCTAGAGTTGAACACCCATGCGTCAGTTATACTACATTAAAGTAATTTGTCAGGGTTGTCACGGTTGTCACCAATCAAAATATGTTCATGAACTGGGCCTAAATGATTACTATTGGTAGGTAAGTATAATGTACTTACGGATAAATCAACAGCTTCTTCTGAAATACTTTCATTATTTGCTGACGATGAACTTGATGAAGCACTTACGCCACTTTGTAAGCGCCCTGTTTTGAGCCAGTTATCCATTTTTTAATAAAGGCTGAAATAAAAAAATAACATGAATTTGAATAAATCGTTTTTATTTGTTTTGGCACTATCTGCAATAAAAAAAATACTTACCTAAAACGGATATCGTAAGTACAAGATTATAAGAACAGGAATAACAATATCACTGGAATGTCACCTTTGTAAGTTCACACGAATTAAAAAAGAACGAGAACACACACATTCTCTCATGTCACAGTCATAGACTCGACCAAGAGTTTTCTAAGAGCGTTGTTAATTGCTGATGCTGTGATGAAAAGATTGGCGGATATTTTGTAAAACGTTAAGTCTTCAGCATGTTGGAGTACGTTGCACATGAAATTAATAGATTTTTCCAGATCGTATGTGTAAATATTATACAGTATCGGGCTTAAGACAGACCCTTGCGGGAGTCCTTTGAATATTTGTCTTACGTGGGGAGAGGATTCGGATCCATCTACAAAAACAGTTCTCTCTGAGAGCAAATTGATAATGAATTGAATTAATTTAGGAGGAATACCAATCGCCAGTGACTTTTCTTTAAGAATGGGTATATTTACATTGTCGTATGCTCCACAGATGTCTAAAAATACTGCAACACAATATTCGTTTTTAGATAACGCTAATTTGACATCTGTAACAAGAGAGGAAAGGTTGTCAAGGGTACTTTTACCCTTTCTTAATCCAAACTGGGAAGGGGGAAGAATATGATTTTTCTCTACAAACCAGTCTAATATATTCTTAATCATTCTTTCAGCTACTTTGCAAAGTGTTGAAGAGAGAGCAATCGGTCTGTAACTTGAGCCTAGACTTGGATCTTTGGTACTTTTGCAAATGGGGATGATTTTTTGAATTTTCCAGTCCCTGGGAAATAATACCAGAGTCCAGGAAGATATTGATGAGAGAGAGAGAAAGCTGGAAAGGTGTAGTGTTTTGTATTTTACTACACTTTTTACTGAACCGCAAGGCTCGTTGTGTGATTGAAACGCGGATGGTTCGTATTCAGATTTATAACGATATAATATTATTACAACCGAGCTGTACAATCTTTGTTTGGTAACGTGTACTCGCTAGCAGGGTAAATTTCCGTCTGGCCGCTGGCTCCGCGCAGCGCTCACTGTTTACGCGACTGGATCGGAAGCGCTCGGCCTTTCCGAGCGGTTCCGATCCGCCTGTTCAGTGTTACTCGACACTGCAAAAGGGAATCGTCATCAATGTGGCGGATGAATATGTTCAAGATTTTGTCATTGCCCGGAGCTGAGTCTTTTAGGTTTTCCGTGGTTCTTTTTAACTCATTTATGGAAAATGGAGCATTTAACTAAGAAGAAGAATTTGGGAAGTAAGATAAAACAGGCACTTCGTCAAAATTAGGTACATAAGGGGGAGCAATTTTGTTAAGAAAGTCAGAATACCAATTACCAGAATTGTGAGATGACTTCGGCAGGGAAAAGGAACACCTAAACCTGCGAATCATGGACCAAACCTCCCCCGCCGGAGTAGCAGGGGATATATTAGTGCAGAAATTACGACAGCTGTTTTTTTTTTTAAACGGAATGAACGTTTAGCAACAGCTTGGGCATTCTTGGCTTTTAAGAAATTCTCCATTATCATCTGTTGGCATTATATGATTTAAGATTTTCACGGCCAAAAGTATTTTTGCTATTTGTTTTTGGGGTGTTATGCCGTGTTACGCTAACTCCTTCTTTAGCCAACGTTTCGGACAGCATTGCAGTATCCATCATCAGGGCAGATGTGTTGGCATTATGTCTTATTGGCCGCTTTCCTCTCCTTAAGCACTCGAAGGCATTCTTCATCCCACCAGGGGGGAGGGTGAGCCTTCGTGCCTACAGGGGATGATTTGGGAATAGACTTGTCTGCAAATTTTAGAATGGAATCAGACCAAGATTTGTAAGAGGAGGTGCAGTTATCTGAAGAAGGGGTAGGCAGGGAAAGGGTGTGACCCTGGACAGATTCTCTAAAATGGCACCATTTGGCTTTTTTGTGATAAATTTTGTCTTTCTTTTAAAGATGTTAGTATTTAACCCTTGAGCCAGATTTAGAATAATTGGATAGTGGTCACTGCCGCAGGGGTCTGATGAAGTTCTCCAGGAAATTAGTGGATATATACTTGGGGAACAAAGAGTTATATCCACCGCACTAGGGCTCTGCCCAGGTAGACTTAACCTTGTTGGGGATCTGTCATTTAGAAGGCACATGTTCAAAGAGTCCATAAGGTCAATTATTTTGATTCCTGAGGGATCCGTTGATGAAGAACCCCAGAGAGGGGAGTGGGCATTGAAGTCACCCAGAATGACCAGTGGAGAAGATATTTTTCCAAACATGTGGATCCATAATAAAATGTCAAATGGGGTAGGAGGGGGAATGTAGAGGGATACAAATGTAATATTAGAGACAGTAGCTGCCACAAATTGGAAGGATGAATCTGGGAGTTTAATGGAAATAGGGGTGAAGGACAGAGAGTTTTTGATTAGAAGGGCTGCACCACCCTTCCCATCAATGCGGTCGTCCCGCAGACATTGGTAGCCACTTACCTTGAAGAATTGAGACGGTTTAAACCAAGTCTCAGAGATGGCAGCAATAGAAATCGTGTGTAATTGTAGAAGGCGGATGAGGTCAGCCTTATTGGAGAAGGCGCTTCTACTATTCCACTGAAGAATACCTGCTGTCAGCGCAGCCATTGGAAATAAGAAAATTTAAGGAGGAGAGTAAAGAGACAGCGTTTGTTATTAATTATAGAGATAAGTAACATGATGAGAGTTTGAATAATGTTAGAATTGTCATTAGAAATTATGTTGTTTAAAGAATTGCCATTTGAATCAGGGATAAAGGAATTGCAGTTCAAAGTATTGCTGTTAGGAAAGGCGGTATTTTGTGGAAATGGGGAGCTGATGTTACCATTTTTGGGTTGAGAGGCGACTTCAGCAAAAGATTTTTTAGAGGGAGCTATTATTTTAGAAGCGTGGAAGTATGATACGCTATTGGAAGCCATATAACTTTTAATGTTTTTTTGGCGTGAAAGTTCGGGGCAGGATGGATTTATGTGTGAGAGCCTGAGCAGTTGATGCAAGTAGAGGGATTGAAAGGGGAGGGGCATTGTTCTGCTAAATGACTTTCTGCACATTTAAAGCAACGAGGAGAAGAACGACATGATTGCTTGGAATGGCCGATCCGACAACAGTTAAAGCACTGAATTGTCGGGTATGAATAAATTTCCACCGGGAGAGAGTTGTGGAAAAGGTACACATGAGAGAGAAGAGATTGGCCTTCAAATGTAAGATTTACAGTTTGGGAGGGTTTCCAAACTATAGAATCGGAAGTCTCATCTTTATAATTCAGCCGCCTAGTCTTTAAAACTTTCCCCGAAGATGCTGGGATAATAAGTTCCGTGATGAGTTCTTCATCGGATAGGTCTGTGGGGATTAATTAGAAGTTAAATGAAGGGATGTAAGCATTGTATTTTTTGGCAGAGAGGAAGTCAATGGAATTTATAAATTTATTGGCATTGAGTGCAGTTGTGAACTCTACACAAATGCGGAATCTTCCCTCCGATCTGATACCACCTGGGGAAATGCCAAGTGGTTTTTTTCCTACAAATTTACCGAAATCAAGGGGATGCAGTGAGTGGCCTTGTGTGTTGTTTTGCACATACACGATGAAGGGGGCTTTTGCTGAAGTCGGGTACAGTGAAGTGAGTGGAGGAGCGACAGTCTCTACAACAGAACTGTAACCTGAGAAAATTCCTTTTTCGGAAGGACGCTAACTTTTATTTTTTTGGGAATATAGGAATCAGTCATTATTTCAACCTCGCTAGCAATGTCATGTTCAAAATTAACAGGGTCAGGATCAGGGGGGACGGGATCTGGTGGTTTCTTCCCCATGGCAAAGGCCATTGGAGCAAATTTAATGTATATTAATATAAAATAACACTTACTGGACTTGGTCAGCAATAAAGGCACTCAAAGAGGACAAAAAATATGGTTTTAACCTACAAAAGGCAATAAAATTATTATTTTTTTTGTATTCGAACGGAAAAAAGACAAGAGAGTTCTTCAACTGTCAAAGTTCGAATGAGATTAGATAATAAATAAAACAATTTGATTCCAGGAATTTAAATTTTATGACAGGATAGTTTGGTTTTAGTTGGTAAGTAAGGACTGTTTCTAAAATTCGATGGAATTATTTGGATTTTTATCGAAAAAGTAGCAATCAGGAAAAGTGATTTTCAAAGTGACACTCTTGTCCTAATCGGTCTAAGTCTAAGTGGAGATTTTGTAACGAAGAACGACTTTATACAAAACTTTTCATTTTAAAAATCAAATCAAATCAAAAATTATTTATTGTAAAATAAAAATTACAAAAGGTGTAGCTTATGGGTAGACCCCATTTATTTTGGACTTTCTTTAAAGTAATGTTATGATCGCCCATAGTACCAGTCTTCTGCGCAGTTATTGAATATATCAACACGTGGCCGGATACGGATCACGTACTAATAGCATGTCAACACACCAATACATACGCGTGAGTTCGCGACATCTCTGCATGATACGGCCCGAGCGTAATAACAACCAATCAAATGGCCAGAATACAAAACGTGTCCATATAAGGAGCGAGACCCCTTCTACGCGCCGAGCAGAGAGCTAGCGGGAGGGAGCTTGCGGCCGACCCAGGACCCGCCAGTTCACGGCCGAGCCCGTTGAGTTCAACACTATGGATTTATTCCCAGTTCGCGGTTGCCGACAATTACCGTACGTAAATATGTACCGGTCTCATTACGTTTTATAAATGTGCCGTGTCCCTAGTCCATTACACAGATTACCAGTCAATCACACAGACATGGATATAATGGTGTCATATCCCTGGGCCGCTGTCCGTGCATCCGCAGCCGCCCACGTGGTTCCAACTACAGGCCCTTGCCGCTTGACGCCCTTCGCCCGTAGCCGCCCACGGCCCGCCCATGCTGACGGCCGCCGCCTACCGCCCATCGTTTGCCGCATCCGCCTATGGCATCCGCCCATCGTTGCCGCATCCGCCGTAATTTACACGTGAGCTTCTAATGTACTTATGTCAATCAGAGCCTATAGATTCCGTAGTTGCCCTAGAACATTTAGGACTTAAACTGCTATGTATCTAATGTAGTACTGTCTGATCATCCGTTATAAGTAATAATAAACATGCCATATCACAACAACCTATTTCATTGGAGATTGTCTAATACCCCTCCCTGTAAAGATAGAGGTTCATGCCCGGCTGACCGTCTAGTATGGCAGGTGCTATTTACCTAGCAACTCACATGTATAACACGAACACTTGATAACATTAACTGTCCTAAGTTAACATATATACTATATTATAGCTATAATAGTATAACACTGGCGCCAACATGCCAGGGACTGACTTATAACTGACTTATAATTCACATATAATACATTATATAGCTTTAACAGTTATATAACAGTAATGTTAAATGGTGCTGAACTTATTATTATCAAAGATGGCTAAAAATACCAGGCTACGGTTTGTACATAATAAACATTAACATACAGCTCTAATATTGTTAATTGTAGCTATTATTCAGCTAATATTTTACTTCTGACGATTCGATGCTTTTTATGTAATGCATAATATAGAAAATATTAATCGTGAAATGTCGTCGTGTTCGACATACTTTTACAAAATAATTCACTGAGCGTAGCGAAATCCGGTTTTAACTCGACAGTTTGGCACTTCGCCTGTCTGTAAATTTCTTTGTGTTTTCTATTTCCTGTTCCGATGGCTGTGTTGGATATTAAATTTTTATCCCGCCAGAGTTAGCATGGATACCACTATGAGCTGCTAAATCGTAAAATTCAATATTATAGAAGAGTATGTATGAGACGATGTATGCATGTGAATGAGGCAAGGAGTGTGTGCCAAGACCGAGTTGTTTGGCGGTCCGTCCTCTCTGCCTACCCCTGCGGGGAAACGGCGTGATGGTTAGTTAGTTAGTTAGTTACCTGCCTGAAGAAAGTTTTCAAAAGGAATTGTAATTGAGATAGTGACGTTTCTTTGGAAAAATTGTATAGTTTTTATGAAATAATTTTTTGCTTAATCTGAAATAGATGGTTTGTAATTAAGTACTTACTTATGTTTTATAATAATATAATATTAATTTGATGTTTTCAGAGCAATTTAATTAATTACATTTCTATACGAGTATAAAGAGAAAATAAGAATAATATTTTTTTTGGTCTACTGTTCACAGAACTACTAGTACGTATTAGATTATTTTCAGTTTTTCGGAAACCATTGTTTGAACAATCAAATAAACGGAAGGTTAATTATTATATGTATAAATTGGTTTATTGTCCACAAATCCGGTGCATTTCGTCGGTGGTTGGTAACATGTCACTAGTACTCCTAGAGCTGTCACGTGACATCCTCTACAACCACTAAGTGACCTATTCGAAAATGAATTAATAACACTCTTATTACTATCGAGTCGAATTTCGATATACTTTGTTCTCGTTCATCCGCCTTACTGGACGATGATTTTAAATTGCATATGGTTTTATTGTTCATCGATAATATGTTGTCAGCTCAATTTAGATTATTTATTTAATAACAACGGTATAAATATACCAGTTTATATCGAACTAACATAAATCTGCTTCGTGGTTAAGAAATCTAAAAGAACAAATGATAATCATGTCATGGCATTTTGGTACACAGCTAGCCGGGGAAAAACACACATTTAATATGGAAGGAAATAATAGTACCTACCAACAGAAAGAGTTTGCCTGTAGGTACTGTAGGTAAACTTTCACAAAAGATACGCAGGTTTATGTTCACTTATATTAGGTTATAATAAAAAATATATACTTAAGTATATAAATATAAGCATGGCATCTTTTGGTCCTGAGTACCGTGCGAGCTTTCCGTTTACATATTCCTCATACAGTATCTTCAAACGGAACCGAGCGGAGCGGAAAGAACGGACGCGGGAGTCGTTCTCCGGACTCCAGGGATTAAGTAAACCTTAGTTACTTTAGTGTAAGGGTAAGAGTGTAGTCTGTAGTATGGAATCTTTACTACGTAAATTTGTATATTTTGCATTACACACTACACACGTACACACTAAACAAACTCTGCTTACAGACTTCAGGGAAGTCAAATTGAATTATTTCAGAGATTTTCCCCTGTACAACCAATAACCTTTTTAGCGTCGTTATTTAATATTATATATTTTTAAAGAATGACAACCATTCACAAGCTGCAAATAACTTGACATTTATTTTAATTCTATCATTGATCATAAGCGAACAATGTTGTCCTGGGACGATGAGGGAATTAGCGAGCTTGGGATTGAACTCACGACGCCTGGGTGGTGGGTACCTGGCAAAATCGGCCACCAAGCGGTATTTATAATTGTTATTGTCTTTCTGTTATTAGTTTCCCAGATGGTTTTAGTGATTCTTGTAGATAATTATTTTTTTTTAATATGTATACGGGTCTTAAGTGTTTGCATGAAGCGTAGTCAGATATGTTGTTTATTATACATTTTTAAAGACTTGCAAGAACACTGAACTTAATCATCTTTCATGTTTTGAATAACCCAAACACTAAAGTTAAACAAAAAACCGATTCAAAATAAAGCGTAGGATACACAAAATTGAGAAATTTCGGAACACAAAAAAGTGAAATTGAGATTAACTCCCACAGAAAACACTCGACGATAATAAGTTTATCTTACTTCTGTAAAGTTGGGGAAGATAATTTAATGACGCTGTTTGTTTCTTTTCGCAAACACGTTTTCTACTGAGAGATTAGATAACGTTATACGTTTAAGTCGTTGATATAGACAACACTAGGATGGCCAAGACTTTTAAATAATCTCATATTTGTAAGTTCCATAGACAAATATTTTAATAATTTGATCATTTAAAATTAGTAGTACAACACAAACGGCTCATCTCACTAGACAGAGATGACACTCGGCAGACTTTTTTGTTAGAAGAGCCAAGTTGAAATAGGATAACAAATGTATCAGAGATTTTAGTAGGAAGGGTGTGGATAGAGAATTTCTTAGAAAAAAACAAGATTTCCTAGACAAAATATTATTACATAGCTGTAAAAGAGCTGAGTTGGCAACAATAATGCTGTTCGGGTCAAATTTCGTTCGGCGGCTCCATCTCATAAGGCTGGTTGAGTGGAGGTGAAATTGAAATCGCTGTCTGTAGAGCCGCAAACACTACAAACGGCTCGCGAGCCGCGGTCTGCCTACCTCTGCGCTAGGTATCTCTGTGTCGAGATGTACAGCTTTACAATTAAGTACAGCAAATAAAAATATGTTAAAATATATAAATATAATATATTTGGAAGTAGATAAACAAACACATGGAATAATGTTGCAAATGCAAAAAATAAATATTGGATGGGAAAGGGTCAGAGTATTTGATGCATTTGACATTAAGTGCTGCTATAAATGCTACGGGTTCAACCATAAAGGGAGCGAATGTAAAAAAGACTCCTTTGTATGCCCTAAATGTACAGGTGGTCATAAAAGTGAAGAATGCAAGGCTATTAGAGGAACAGAAAAGGGTAATAATTGTATTAATACTAAAAACAAGTTAAAGATAAACCTAGACTCAAATCATCCAGCGCGGAGCTTCGAATGTCCAGTATACAAAAGGAAATTGGAATTGGAGAAGAAAAAGGTAATTTTTTTATAAAAAGCAACCAACTGCAAGGAATCATATATTTAAATATTCAGAGTCTGATATCGAATAATGAAGAAATCCAGATACTGATTGAATGAAATGATCCTGCACTTGTAATGTTAAGCGAGACTCACCTAACATGCGATATTGAAGACAGCGAAGTTACTTTTCAAGGATATACAACAATACGCTGTGATTCCTACAGTAGACACACAGGGGGAGCAATAATAATTATCAAAAAAGACATATTATATGAAGTTATTTCTAACACACAACACGAAAAGAACTGCTGGATACTAGCGATCAGGATAACTTCTGGATATAAGAAAGGAGTATACGGAGTAATTTACCATTCTCCAAATGCAAGTACCAAAGACTTTCTATCATTTATAGAGAACTGGTGTACCCAAAACCTCGAAGAAGAAGAAGATAATATCCTAACTGGTGACTTTAATATAAATTTCAAAAATTTGAATGATACATATACTAAAAGACTTTAAAAAATTATCCAAGCATCGGGAATGAAACAACATGTTAAAAGCGAGACACGAATAACGGATAAATCAAGGACGTCAATTGACCTTGTCATATCCAACAGATTAGATTTGAATGTAAAAGTTCTAGATGAGCCAAAAATAACCGACCATAACCTTATCCACATTAAAGATAAAACAAAAAGAACTAATACGGAAACCAGCAAAGTAATAAAATACAGAAATTATAAAAAAATATAACAGTGAAAGGTTAATTGAACTTCTGGGTGATATGAATGAACTTCATCAAATGGAATTTAATGAAAAGTCTAAATCATTAATAAATAACCTTCAAGAAGTAATCGACCAGTTAATACCAATCCAAACGACTAAAATAAGAGGAACAAATAAATGGTATAACATAGAACTACAATCAATACAATATGAAAAAGATAGACTGTACAAAATTGCAAAAATCTCAAGAAACTCACAAGACTGGAAAGCATTCAAAAATGCAAGAAATAAATACTCAAAACAACTGAAAGTTTTTAAGAACGATTACTTCAAAAATAAAATTATCTGTGAAAAAGGAGACACTAAAAAAATGTGGAAAACCATAAAAGGATTAATGCAAACTGAAGATAAAGGGATGAAACGTGAAATTGAATTTCCACATCAGATACAGGGTAGCATTTTTTTTTTTTTTTTTACAGTATTACCGCACAAGAGTCCCAACTGCTCCCGTCTGGAGCCAGTGAGACTATGGCATCCCCAATTGGGGTATGTTGTGAGGCTGAGGGTATTGGGGAGGGGAGGGAGATGGGGAAGAGGAAGGTGGGGAAGTACCTGGCTATTCAGATCTGGTCACCAAACACGGCTAAAGCCATTTCAAGCAACGTTTCAATTCTAAATGGTGGTCTTACACCAGGGCGATACTGAGAGTATCTTCCACTCTGGAACGTGCCGCAAATATACTATATATTATTTTAAATTAATTAATTGTGAAATAACACAAATTAATCAAATAAAATTTATTTGCGCACGCCGGGTTCGAACCCGCGACCTTCGGATCTGTAGTCAAAAGCGTATACCACTAGACCACGCCGGCCGTCAAATACAGAACTGCTTCAACAAATATTTTGTAAACAGCATAACGGAATTACATCAGAGTATACCAATAGGAAGACAACCGCGTGAGAAATGTTCCCCTAAACCGAGAAAAACTTGTGTTTAAAGAGATTGATGAAACATATCTTTTACAGATTCTAAACAGCACCAAATCAAAAGAGAGTCCAGATGGAATAAGTTTTACAGTTTTAAGGGATGCAATGCCAGTGATAGGACCTCATCTACTGAACATAATAAATGAATCGTTAAGAAGTGGAAAATTTCCAAACACATGGAAAACATCTATTGTGATCCCGATTCCGAAAGTTGTTAATACCAGAAAATGTGAAGAATTTAGACCTATAAATATGTTACCAAAATACGAACAGGTACTAGAAATTGTAATAAAGAAACAACTCGTTGAGTATTTGGAAAAACATCATATATTATGTGACGAACAATCAGGATTCCGTAATAATAACTCTTGTGAAGCTGCAATAAACATTGTGATTGATACATGGATGAAAGAAACAGATAATAAAAAAATCACCATTGCAGCATTCTTAGATTTTAAAAGAGCATTTGAAACGATAGAAAGGAAAAAACTTTTGGAAAAATTAGAAGATATAGGTCTTTCTGAAGTAGCTCTAAATCTTTTCAAAGAATATCTCCATGAAAGAAAACAGGTAACAAAAGTGGAAAGCTCAGAATCAAAACCGATAGAAAACAACCTCGGTGTTCCACAAGGGTCGGTATTAGGTCCAATTCTATTAATTATTTACATTAATGATATAATTAAAACCATAAAACATTGCAAAATTAGATTATTTGCAAACGATACATTAATCTATATTTCATGTGAAGAGTACATAGATTCAATCAATAAATTAAATGAAGACCTACAAAATATAGCGAAATGGCTGAAATTAAACAAATTAAAACTGAATGTCAACAAAAAAAAAATATATGGAAATAGGCAACAAAACGCATAATACAGAGTTAAAATTGACAATTAATGACGAAAAAATTGAAAAAGTAAATGAAATTAAGTACCTGGGTGTGATACTAGATTCAAAACTGACGGCCGGCGTGGTCTAGTGGTATACGCTTTTGACTACAGATCCGAAGGTCGCGGGTTCGAACCCGGCGTGCGCAAATAAATTTTATTTGATTAATTTGTGTTATTTCACAATTAATTAATTTAAAATAATATATAGTATATTTGCGGCACGTTCCAGAGTGGAAGATACTCTCAGTATCGCCCTGGTGTAAGACCACCATTCAGAATTGAAACGTTGCTTGAAATGGCTTTAGCCGTGTTTGGTGACCAGATCTGAATAGCCAGGTACTTCCCCACCTTCCTCTTCCCCATCTCCCTCCCCTCCCCAATACCCTCAGCCTCACAACATACCCCAATTGGGGATGCCATAGTCTCACTGGCTCCAGACGGGAGCAGTTGGGACTCTTGTGCGGTATTACTGTAAAAAAAAAAAAAAAAACTAACTTTCGCAGCTAATTTTGAATATGTGCTAAAGAAGGTATCTAAAAAAGTCAATTTTCTTAGAAGATTAAGAAATAAACTAAATGGAAACACTACAGAGCTGATTTATAAAACTATAGTTGCTCCACATTTAGATTATTGCTCTACTATGTTGTATTTGGCCAATGAAGGAAACTTGAACAAGCTAGATGTTATACAGAATAGAGCTATGAGATGTATACTAGGAAAAGGAAAATACGCAAGCATAGATCAAATGAGAGAACAGCTAAATTGGATTTCTATAAAAAAGAGACTATTATTTAATGTGTTAATTTTTGTACATAAAATCATGAACAACCAAATGCCAAAATATTTTAAGGATGAAATTGTTTCTAATAGAGATTGAACCTTAAGGCTGGCCGCATACATACGTTTTCCGTATTCGATTTCCGAATTCGTTTTCCGTATTCGGAATTCCATGAGACTAGCGCAAACGTTCGTTTTTCTTCATTCGGAATGTATAAACGTCAGTAGCAGTGTTGCCAACAAGGGCGATATATCGCCATTTAGGCTACTCAGAGCGAGAATCGGCGCCGAAAAAATCTAAAAGGCGACTGGTCGCCAATTAAGCTACATCAAAAACATCAATTTTAAACATGTCCCACCTAACAGCAAATTCGGCTACTTTACGCTACCTTATGTATGAGAAACGGCGATATTGGGTCAAGATCCGTTGGCAACACTGAATTACGAACGGAAATTTCCGTACGTTTGCGTCGGCACAAACAAACTGTATGCAATAGCTGCGTTCCACATGACGTCATTAGGTTTTTGCCATTCGGTTTCTCCGAACGCGCCGGCTCGCATTCGGAACGTGCGTAAGGAATTTGTTCCGTTCGGAACTAAAACGAACGTGTGCGGCAGTTAATGTATTTTCTACTGATTCCGTGCATTCGGATGTCCGAATACGGAAAACGAATTCGGAAATCGAATACGAAAAACGTATGTATGCGGCCAGCCTTAGACAGATTTAAATACGAAAGTTACAAAGAAATAAACTTGGAAATCATTCACACTCTGGTGTACACAGCAAAGCAACTATTTCAGCACAGAAAATAATTAATATGATCTTTTTTATTGGAGCAAAACAGCTGTAACTTGATGTTATGGTTACACTAAAATTAAATCAAATCACCGATATTGTAAAGTTATCACCGATGTTGTAAATTTGTCTGCTTTATTATTTATCGATATAAAAAAAATATTTTTCCGGAGAAGGACGAAAAATATGAAATGCATCATTTTATAGCTGAGTTATTCTGGGTTTTAATTCTTCAATAAATAAATAAAACAAAAATAACAACTGTTGGATTGGCGCTTCGTTTCAACTACGAGCATTAGACCCTGGTCTGACATATTACCCTGGTTATCACTATTCAGAACGGTCACTTTTAACGAATGTACCAATGTACCTACCGCATCAATACACAAATGGCTTCAAAGAGCTCTCCAGTAAATTTTATGTCATTGCCATAATTTAAAGGTTTTTTCGGCGAGGAAACGTTATATTCCTCTGGACTCTCCTTAATTATTTATGTGGGCCTAGATAAAGCTTCATTAATCAGGAGCAGTCGCTTAAATGTGAAGTTGTATATTTTATATTAAGAAAAGTCAAATTAAAAGGTTTTGTTCATCCAAAAATATCTATAATTTTTAGTGGCCTCACACAACAGTTTCAACGTACAAGTGGTGAGTTGTGAAATCACCAACGGTGAACGAAGGATAGGGGAGAAAGAAGGAAAAGGAAATTACTTGGCTAAGGATGGCTGTTTGAGTTTTAGGAGTAAATCCAAGTTATACTATATAAATCCAAGTTATACAATATTATTATGTATTTTTATTTTTGATTTTAAATTTATTATTTTCTTTTCAAATTTACTATCTTCTCTTTAAATGTAATATGTAGATTAGATTTTCATATTATAAAATGAAGGCCTCAGCACGGGCAAGCCACCCAGTGAGGCCTACATTACTGGAAAACATAAATTGTAACAAAATAATGTACCAAATAAAATAAAATAAATAAAATACTTCATCCTGCTTCTTCATACCGACAGCCTTGCAAAAGTAATCATTTGCCTTAATGATAGATACTTCATGGTTATCCAAAATATTACACCAGATATGAATATATGAGTCTATGATAATGTACTGTGAGAATCTTAAATCACAGCTGAGTCATTGTGAAACTTTTATATTACAAATTATTCTGACCACTTACCAGGACAATAGAAAAAATACTTACTTGAATTCAGGAACCAAACCTACAAATACAAAGTTAAAAACATCTCTGCAGTGGTGGGTTCGAGTTGATTCAGGAACGAAACCTACAAATATAAAGTTAAACACGTCTCTCCAGTGGTAGGTTCGAGTTGATTCAGCAACGAAACCTACAAATATAAAGTTAAACACATCTCTGCAGTGGTGGATTAGAGTTGATTCAGGAACGAAACCTACAAATATAAAGTTAAACACATCTCTGCAGTGGTGGGTTCGAGTTGATTCAGCAACGAAACCTACAAATATAAAGTTAAACACATCTCTGCAGTGGTAGGTTCGAGTTGATTCAGGAACGAAACCTACAAAAATAAAGTTAAACACATCTCTGCAGTGGTGGGTTCGAGTTGATTCAGCAACGAAACCTACAAATATAAAGTTAAAAACATCTCTGCAGTGGCGGATTCGAGTGAAAAAATATATATATTGATGATGGTTTTTGTATTGACATGAACTTAAATGTTATGTTAATTATATTTCCGAGGATATACACGCCGCACGGCCCACATCCATTAGCAGGGTATATTTTCGAGAATATACACGCCGCATGGCCTGCATCCATTCATAAAAACTTTCAAAAAAACTTCAAACTTAAAAACTTTCTTCAAAAAAGTGCATCGAAAAACATACTCCATATTAGCTAAATAAAATATTAAACGTTTTATCGACTTTATAAATATTTCTTTGAAAATTTTCATAATCAGCACCATCCTATATTTACATCGTCAATTGCTGGTTGGTTAACCACGCGAGATATGCTAATTAAATATGATAATTTTAAGAACCATATTAGGTATGCCATTAATTGAAAAAAATGTTTTGCAAATGCAAAGGGATTGTATTAGGACATAGCTGCCTAATTAAAATACCTCAAATAAATAAATTAAATATTATTATTTGACAATTTTAATGCAATTCAAGTGCATATTACTTGTAAATAACGAATAAAATACCTTTATACAGCTCTTGTGCTTACCCAGTGTAGGATCTTTGTGAAGAAACACAAAACCGATAACCATTGCACAGCCGAGTTGTAATGTTGGAAAAACCACCCGATCTCATTATTGTTTACAAATGTTTATCTTAGAAGTACTCGTAGATTGTTCAAAAGCGGCCAATAATGTTATTTTATTAAAAAATATTGTCAAACTGAAATGATTTTTCTACCAAAAAAATACACCGTTGGCGTTTAAGAATATCATGAAAAGTGATGGTATATAGTTTGAACAAAGCCAGAAATTTATGGATACATAAATACATCGTTGGCGTTTAAGAATATCATGAAAAGTGATGGTAGATAGTTTGAACAAAGCCAGAAATTTATGGATACATAAATACACCGTTGGCGTTTAAGAATATCATGAAAAGTGATGGTAGATAGTTTGAACAAAGCCAGAAATTTATGGATACATAAATACACCGTTGGCGTTTAAGAATATCATGAAAAGTGATGGTAGATAGTTTGAACAAAGCCAGAAATGTATGGATACATAAATTCAGACTCCACACTTAGTCCACGGCGTTTATAAGGATTCCCTAACTAGGGACCAAAGCTTATGGGCTTTAAGGGGTAGACAGGTATCCTTAAAATGACATATTAGATTATTCCGTTTGTATTGAATTTACAAGGGTAGAATTTAGCCTGCTTATTAAAGCGCGTGTAGAGATTTATTTCGGATTTCGAGAGCTCATGAGTCAGAAGCGAAAACAATATAGTGAAAATTACTTCATTGCCATGTGAAACTATGTTGATTAAATCTCGTTGAGTGGAAAATTCAGACATTGAAAATAAATACAACACATTGTTGATAGTAATATTACTAAATTGTTTAGTTTGTAAAACCCTTTGTGGTATTACATAATATGAAATTTGTAATAATTGCTTTACCATCCGGTGCCGCCGGCGAATAAAATGAAAATTTTGAACAAATACTATGACTTGCTCGTTAGAAATGACTTGGCGAGATGAAAATGTCTTTACCCTTTATAAAATGCTTTCAATCGGAAAATCTAACGAAAAATTCGAATTTTGCAAAACACATAACTTAGTAGAGAATTAGATTATTAAAAACGCCAAAAACTTTTTAGATATCCGCAATACACGCTTTTCATTTCTCATTTTTAAATAATAATATTTACCAACAAAAATAAAGAAAAAATAAAATAGAGTTCAACAAAATAAATCGAATAAACTACGCACTGTTCTACGAACGAGTGGTTACTATTATTACCTATGTGAAGCTATAATAGTATATAGGACTTTGAACGAAATACCACAAGCTGAACCAATAATTTAATCTTGGTATTAATATCAAAACTTCCTGCCAAACTGGATAAGCCAGTACACAAGTTACGTTATTTCAGTCAATTTTCAATCAAACAATAATTATTATCAATATTGCTCGCAGCTATCGATCGAGCGCATTGTCTAAGGAAGAAGATTATATGTACAAGGATTTGCATATTAGTATATTAGGAGGAGTGCCTTTGTTAAGTTTCATTAGCTTGCCTTTAGCTACTATCTGAATTGATTTTATAATTTAGATCTGCCAGTTGCAAATTTATTTTTTGCACTAAAAATAGCCTGGCTTGACAGACCATGGTATCTATAATGGGGTAGGTTATCTACGGGAAATTCTATTGTTTTATACATGTCCTTGATGAAGTCAAATTTACCCACAAATAGATAGGTACAGCTGTAGGCAGACTGATGGAACCTAAGCGCAAGCCAAATACTAAGTTTGGTGATCGCGCTTTCGGAGTATCTGGGCCGAAGACTTGGAATAAACTCCCTCCAGAACTAAGATCCATAACAAGTCCAACAGAATTCAGGTCTAAACTAAAAACTTACCTTTTCAAGCTGTCATACCCTTAAATTAAATATACCATTCCTGAGAGAAAGTCCAGTTATATCCAATTATGTCCTAAATCCTGTATCTAAATTTCACTAATAAACAATTAGTTAATGTTAATTTAGTGTTAATCTCAAGTGGCCTACCAGGTAAGTATCGTACTGTATATTATCTCTGTATGTAGTTAGTAATAACATAGTATAAATGTATTATATACTTGTACAGCGCCCTTGAGGTGATTTTGCACAAAAACGGCGCAATAAAAATCCTCAAATTATTATTATTATTATTATTAACTCTCAAGTACTACACTGGGTTCGAGCGGACTCGACCAAAAAATACATTCCTCTCTCCAGCTTCTCACCGCTGCTCCCGGTACCCTCCTTATTTCTTGTACCTTTGACACGTTTTGGTTACTTGTCTTAGTTGTCGAGATATTTAACAAATCGGGTTCGTACGGACCCAGTGTTGTATTAGTATGGTACAAATAACAAAGGTGTGTTGTTTTACTTTTTCTCAAATTAGTGTTTATTATTTTTTGATAGGTATTGTGTACAATTATAATTAAAATTGATTGATAAACATTTTGAGGTAACTCGTCATGGATGATTCCATAGCTTTGACTAATTAATAATCGTACCTAGACCTGAATGTACAAGATGAAAACATCAAAGAATTTCAACTTCTGACAAATTTAGTCAGAGGGGTCCATTGCGAATAAACAACAAACAAATTTGTAGGGCATTTTTGAGTAACGTTAACCGAATTATAATATGCACATTATGTGTTTGTGCGAAAAGTAGATTAAAAAGATTAAAGTGTAAATTAGAATAATACACAAATAACTTTGTTTACATCAGGAGCAAGTATATACTGATGATGATTTGCAAGTATATACTGATGAGGTGAACATTGTTCATGAAACATTTAGAGGTTATATATATTAAAGTGATGTAAATAAAGTTGTTTGTGTATTATTCTAATAAATAATGACATCACAAAGTGATAAGCTTTCAGAATAAAAATTTTTCGAAAAATTAAATTGTAATTGTTTTTCAGCTACAAATATAAACTTTATTCTTATGTTAATAATCTAGTGGTCTCCGAGAATTATAAGGCTGACGGGCTTCAGACCAGTTTTGTTTGCTTTACTATTTGACCCTATTTTATGACATTATTTTATCAAAAACGATGATTCAAATTTCCGTGACAGTATGGAACCTCTTAGATTACAAACCGCTGTAAAATTTGTTCAGGTTAGTCCTATCCTCCGTTCTCACCACATTATTTGTTTCATCTGTGTTTCCGGTGACATACGATAGGCTTATTGGGTTAATTACTTTCAGCGTATTTAGAGGTGTGATTGTAGTGTAACCGGGAAACTCATGACAGTGGCAATTCAACACACTCAAATACATTAAAAAATAATGAAAACTTGGTTATTTAGGTAACGTTAGCTTAGGTTTATACGAGTTTTCAAAAGTGTGATGAATTGCCACTTTCCCGAGTTGCCAAGGAACCAAAAAATGAACTATATTTTTAATTCGAGTTAGATGCTCGGTTTGATTGGTGAAAACGGGCGTGACAGACGTTAATTTGTTTCCACTACTGTTGTAGTCAGTGCAGGAGTTCACGCTCGAGTGTTTGCACAGAGTTTGGCACAAGTCACGGCGATTGTTGTGAAATAGCGGAAAGTTTCAGTGACATCTTCCGAGACTTCAATTTAGACTACTGTCACCCTATTGTTGTGTAAATAAGAGACCAACTAACCGCATTCATATCTTAACATTTCGTAAATTATGTATTGTACATGTACTCACAGTAATAGGTGTCGGGTTAAATTTTCTTTTTTGTAGCGTGTTTTGTATTTTACAAAATCACTAGTGCACAATAATACTGGAAAAATCCGAACAAATAGGCCACGCTTTCCACAGTCCCCCCTTTTAGGCCAGTGCAATTAGCGATTCGCGATCGAAGTAATTCCGGTAGTCCCAATTTTTTATATGTTATATAAACTGATCCCCTGATGTAAAATCTGAGTTTCCGACCTTGGCGCACCTGTGCTCGCGCCGCCATTTTGAAAAAACTGGCCGAAATCGGGCCAAAATCTAGTTTTTCCCAAATATCTCATTTCCAATGCAAATTTCGGTTAAAATATTTTAACAAGTATAATAGAACATAAAAAAATCTACTACTTTTTTTTAAAAAAAATTCTTCTATCTCTAATAGGTACCGAGGTAGAAAGTCGTAAAGGTGCCTATATTTTTGAAAAACAAGTTTTTTGCGCGACTAGGTTTGGTTTTTTATAAATACCTCGTTTCCAGTACAATTTTGTGAAAAATTTATTGAAAATAATTTTGTAGAAAATAATATTTCGTTAAAGAAATAGGTATATAATTTATATTTTTTATCTCTATTACGTATCCAAACTCTAATCCACCAAAACCAGGCCAAAAATTGAAACAGAGGTTAGGTGTTTTAAACTTGGCATTCCTTGATTTTATTTTTCTTTAACAATTATTGTTCTTAGAACATATACGTTGACAACAATCGTCATGCCTGTGTCAGACCTAGCTATAAATATAGTAGATAGACTATTTCAGCATATCGGCCGCCATACATTCCCAATGGGAAGACCACTAAAATAGGCCAAGCCACTACATTTGTGCTCGCAGCTTGGTCTGACATGCCTATCAACGTAATCACAACATACATTTAAGATTATTAATACAATTAAGATGATAAAGTACATAAAAAAGATAAAAAATTGGTATTTTCGTAAAATTAACATTTATTGACATTCTTTTCTTTATTAGTTAAGTTGTCAGCATAACAAAAAATAAAATTAATGGTAGATCAGTTTAGACAGAAGTACGAGCCCTTGACTATAGTTTCTTACTTCTGGCCCTGAATAGCTTTTTCATCTGTCTTATCACCCAAAGTTGTGGCGACTGGGTCATCATATTCCTCGTCATCGTCATCAATGAAGGCTTCTACAGCATTCTCGCAGGAGTTGCCATTGCAATGAGTGCAGAGTAGGGAACATTTCAAACCCGACTTTCTGCAGGTGCACTTTCCATCCCAACCTTTTTTGCATTGACATGATATGAAGTTCAGAAAGGCCTGAGGTGCAGCTTCCTTCAACATTGTTACTGGAGTAAGTAACCCAACACCATCCTATTTCCACCCCCATTCAGTCGGATCTTTATCGTTACCAAGCCAAGTCTGCACTTGCAAGTATGTTCTTGAAGCGTATTGCTGGACTGCATCTTTGGTGGGTGGTAGCCTGGATAAATTGAATTTGTTCTTTTTTACTCCTTTGACAAAAATGATGTACATTAAATTTTCCAAATTTGATTTCTCGTTGCCGCCATACAAAAGTGCAAATAGTTGTTCGGCAGCCAAAGTGATTGTTTCTGTCTTTGCTTTTGGGTCTTGAAATACACGAACAAGTTCATTCACTGAGTGGTTCTTGAGAAGAATATTACAAAATTTGTGTTTGCCTTGACCGAACGGAGCTCCAGTTGTATCGCAACCACTTATGGCATGAAGGAATAAAATGTTTTCAACTATTTCAATGTGTTAAAAACATTTGTTCGAGTACAACGCGTTAGGTGATTTACCTTTTCCAACTTTTTGGTAATATACGTTGGGAGGTGAGAGAGCTGTGAGGAGTACCAGCAGATCAATAGCCTGACCAACGATTATGACTACATCATGTTGAGATGACAACGAATTTGCTGTGTTCACTATGAGAACGTCAGCATCCTCTTCAGCTTGTACTGTCGTTATGTGGGATCGTGCAAATGAGGTTCTGAGTAGGGAAATAAAACGAGACTTGTTCTTCTCATTTCCCAGAAACTTTTCCTGTGGCACTTGTGGGTGCATGCTTTCAAAAAACAAAACTTCAGCAGAAGTTGTAACTCTGGCACGCCGTGCTCTTTCCACCCCTTTAGTGCTTTTCTTTTCCATAGAATCTGGGTATCCATCGAATACCACTACTGCATTGGATCCATAATGATTTTGTACATACCTGACATATTGCTAGAAAATTGCTGAAAAAGGTTGATCACGACCCCATACAACTTTGTGCAGTAAATATCCTCCATAAATTACGTGTATTTTACTGCTTCCCAGTTCTGTATTATTTGGTAGAGGGTTGAATGATGAATAAAATATAGACTAGGCTATACTATACTATAATATATAATAATACTATAATATAGGCTCAAGACGTGACACGCGGCAACTGAAGGGAACCGGAGGGGAGGAGTAGAATGGTGGGGGGGTAGCCCCCCCATACCGAAGTGCCCTCTAGTAAATTTATAGATGTATGTATTTAAAAATGCAAACGAAAATCTAATAACGTGATAATAAACCGTGATAGATTTTCTGTGCGTACCTACCTAGATTTGTTTATTCTTTATATCGGTAAAAAAACTATATAAACATAAAAACTGCACAGATTTTTTTGAAATTTTATGTTCTACATAATTGGTATCAATAAAATTTTCATGAAATTCCACTGGAAACGAGGTATTTATAAAAAACCAAACCTAGTCGCGCAAAAAACTAGTTTTTTAAAAAATATACGCACCTTTACGACTTTCTACCTCGGTACCTATTAGAGATAGAAGAAATTTATTTTCAAAAAAGTTGTAGGTTATTTTATGTTCTATTATACATGTTAAAATACTTTAGGCGAAATTTGCATTGGAAATGAGATATTTGGGAAAAACTAGATTTTGGCCCGATTTCAGCCAGTTTTTTCAAAATGGCGGCGCGAGCACAGGTGCGCCAAGGTCGGAAACTCAGATTTTACATCAGGGGATCAGTTTATATAACATATAAAAAAAATGGGACTACCGGAATTACTTCGATCGCGACCCCCTTTTTGGCGCTAATTGCAGTGGCCTATTTGTTCAAAATCAATCATCGCCTAAGACGAACTCTCTTATTCGTAAGAATATTGACGCTCGACTTAAATATTGGTTTGACTTTAACATGTTCCATTTTTTTAGATATACACAACTATTTGAATTTCACTTTTGTTTTCTTGAACGAATGTATGAATGAAGTTGGATTTTGGGTGTAGAAATTAACCCTCTTCCTGATACCCGATCGAGCTGAAACTCGGTAGATAGACACGTTCTCGATGACAATGCATTCAATCAATTTTGGTGGCAATTACGTATCTACATGCGGTCATACACGCTTTTCTATGAAATTGAATGCATTACAGCAGTTAAAAACATATATACGAAATAAATATAGGTCCTACCTAATTGAGATTTGGCTCAGTCGTTAGCGTGATTGATTCAAGTCCCTGGGAGTCTGGGAGGAAGGTTCAATCACAGTAAAAAAAAAATTACTATTTATTTTTTTGTTTTAAAATATCATGGCAGTCAAGAGCCAATTCCCGAGGAGGACGGTTCAATCCTCAGTTATTGAACGTAGATATATTAAAATATAAAGAGCTTTGTTTTTTACAGGTTGATTATTTTGTTATGCTTTCTTTATTCCAGAATGTTGGCAGGTTAGGTTAGTGCAATCCTACACATCCAATAAAGTATATTTCTAATATAATATATATTCATACAAATAAGAGTGAAAATACATTGACATATTATATCAGTAAACAAAAGATATAAATACTTGTCAAATAACAATATACCGATTCCATTAGCGTGACATAAAGCAAACAAAAGATATAAATACTCGTCAAATAACAATATACCGATTCCATTAGCGTGACATAAAGTAAACGGTAAACATAAAGTTGACGGCCGGCATAGTCCAGTGGTAACGCATTGGACTGCCATTCCGAAGGTCGCGGGTTCGAACCCGGCGTGCGCAAATAAATTTTATTTGATTGATTTGTGTTATTTCACAATTGATTAATTAAAATAATATATAGTATATTTGCGGCACGTTCCAGAGTGGAAGATACTACCAGTATCGCCCTGGTGTAAGACCACCATTCAGAATTGAAACGTTGCTCCAAATGGCTTTAGCCGTGTTTAGTGACTAGATCTGAATAGCCAGGTACTTCCCCACCTTCCTCTTTCCCTTCCCCACTTACCTTCAGCCTCACAACATCCCCCAATTGGGAATGCCATAGTCTCACTGGCTCCAGACGGGAGCAGTTGGGACTCTTGTGAGGTATTCACTATAAAAAAAAAAAAAAAACAAAAGATATAAATACTTGTCAAATAACAATATACCGATTCCATTAGCGTGACATAAAGTAAACAAAAGATATAAATACTTGTCAAATAACAATATACCAATTCCATTAGCGTGACATAAATTAAACAAAAGATATAAATACTTGTCAAATAACAATATACCGATTCCATTAGCGTGACATAACATGTTTTTCGGACACTCCTTTACCGATCGTCAGCTTTACAAGTCCAAAAAACGTTGAAATCTTTTTGTTATTTTATTTATACTGTACCTATGCATGTGAACTAGGTACTTGAACATTTTAATTATTTGTGACGTTTGCCGTTATTTCAAGACAATTTTTTAATTTTTTTTGAATTACATAGGTTGTCTTAATTTTCATGCTCTATTTTAAATGTGCTTCATAAAAAACCTTCAGTTATGAGCTGTCTAGTCTAGTGGTGGAAAATGCAGTAACATCTATAATAAAAGATAAACTGAACAAAGAAAAATATTAAAACATAAACTATTTTATGCTTGCTCATTATGCTTACATACAGTGGCAGTTTTCTGTAATGTGCGTTTGTGGAGTGAACTTCCATAAAATGTAAAGAAATAAGACAAACTTTTATTATAAATTTACCAAACTTTAAAGCGCGCGCACGGAGAAAAGTGTGTACGGCTTCCTTTATTAATATACTGTTAAAAATATGACTGCGTGAACATTAACCAATGACCATTTCCTAATAAAATTTAGTGATTCAGAATATATCTGAACACGTGTGTACGCAGTTCTTGTCCAAATATATATAGTGGATGAGATGCAAAAACAAACACGAAAAGAACACGTGTTCCGGCATCCTCGTAATATATTCGTGCTTTACTGAGGGTTTGTCATGAAATTTGTCAATTTATTTGCTATAGGCCTCCAGACCCATTTTCAACAAAAAACCAATAATTTTATGAGATTTTCTATAAATTAGTAATTCTCATTTTTCACCCTGTAGGAATATATTAACAAAGTTTCAATTTTTCAGTCCGAAATGAATCCCAAATGTAATGTATGCCTTAAGATACCAGCGCCTACGGGACCTTCCGATATATCTCTAAGCAATGGCGGTTTTCTGTACAGCGCTTTTGTGCAGGGAGCCTCCATTAAATACATGAGATTATAAAGCCGTTTTTATAATATTAGCTTTGATGGCCTCCGTGGCCGAAGAGAAAGGCTCTTGACTAGCAAGCTGTAGGTCGCGGGTTCGAATTCCGGCGTGCGAAATAACATATTGTTTATTTGCGGCATGCTCCATAGTGGAAGATACTCTCAATATCACCCTGGTGTAAGACAACCATTCACTATTGAAACATTGCTTGAAATAGCTTTTACCGTGTTTGGTGACCAGATCTGAATAGCTTCCCTATCTCCTTCCCCTCTCCACTACCTCCGGTCTCACTGGTTCCAGACGGTTGGAAGCGGTTTAGACTCTTATGCGGTTTCACGTTTTAAAAAACACATTATAAACAGCTCACCATTAAAATTCTGGATCTGCGGGTCCAATAAATATCACCGAAAAACACGATATTCCTCTGCTGTATATATAGAATCAGCACAAATAAGTCATATTAAAAAATACTAAACATCAAAACCCCCCTCACAGTGAAATCTTATAACCCACGCCAAAACAGGACGATCTTTGTGCGCCGCGATAAAGAATGTTTGATGCCACGTGACCTCTCGAATTTCACGAGATTGGCCGAACCGTACTGCCCGCGCCAGCAGCTGAACTTTATTTTAAATGTTTTTCTTATTTAGTAGTAAACTTTTTTTTATATTTACTTGATTATTCCGGCATTTCTCCAACCGTTTGCTTTTGAAAGCATTTGTAAATCTACAAGTAAAACAGATTTTATTGTATGTTGCTAGTTCCGTTTTTGGGTTTCGGATTTCGCATAAAATGCAGTTGCATTTATTGATTTTTGCAGTTATTCTTGTTACTTTTAAATCTTATATTGAACAATCGTGATATATGGTGTTAAAAATAGAGCGAGTTCATGTGAAAAGGGGGTTAAAAATTGAGTAAATGGGTACATAAATATGATATTATCTTCTGTTGATATTCTGATTCTGAAATCCTAGTGAAAAATACCACGAACCGCGTCTGTTTCTAACTATCATTATCGCGTTTTAAGTTATTAAAATAAGTTAATTACTGAAGATATAACAGAACTGTTCAAAGATTTTTTGGAACATAAGACATTATATTATTTAGCCACAGACGTTTCAATGATTTTTTGCCTTCTTAACCGCCACTGCTTACATCGGAGGTGTGTTTTTATTCAATCTCTCCTTTCTTTATATAGTCGTCATGCTTGTACCCACGCTTTAAAAGATTTCAATTTAAAATATCTAAGAAAAAGTAAGTGTTTCGTGTAGCCAAGTCTGACCTACTCGTACATTTTATTACAGATCGTTTGTTCTTGTACGCGCCGAATATATTTTAAATTTTAAAAATGTTACGATAAATCGATATAAGAGTTTTCATAAAAATACTTCTTACATCAGTTCTGCACCAAAGTTTCCAATTTTCCTGCATTTGCCACTGAGGAATTTAACAAAATTAATATTATAATATAAAAATTAAACTGATATAATAAACCATTTAAAGTTTTTTCAACAAGCGTAACAGTTGTAATAAACACAACTTGGCCCTATTAGAGCTGCGAAAGTATTTTAATTCCAACATACAATCTTTATTTCAACATCATCCATCATTCCTGAACCTTATTCATCATATTTTTAGGCAACCTTTCGGTATAATTTATTTTCGGAAATTTTTTATCGTTTGATAATCTTACAAAATATTATGTCAAAACGTAATTATTTTTGAACACGCTGTATTAGAATATCCTATGGACAGAAAGGTTTTTTGATATCGTGTTTTTTAAATAAGTACCTATGTACATACTCTAAAACGGAATAAAAACAGCTTTTATTAAAATTCACTATGCTATTTCAGATTCAAATTCGTTATTGTTTTTTTTGCTAATTTCAACAAATTAACTTTACTATCATTGTCTGAGAGTAGCAAAGTTCTATTTAACTCGACCGTTTTCTGTAAATTTGTTTGCACTTTCTGTTTCCGTTTCAATGGTAGCCGTTTTAATTGTTCAGAAAAGATTCTTATTTCAAATGTGAAACCGTCTTTGGGTTATTCTTATTGGCACTATTTAAATGTGATGGTACCTACAATTTATTTATTTGGTACAATATTTTTTTACATTTTTACAAGTTTTCCAGTAATGTAGGCCTCACTGGGTGGCTTGCCCGTGCTGAAGCCTTCATTTTATAATATGAAAATATTATCTACATAATACATTTAAAGAGAAAATAATACATTTAAAATTAAAAATACATAATAATATATTTAAAATTAAAAAATAATACATTGAAAATAATCTTGTGTGTTTGTGAGTGATGTGTGTTTAAATTGGTTTTGTGTGTTACGTGTGGGTTTTATTTTTATTTTATGCTATCAAATTTTGGTAATATTGTCGTTTTTTGTTCTTTAATCCATTTTGTAATTTTGTGTGTGAATTTATTTTTATTTTCCCCAATTTTAATTTCAAGTTTTACACGCATTTATAGCATGGTAGTGGCAGTGTCTTTGTCCAAAGCTTGAATTTACTGTCGGAGTTTTTATGTTTTCTTTGTACGCTTGTCTAACTGGTCTGTTAGTATTATTTTGTATATGTTGAAATTTATTTTTTTGTCAAAAGTGTAGTTTAGTAGTGTTTTAACGTATGATTGGCGTATATCTACTACGTCACAGCTGTTGAATATTTGGTCTGTATCAGTCAGTCTATGTTTTTTTAGTATAACCTTTAAGATCGTTTTTTGTGCGGTTTCTATGTTATCAATATCCTAGTTTGTTGCTCCTCCCCAAGCAATAATTCCATATTCTATTATTGATTGGCAAAGTGCAAAATATATTGTTTTCAATTGTTTTATTTTATATATTTTTTTTATGTTTAGGAAAATGTGTATTTGAGTATGAGAAGTTTATTTGTGATTTGTTTGATTACAGACCCCTCCTCCACAGCCGGGTCTGCATAGGTCACCCCAAGTGGTGATTTAACAGGTGAGCCCGGGTTCATGGGTTCTACCTTTGGTGATTTAACTGGTGTGCCCGGGTTCATGGGGTGAGGTTTGTTCAGGATGCGCCTGCCCACCAGCTGCGTACGTGCCAGATCGAGAGAGGCTGATTTGAGGAAACCCTTTGACCTCTCCAACTGGTCTCTCGACCCATCGCCTTACGCCGTAGTGTGAGAATATCTTCATATGTCCGTCACCCCTGGACACACAGCTCCCTATTTTCCTACCAAACCCTTATATCTTTTACCTTCCCAGAACTTCCCCTTCTTTTCCTAGATTGGCTTGCGGTCCTAGATGCCCCCCTCTGATCCCCCATACGAAAGAATAAGTTGAAGGAAAACTGTTTTCAATCGATGTATAGATACATTTTATCAAACAAAGAATACAAGACTGAGCACTTAAGCAAATACCCGCCTTACAATCACCGTCTACAAGTCGATCGTCCGGCTCCTTAAGCCCTGGAATCCCGACACAATAATCAAGCCGGAAAGTTCGAGAGAAAAATCCCCTCGCAGAGTCTGTGACCCGTTAAGAAAATGGCAAAGGATCTCACAAACGAGTTTCAAGCTTAAAGGATGGCGCACCAGTCGTGTGCTACCGGCGCGAGATACGAGAACAAGTCCCGAAGTGCCAAAAGATGCTGTGTGATCTATGCACGATGTAAATAATGGCGAGGGACCGGAGAAACATTCTTTCAAATAAATTGCTCTTAAGGAGAACTGAATTTTAAAGGAGAAAGAAAAAGATAATCATTTACTTTACTTAGTAAATTGATGTTTTAGTATGTACGAAATAAGTTACATTCGTACTGGACTAGCTGACGTGTACCCGGCGTTGCTCGGGACTTCTAAATGGTTTGGGGTAAAGTTTTCATTTTAATTTTGTAGTACAATATTTTGATGTAAGTATCATAAGGTTTAGCCAGCGTTAACAATATAAGCGCCATCGACTTTCCTCTAGTTTTTATAAATATAATATGCATGTATTTTGTATGCAAACCTTTCGGAAGAAATTCTCTAAATGATAGTGAATACCCTATTAAAATCCTTCACATAGTTTAGAAGAACTAAGCGCATAAACAGACAGATGTGGATAGCGATTTTGTTTTATACTATTTTCGTTCATAAATAGCGTTGATTTATTTGTTTTAGAAAAAACACTTTTCGCAAGTTACGCTTTAAAATATCAAGATGAATTATTTGTTAGCGGGTGCACATACAGAATATTGTGAATAAATAATTTTGTCAGTATAAAATCTTAACACTTTCAAGAAACAAATACAGAATTGGATTGAATAACCAACACATTTTAGTATTTGTATTCCTTTATAGAAAGTTTATTTTATTTAGCTCCATCTGTGAACGCGAAGATTATCAATTAATTGTATAATTTTTAAACTTGAGTGGAATTAATCACATCACTATCAGAACAACGCCCGCTAGTTTTGTACACAGAATTCTTGTGCCTAAAAACATCGAAGCCTCTAGAATAAAAAGCGGCAGTGTCCACCACCTGTCACAAGAATGAGTTGAATCTGCGATATAAAACTTCCGATAATATGTCTGTTTGTAACGTAAGCGTCGTCGATCCATAGGATTTTGGCTTAAAAGTGATAAAATTAATTAAAAACAAATTGTTGTTTTTATTATTGTTTTCTTACATCCGCAGTGTCCAGCTGTTTGTGAAACAAAACCGCAAGTGTCGAAAGGTAAGGACAGAAACAAAACCGCAAGTGTCGAAAGGTAAGGACAGAAACAAAACCGCAAGTGTCGAAAGGTAAGGACAGAAACAAAACCGCAATTGTCGAAAGGTAAGGACAGAAACAAAACCGCAAGTGTCGAAAGGTAAGGACAGAAACAAAACCGCAAGTGTCGAAAGGTAAGGACAGAAACAAAACCGCAAGTGTCGAAAGGTAAGGACAGAAACGAAAACGGAAGTGTTCATAAAAAAACAAAACCACTTTAATTAATTATTATATCTTTTATTGCTTGAAAATAAATATGGGTTAACAATGGGTTAAAGTACCTTATATTGGAGAAATATCAACAAAAATATTCAGATTTACTAATAACGATAAATGCAAAACAGCTTTTTATCATGTGAATTCTCTAGGGAGAATTTTAATCAACAATAAAGATAAAAGAGAAAAACTTGAAAGCTCAGGCGTCTACCAAGTGAACTGTGCTGACTGCCCGTCATATTACGTAGGTCAAGCTGGGAGGGCATTCAAAACCCGAATTAAAGAACATTTCACAAACTGGGTGAATGACAGAGGTGAATTATCTAATGTAGCATCACACTTATTAGAAAACAAACACATGTTTGATAAAGACAGAAACGTTCAAATTCTCCATACATGTAATAAAGGTCATAAACTTAATAGACTGAATAGACCCTACCTTAATAATGAATAAGCAATTAGAATCAATCGTTAAGTCTCCGCTTTTTTATCATTATATTTTCGAAATTATAATGTGTATTTAGTTTATGTAATGACCATCCCCACTCCAATGTAAACGTATCCCTTAAAAAAAAATTATTTAAAACAAATCCCATACGTCATAATAACGATTTGATAATAAAATTAGGACATTAATAATTCATATTACTTGTAAGGTTTTTCCCTGAACAATATTGAAGTGAGCTACAAACCTAAAGCCTACTGGAAATACCAAAATAATTAGAAATTCGACAGTCTTAAACGACTTAGTAACAAATTTAATTAATATAAAATCCTTATAGACCACCCCTCTCCCTCCCCCATATGTTATGTATATAAACTAAGAATAATTTGTACCAGTCTGAAGATGGCTTTAACGAGCTGAAACCGGTTACGGTCAATAAAATTAAAGTGGAAAAAAGTTTCGTATTTTCACTTCATATTTATGAATAACGAAATAAAACTTATTTTGTGATTGCAAACAATTTGGAAAAAGTGGACACTGCCGCTTTCGTTTCTAGGGGCCGCTTAAGTGAGCAGCATTCACACTAGATGATAGATTGTTGGAAATAACCACGACATCCTCAATTAATCAATAAATTCAATAACCTATTCTAAACGTTTTCAAATAAAAACTAATTTTTTGTCGATGTTAAAAACACGACACGTGCAGCTTTCGTTATTTTTTTACCCACGCAATACAATCTCAAATATATATATATATTTATTTATATAGTAGTACAGACTGCGTACCTTGTGTTGAAAAGTGAATCCGTCCAACAGTACAACATTCAATCCAGTCAAGGGTCCCACTTTATTTTAACTTCATTTTATTGGGAAAACCAACAGGGCAAATATATTTTGTAAGGTATAGTGAATAATTGAACTACTAAATGGTTTTTACTGATGTTTATAAATTATTAATAATTAAATAAGAAAAAAGAGCTTCAATATCCTATGGAAATGGGAAAGATGGTGGGAGGGAGGGGAATAGGATAACAATAATAATTATAACACTCCAGTGCAAATATAATGAGAAACCACAATGTATATAAAATAGAGATAAAATAATAAAATTACAAGTAACTACAATACAAAGACATAAGATACAGAGACCGATAGATATAACACAGGCAACATACTCATAGGCATTCACATACTCAAATACACTCATAGTCGTCCACATACTCAAATACACTCATAGACGTACACATACTCAAATACACCAGACATACAAATACAATTATAGTCATACACATACTCAAATACACTCATAGGCATACGAGTATTTATGCATACTTGATTTTAGGTTTGAAGTTGTGAGGTGCTGAGTTGAATAAATCGATTTTACTGTATTAAATGGTAAAATGTACGAAGCGCGGTAAATTAATATGTTTCGTATTAAGTTATTGTTGCTTCGAGGGTTGTTTGATTTGCGGTTTTGTCTGATGTGCACTCTTAATTGAAGTAGTTCAGGTAATCGTTCAAGGAAACTGATTTATCATGCATTGGTACAATCATCAATATCTTATGGAATAATTGGAAGGGGGGGGGGTATCTATAATAACCACATTAAGCCGCTAGAAATAGCTCAAAAATTAATACTAAAAATAATGTTGCAAAAAGATGTTACCTACCCCTCCTTGCAATTATTTCAAGAATCTAAAGTCTCAGATATAAGAAAAATTTACTTTATGCAATGTCTGAAATATATATTTTCACGAAATGTACATTTTACAAAAAACGAAAATCGTTCTAGCAGTAGAGTAAATAATGCATATGAGGTTCCACTGTGCAAAACTAACATCCTACCTTTTGTAAATTTACAAATCCTTAATTTTTCTATTTTTTAACCTTTTTTTCTTAATTATAATTTTGTAAAAACGGAATTATTTGTTTTATAAACTACACTAAACAAAATAAGTATACCCACGAACTGGCGATGCTTATGTGGGATTTTTTTGTATATATGCATACTATTCTATTATATTTTTTATTTAATTGTATCATTTTATTTTTCTTATCTTAAAGCTACCTTTTTTATTTTTTATAGTACCTTCTTTACCTGTGAATGAAATGCTTTTAGTAATACTATAATAATTTTAATAATGTAATACTTGTTTTTGTAATACTTGATTTTTGTAATTATATTCTTATGCATGTAACAAAAGAAAATTATTAATAAAAAAAAAATCCAGGGCAATCTATCACAGAGGTAACTATTTTGTGTAAAAATAGTACGTCTGCGGAATTTCTACAACGTTCCGGTGAAAAAAATCTGGAAATCGCGGCTGACTCTTCATGACTCAGATAGAGACGATAACCCCAAAAAATGAGGTATTGCAGAAAACGATTTTGCACTTTCATAATCCTTTCAGTTGCAGAGGCGTTGTAATCATGAGAAAATCACATCAAGGGCGCTTAACAACTTAATTTATGCATTGAATCTATCCCTATCACTTTTATATATTACTTGTGGCTTAATAATAATAATAATAATAATAATTGGATAATTTGTATAGCGCCGTTTTTGTGAAAAATCACCTCAAGGGCGCTGTATAATTTATTTCCTAGGATCTACATTTGTTATTTAGACCAACTGTGCCAGCACGAGGTTCGTCATCCGTTCAGGCATGTGTCTGCCGCCAATATAGCGCTGACATGTGTCTGCTGCCAATAAAGAGCGCTGACACAACATCCTCACATAGACAACAAACCTTGGCAGCACCGCTGTGACCCTCGACGAAGACAGAAGATGGAGACTCTGCTGCAAGAGTCCTAGGTAGCGAAGGAACTGTACCAGCTGCTGCAGGGAGAGAGACTACCCCGTCCACCAACTGTGCCAGCACGAGGCTCGTCATCCGTTCAGGCATGTGTCCGCCGCTAATATAGCGCTGACATGTGTCTGCTGCCAATAAAGAGCGCCGACACAACATCCTCACATAGATAACAGACCTTGGCAGCACCGCTGTGCAAAATCACCTCATCCTAGTTTACCTTAGTCTCTCCAGTCACCTCCCAGCCTTTCATGCCACCTAGTGCATCCTCTCGACCCTTTCAGACTCCTTCCTGGCTCCAATACATTCTTTCTATTGTCGTGATCCGACGATTTCACACCTCTGTCTCAGACCCTCAGGGCTCGCTTATCGCAGGCTATCATAAGCAAAATCTTGAACCAAAGTCAAAGTGAAGTTTATGTGTGTCATCTGTAACAAAATACATAAACAAAAACAGAACTCCAAAGAACTGTGTACATACGCGATGTTCAGCATTTTGATATTTTTTTAATCTCTACAGGTTCTGAGCACAGATCCAAGTACCTTAGAAGCTTTTGCAACCATGAATTCGATATGATGCGACATACGGAAGACTATCGACCACCTCTCATCAACGAATAAATAAAATTCATGAAATATCTTCATCCATCGCGTTATTTGTCTCATATTCGAAAGTAAAAATTCTCGCTACGTCCTCACAGCTATAAACCAGAACGTTCGGAAGTAAACCTGGGAAAATCCGTTTTTGTAATCGTAACTTAACTGCCGCGCTGTTTTCTCGCAAATGTTTACGGAGAGCATTAACTCGTAAAATCTATAAAATAATGTTCATCGGTTAAGACTTTCAGAGCAAGCGTAAGAGAATACGACTTTGACAATATCATCGTTTTGTATCTCAATATACAAAGTCATAACTCTCGCCGCACCGGAGACTGAGTAAAGAACAGTGAGTGGGTGAAGGAGATGGCCTCAATGCTTGCTGCTCGCTGCTCGCTGCTCGCCATGTAGTCGTTGGTTCGCGCAAGATTGGAGACATACTGACTACTGCCGCGGCACGCCGGTTAATGGGGCGGACGAAATGTTTAAATAGTTTCGGCCCGCTGATAAAGAATTAACAAGATGGGTTCAGAAAATTTGAACAATTCCTGAGTGTCGACAGTTTAATCTTAAGTTATCAATAAACAAGATATAAACAAATGAAAACTACATAAGCATTCGCAATAAAAACTCCATCCACAGGAACAGGCCTTCGGCAAATAAAATATCAGGCAATAAGATAATTTAACCAATAGTTTTACCCTTGAGAAAGACCTCTATTCAGAATAGAAAGGTACTTCTTCACCAACCTCTTCCTCAACTTCCACTATCACATCTACTTCCCTTCTCCTCCTTCATCCTCACAACATACTCTAATTGGGGATAACACACAGAGAAAAAATACTAATTTATTAAGAATCAATGGCGGCTCGTGACTTGTGGGAGTAATAATTGCTAGTATTAAAATAAAATGGCATTATTATTATAAAGTTGTTGTAGTCGAAAACTTTTTTTATTTTTTTTCTAAAATTCAATTTTTTTGTATGAAGATTTTCGGGAAATCAGTGCAGTGCACTGCCGAATTGAATTTCCTGAAAATTTTCGTACGAAAAATCAAATTTTCGAAAAAAAAAAGTTTTATCAACTTCAATAATGCCATTTTATTTAATATTAGCACTCTAGTGACTCTAAGCACCTTTGAGGTGTGTTGCGGCGTGAATGGACTGTAATTTGCGATATTTTGTGAATTTGTTTGATTTGACTTACCAATATCTCCAAGCTGTCGGCACTTTCCACTTTGCTCTGCGGTAATCACCGGTAGGGTAATTGTTAGTATTGGAACAGAGGTCAGGAAAGGGAAATGGTGATATTTGGTTTGCGAAATGGTCAATGCGTTAGAGATTGCTATTTTTATGCACTTTTCACGGCGTTCTTTTGCGGTATAACATTTGCCGTTTACAGCGCGGCGCGGTGGTTTTAATAACTCAAGATAGGTTATGCGGAAAGCGGTTGTACTTGCGGCGCGGTAACTTAAACACAACTGAAGTGATGTTGGTAAAAGCGCGGAACGCGGGCGGGAAACAACAGAACCAAAAATTATATGCAACAATTATAACTGGCCCGAGCAAGGTGATTTTCTCACAAAAACGACGCTATACAAATAATCCAACATTATTATTATTAGTTCACCCAGTCACGAGCCGCCACTGTTAAGAATCTCCTCAAAAACGGGATTGCAGACCCTTATCGAATGAATTGATAGGTTTACTGATAAACTTTTAGTAAAATTCCAATGTATTTTCATGATGTCGGAACAAATGTTCATAAAAATCAATAAAAATAAACGAAGGCGCATGAACACGTTTTCCGACATTATTACGAATTCATTAAAAGTTAAGATCCAGACGGCTTGGAGCAGTTGGTACTCTTGAGCGTTATTAATCAAAAATAAAATAACATCTTGTTACAAAAGATGGGGGACTTTTGTGAACAGAAATATTTTTAACAGTTGAAGTATCTCGTTTATTGGTCATGTTATCGATAAAATTTAATAAATTTTAGTATTCCCAATTGATTTATCTAGGGCTAGTCTAGTGTTAGCTATGTCGTTTCGGAAGATTTACAATTATCATGTTATCTTTAACACTCTGACATACGGCGCCTATTCCTTAACAGATGAAGGAAATTACAGCAAATACATGGCCGCGCCGAGCAACCGCCGAATTAACGCGCGGACATCATTTTAAGAAGCTTCCACGAAAAGGGGAAGAAAAGGCCCTTAAATTTATGTTCGTTCAGCCACAAATAATTTTGCCGTAAGTTGTAAAGCCATTTTTATGTGGGGTAACTTGATGAGTTACAGTCGTAAGTACTCAGTAAAAACTGTTTTGCCCTCTACCGATCCGTAGTAGTACGATATTAAATACTTTTGTAAGTTGCGTTATTGTCTTTATCGCACCGGTTTATTTTGTTAATTTTTCTGATAAAGTAAGTTTTATGTTAGACGGTAGGGTTAATTTGCACGATTTCGATATCATTTTGTATTTTTGCAATTCAGGTTCGTTTCATTGAGGACTAAACCCTCCTTCCTAGGGAGAGGAGTCAACCGCGCTAACAACTGTGCCAAATGGCATTCGGGTATTTTGTCTTTTAACTGCTGTAAGATCATCCAACTTCAGAGAAGTGCGTGTATGACAGTGTGTGCATTCATGATTGCCATCCATTTCATTTTATTGTTTTAACATTCATTTAATTGAATATTAAAAGTCTCTGATCAATATCTATTTTGTTGGTTATAGAATCTAGATATAAATTCCGTGCTACACAATTACAGAAGGGTGTTTGATGTGGCTTAAATGATTAAAACAGGTCTGTTGACATTATTATCTCCCCGTTTTCAAATAATTCTTTGGCAAACATTGAAATATACTTTCCATAAAGTGAGCTTTATGCCCAGGGGAAAATAAAACAGGTCAAACACATAAATTCTCAAAAACACGTAGGTGGAGAGATTAAAATTTCTGCCTGGGAATTCAATATAAGAGAAACTATTATATGCCTACGTAGTTATATACGTCGCGTCGCCAGTATGTACTTTCATACTGGCATTGTGTTCCAGGCTTTAATTTTGCCTGCAATGATTATGTTTATAAATTACTCAACTACAAAACATGGGAAGACATACCATGTTAAAAAAATCAGAAACTAAATATATCTAGTATCGTTCTTTTTCTAATGTTTTTAAATTTTTCTGATGAAACGTAATTTTTTATAAATGTAAATATATAACACTGCTTATTATGTGAACATACATTTGTTTTACCAACGGCGATGTATTATTATTTACATAGATACAAAAGTAATGGTTTAACGAAAAAATTATAAAGCGCTTTACGAAAAGAGAAAAATAACTTAATACATTAAAAGGATAATAACCTGAGAAAATATATTTACTTAGTTACTGACGTAAGTACAGAAATGAACTATTGATAGCCCACTGTTCTTGGGATGCTACGGCTTATACATACATGCCTGAAAACTTCAGCCGTAGTCTTCATCATACCACACGGCAGTAAGGAAGAATGGTTCTATAGAATAACATTTCTAAAACAGTAGATCTTGACATCGTCTTGATTCTAAACAGCGCCTTCTTTGTGATTTTAAAAAAACGGCGCTTTTAAAATTTTCATATACAATTATTATAACCATTAACGTTCTCGGTCCACATACCACGGGTCACTCCAGCTTTCTACACACTTCTGAGGTTTTTTATCAGAAAATCTAAATGGTTTTATGCCAATGGTAGCCATGTTCGATGGTATTATAAGAAGTAAGCTGAAGTTTATTGGCAATGGTAGCCATGTTCGATGGTATTATAAGAAGTAAGCTGAAGTTTAATGGCAATGGCAGCCATGTTCGATGGTATTACAAGAAGTAAGCTGAAGTTTAATGGCAATGGCAGCCATGTTCGATGGTGTTACAAGAAGTAAGCTGAAGTTTAATGGCAATGGTAGCCATATATCAATTCATTTTAAGTACACAACAAATATTTATTATTGTACGACAGATTGCATTCGTTCCCAGTATGACATATATCAATTATGTTATCATAAGAAATTGGGTGGGTACTTTAAATTGTCGAAATGAGTCGCACAATAATTAAAAAAAAAACAACACCGACTGGATTTAGTTATGGATCGTAGGAAATTTTATTAGAAAATGTGTAGGTAATATAAATAGACCTTCCAAATAAAACCAATAATTTTCGATTGGCGTAATACATAGTTGATATCAAAGAAAATAGAATACACATTTTCAAAATGGGACGCAGTGTTGCTTATATTATTAACCAATATTACTTGTAACGGACGTTGTTGGCCACATTTTGCCATTTTTCAAAAATACGTTTACATTTATAAAATGTGCCAACTCCACGCCACTGGCAAATTCCTCACTTCCCACCACTGCTCATTTATATCCGGTTTCGGCAAAATTGCCCGATATTTCTGACCCAGAAAAGCATCGATACCTAAAAACTATTTGCGATATGCTACCACTGAGGAGATATTTAAAATGTCTTTTTTAACGATTTAATTTAAACATTTTTTTATAATAAATTTACATATTTGTCTCTACAAAAATTCAGGAACCTCGAAGCATAGTGAATCTTTCCTCTTTCGGAGCACTATGTTACTAGGAACCTGCGAAAAATACTGTCATAACCCTTTTACAAATTTGATCGCTTCAAGATCATTTTTACAATTTTATTTTGCAAACATTTCTTATTTTTTGTTGTATCTTGACAAACTAAAATCTATTTGTCAAGATAAACATTTTATTTTTATTTTTATTTTATTTGGAAAACCAACAGTTATAATTATTACAAGGTATGGTGTAGTGTGTGTTAATTATTTAACCAATAATAGGTTTTCACTTATGTATTTTAATTATTTAGTGAATATATATAATATTTATGTAAGAAAAAAGTTACATTAGCCTATAGGGATGGGATGGCGGAAGGGAGGGGGATGGGATGGATCTAGTCTGTGTAATGTGTAGCATGTACGTATGTGTATTAATAAAAAATAAAAATGATAATATAATTATTTATTGATTTTAGGTTTGAAATTGTGGGGTGCTGAGTTAAATAAGTCTAATTCACTGTATGAAGTATTAGAATTGTATGAAGCACAGTGAATAAAAGCATTTTGTTTTGAGTTCGTGTTACATTGAGGGATGTTTAATGTGTGATTTTGTCTGGTTTGTCTGATGGGTACTCTTAATTGAATTCTTTCTAGTAATTTCGGGCAATCTATCACAGAGGTGGCAATTTTTTGTAAAAATAGTACGTCTGCGGAGTTTCTACGACTTTCCAGTGACGAAATCCTGAAAAACGCTGCTGACTCCTCGTGACTCAGATGAGGACGATAGGCCCAAAAATCAAGGTATCGTAGAAAACGATAGTGCACTTTCTCAATCCTTTCTATGTGTGACTTATACGTGGGATTCCAGACTTGAGAGGCGTACTCCAGAGAACTGCGTACATACGCAAAGTACAGCATTTTCATGGTATTTACTTTTTTTAAATATTTGCAGGTTCTGAGTATAAAGCCAAGTACCTTGGAAGCTTTTGCAACCATGGATTCGATATGGCGCTCAAAAAGTAATTTCGGATCTAACACTACTCCCAGATCCTTAGCCTCTGTCATTTTGCTCAGTATTGTGCCGTTAAGGGAGTAAGAAATGGGATTTTTATTTCGGGTGAAGCTGATGGTGCCACATTTTTTTACATTTATTTGCAGGTTGTGTTGTGTACAATAAATATTTAGGCGATTTAGATCTTCTTGCACGCGGGTATACTCATTGATACACGTGACAGGGAAGAATATTTTCATTTCATCTGCGTATAATAAAGTTCTGGAGTGGTGAAAACATTTTCCAATGTCATTAATATATATATTAAAGAGTAATGGTCCCAATAATGACCCCTGGGGTACTCCCGACGGCACGGTTTCCCAGTTCGATTTATAGCCACCGACGACTACTGATTGGCTACGGTTTGCTATATAGGACGAGAGCCATCTGAGGAGGTCTCCGTGTACACCGATTTGTAAAAGTTTTCTCAGCAAGATATCATGAATAACTAAATCAAAAACTTTGCTATAATCTGTATATATTGCATCTACCTGTATACGCTGATCCATGTTATCTTGTAAGAATTCAGTGAATGCCGTTAAGTTAGTGGTTGTAGATTTCCTCCTCATAAATCCATGTTGGTTATTATTGAGTGACGATCTCAAGGCCGAAAACATCTGGTCATACACAATTTTTTCTAAAACCTTACTAAAGATGCAGAGCATTGAAATTGGCCTATAATTTTCGACGTTAGATTTTTTGCCATTTTTGAAGATGGGAGTTACAAATGCCGTTTTCCAAGTGTTTAGGACTATTCCCTCTTTAAGGGAGCGACTAAAAATTATGGAGAGCGGTTTAGATAGGCTGCGGGTACATTTGTTTATGAAGAAAGGGGGAATTTTATCTGGGCCTGCGCCTTTTTTGGGATCTAAATCTTCAAGGTTTTTCTGTATATGATGCTGGTCGACTTCAATATTATTAATGCTAGCAACACAGAGCTCTTTACGGTTGTCCGGTAGAATATGGATATTTCGAGCATTATTGTTGTAGACAGACATGAAATATTTAGAGAATAAGTTACAGATGTCAGACCCATTTTCAGCTTTTTCGTCTTTAAATGTCATAGTGTTCGGAAAACCGTGGGATTTGGAGTTGAATTTTATGTAATTCCAAACTTTTTTGGGTCGGAGGATATATCATGTTCGATTTTTAATAAGTAAATATTGTGGCATTCCCAATTAAGTTTTTTGTGGCGTGATCATAGTAAAGATAAAGTGGCGTAGTCAGATGGGTTTTTGTATATCTTAAACTTTTTAAAGTATTTGTATTTTTCTGATGTCAATTTAATGAGGGCCGAATTATACCATGGCGGGTATTTAGAATTCCTACATAGTTTTTTGGGAATGTGGGCGTCTATAGGATTATTTAATTGTGAATAGAATTTTTTTAATGCCGTGTTTACATCACCAATCGAAAGGAGCTCATGCCAGTTTCCCTGGTCGATAGATGTATTAATTTTTTTGTAATCACCGCGCCTAAAGACGTAACCGCTTCTTAGTTCCTCCACTAGTGGATCGGGTTCAGAAAATGAAACTTCTATGATAAGTGAGGTGTGATGAGGGTCTTCTGAAATTAATGGTTCATCACATGCAGAGACCGTGACGAAGTCATTACATAGGACGAGATCAAGAAAGTGACCGTTGGTATTTGGAATTCCATTATATTGGTGCAATCCAGAAAAATGCATGCAGTCTATAAATGAGCTAACGGACGATAAGCGATCACTGGGTATAAGGGACGTGTTATTGGGAGACTTATTCCATGAAATGTCAGAGAGGTTTAAGTCACCTAGGATAATGAATTTGTCTGAGGGAAATTGCAACGTAAGTGCTGAAATTTGGCTGAGGAAGCTTTCCATATTTTCACGATATGTTGGTCCTTTAGGGAGTTAAACACAGCATATGTGAAGACATTGTTATAACTACTACGTAATAAAACTATGTAATTGTAATACAGGCGAGCTTGCAAAATCTTTGCAAAGTCTCAATTTCAAGCATCTGCCTTCAGCTAACCCACCGACAAAATGAATGTGCAAAATTTTGCGGTGGCTTATGTATGCTTTTGTGGCGCGTGTAAAATCCCCACCCCTTTTCGGTCGACAGCCAAATGTCGGCTTACAGTCGACCTTGTTTGATATAAGCAGTGACAAAATAAAATAAGGTTCAACTTTACCATCAAAAACAAGTGTTTTACTTCTACAAGTGACTCCTGCCCTCCAACTGCCTCAACTTGCCTAGTCTTCTGCTCCAAATCTTCTGGTGTTACCTCTTCCTAGGAAAACCGCCAAACGCCAGAAGCGAGCAGAGATGACAGCACACCCAGTGCCCAACATTCACCGAGAACCGGGTGCGGGAGGCAGATTGCCATAAAATATACCACTATCATCATCATCGGCCGTAAAGGAGTATTCTCATCGGTTGAAGACACGGTTTTTCAAATCTACAGTTTTGTGCGGACTCCTGTCCAGTTCAGTTCAGTTTTTATAATGTTAATGGAGAAGCATTCGATTTAAAACTTTATTTAAAATTAGTGTGAACTAATTTTTTAATATATAAACATAAATTAATTAATTAATTTTCAATATATAGAATGGAAAAAAAGAGACATCTCTTGTCAATTTCGGATAGTATTTTCTCTGCAGGTGAATGATAAGCAAATTGCAGTCACCTTTTACATCTGATCAGTGGATTCATCTGAAATTGTGTTATTTCGTCAAAAGAGGTCTATTTAAGACAAAAATAATTAAAATATATTTTTTGACACAATAAAATGTCACATATCTCGGCTGCGTGTATTATTACAATCAATGTGCTGATTCATCTTGTACATTAATAATTCTTCTCTCTTGTGAGCTGGTTGTTCTTATAACCTTATATAGTGCAAATGCAAAGTTATTGTGCTAATTGCTGCCTGCCACCGAATCTGATGACGAAGTAGAAGACCTCAATTGCGAGTGCCATTTTTGGGTGAATCTTTCAGTTCATGTGTATTTTGGTGACTGGGTTTGAATTGTTTTTCTCCCTGCAGAGTGAATTTATTAATCAAAAATTTATTTTCATAGGGAAATAAAATATTCCCTAGATGGTCTGTGCTATTTACACGCTAGATCATCAACCATAATTTTGGTCCTACGTAGCTTGGATATATTGCTAGCGAAGATTAATTAATATTTAGTGATTTAGATTTGGAAACATGATAAATGGAAATTCTATTCACGTAATTTTTTTGGTGATTTAAGAAGTACCTATCAGTACCAATTTCTAGTATACATAAATAATTTTTCTAGCATTAGAAATTTGCGTATTTTTTTGGTAAATTTCATTAAAGCTCAAATTACTTTATATTATTTAGGTATAGTGAATTTAGTTTCGTTTTTTTCTACGTATTCTTTGGTAGATTCGAAACATATAATATATTGGAATTGTCGTAATTTTTGGAGAATTCTAATTTACAATAGTTACAACATTATTGTATACTTTTTTTGGTTAAGAATAATTTGTTATCTCATTAAAAATGCCGAGAATTGCTGAAGAAGTTTCTGGAGATATTCAGGATAGAACGTTGACACTTTTGACGGTAAAAAAGGAAAATATTTTTTTGCGGATGAATGATTTGTATAATTTATCAAATAATTTATCTACCTTTGAGTCAAGAAAGAATGAGGATTTCATGGCAAAGTCGGATATGATTGAAAACATGAGAGTTCATTTTGAAACTATTATTGATGAGATTAACGACCGTCAGTTGACTTTGGACGACTCATTTAAACCGGATTTCCAACAATTAAATGCATTTCATGATATTTATTTGAAGGTCAAACGAAGTCGATTTAACCTTCAAAACGCGTCACGCAACGATTCGCGGGATCATTGTATTATTAAATTGCCACCATTGGAATTACCACCCTTTGATGGTAAAATGGAAAATTGGCCGACTTTCTACCAAGCTTTCAAATCTAATGTGCATAATAATAGACAATTAACCGACGCCCAGCGTGTTCAATATTTAATTGGTAAATTGACACACGGCGCTTTAAAGGTTACTTCAAGCATTGTACCTGGAGGTGACACATACAATATAATCTGGAATGCTTTGGTAAACAATTTTCAAAATAAACGTGCACTGGGCAAACAATATTTAAATAATATTCTTGATGCAAAAAATTGTACAAATACATCTGGCAGTCTTGACTTTTTTATTGAAAATTTTTCTGCATCAGTAGCAGCGTTGAAACAATTAGAGATTGAAAATTTAACTGATTTTATCTTATTTCATTGTGCATTTAGAAAAATTGATTTTCAAATCGCACAGATTTTTGAGCTGTCAGTTAGGAATAAAGAGATTCCGACATATGACGATTTAGTCTCGTTTGTTCAAGATTAGGTTAAGATTTTAGAACGTTTAGGCAATTCAAATGAAGCCGGTAAAAAACTGCCCACCACGTCGTCATTTCGTTCTAATAAAATTTTTAAATCGTTCGTTGCTAGAAACGAGAATGTACCTCGGTTTACGGCTTCGCGCACAAATTGTTGTCTTGTTTGTAATAAAACTAATAATACAATTAAAGATTGCGTTAAATTTAAAAATATGAGCTCCTCACAGGCGCGTTTTGAATTAATAAAGTCAAAACATGCTTGCGTAAATTGCTTTAGTGGAGGGCATACAATAAACGCGTGTAAATCGGTTTTAACTTGTGAGTTTTGTAAAAAACGTCATCACACTTTCTTGCATTTTGGCAGTGCTGATAACAATGCTAAAACTCCATCAAGTACCCACGCACACACGTCGCGAACATCTACAGGGACATCTGAAAATTGTGATACACAATTAGAAGAACCTCCGCTAAACATAAATAACTCATGTTCCCTTTCTGTGAAAGCGACACATAATGCGATTCTATTATCAACCGCGCAAGTATTCGCAAAGATTAAAAATGGAAATAAAGTTATTGTTCGGTGCTTAATGGATAACGGTTCACAGAACAATTTAATTACTGTTGATTGTTGCAAGATCCTCAACTTACCAATAATTCCTTTAAACAATTCCTTTGTAAAAGGAATCGGTTCAGCATCCAAACCAATTTTGGGTTACGTTTATTTGGACATTGAGTCCCGCGTGTACCCGAATAATAAATATAATATTTATGCACTTGTCATTGACAGTATTACAGATCAGCTACCTAATCACTATATAACCAAGGGTGATATGAGTTACTTAAAGGGTATACCTCTCGCTGACTTAACGTGGAATATTCCTGGATGCGTGGATATAGTATTAGGTGCACAACTGTTCCCATATATTTATTTAGGGAACAGGGTTGAATCTGGTAACGGCAAACCTCCGGCATTAGCGACAACTTTCGGTTTTGTGTTAATGGGTGACTACCCTAGTAATGTGCTTAATACAAGTACGTCATTTTCGGCACTTGCGCTTAATGACTTAGTACAAAAATTTTGGCTGTTAGAGGAAATACCCAACATGCAATTTCTAAGTCCGGAAGAGACGGAATGTGAGAATTTATTTATATCATCCATTTCTCGCACCGTCGACGGAAGGTATTCTGTTGCTTTACCTTTCTGTAAAGACCCGAAGCAATTGGGTAATTCCCTTGCTACTGCTCAGCGCCGATTTATGGCTTTGGAGCGAAAATTTAAACATCCATCGGCTTTGCGGGAGAATTATAATAAAGTTATTCATGAGTACATTGAAAACGGCTATTTAGCAAAGGTTTCAAGGTCGGATATTACCGATGACGGATATTAAATTCCGCATCACGCTGTCACTCGCCCGGATAAACCTATGCCTCGGATTGTACTTGACGCTAGCGCTAAGACACATACAGGATTGTCATTAAATGACGTTATTTATACTGGTCCAAATTTGCAAGCCGATCTGTTTTTGCTTCTGTTAGACTTTCGTCTTTTTCCCATTGCTATTACTGCAGACATAAAGCAGATGTATTTGCAGATTGAGGTTCCAAGCAAGCATCGCAAATATTTGAAAATTCTATTTCGATTCGCGGACAACGATCCCATACAAACCTTTCAATTCAATCGGGTCCCTTTCGGACTAACAGCTAGTCCATACTTGGCAATGCGCACTGTTCGACAGTTGGCCCAGGATATGAGACAACATTTTCCGGACGCTGCCAATGTGGCAGAGTCTAAGTTGTATATGGACGACCTGGTATATTCTATTGTAGATTAACCCAGTGCCGTACGTCTGTTGCGAGAATTGATCTCGTTGTTTAAGTCCGGTGCCTTTGATTTGGTAAAATGGATTAGTAATTCTTCAGTGGTACTTGAGAATCTTCCAGATTCTCACCGAAGCCCAGTGGACTTTACTGTTGGTTCTAACAATGCCGCTAAGGTGTTAGGCCTTTCGTGGGAACCAGCTGATGACAGCTTCTTCTTTACGTCTTCTTATGTTCAGGAGAAGTGCACGAAGCGGAACATACTCTCCATAGTAGCCCGCTTGTTCGATGTTCTCGGCTTGGTCGCCCCTGTCATTCTGTATGCGAAATTACTTATTAAAGAGCTATGGCTGTGCAACATTGGTTGGGATGATATACCCCCTGAGAGCGTTATTCAAAGGTTTTCGGCTCTCGCACAGGAATTTCCTTTAATTTCGACATTAAAAATTCCCCGCCATGTTGGCGTCCTAAAGGACAGTACAGTGCTCGTTGTCGCCTTCTGCGATGCGAGCATGAATGGTTATGGCTGCGTGATTTATTTGCACACCACTGATCTCTCTGGAAATATTTCAGTGAGGTTATTGTGTGCAAAATCAAAGGTTTCTCCCACGAGAGTGACAACTCTTGCTCGTTTGGAGCTTTGTGCCGCAGTTTTGATGTCAAAATTAATACGGACGGTGCAAGATAATTATCGTGCGCGTCTTTCTATTGCAGGAACATACGCGTTTTCAGATTCTACCATTGCGCTCTCCTGGATACATTCCTCACCGCATCGTTGGTCGGTGTTTGTTAGCAATCGTGTAGCTCAGTGCCAGGAAAATTTGTCTCCGGAAAATTTTTACCATGTCGCCGGTAGTGAAAACCCGAGCGATTGCCTTTCTCGTGGCATGCTACCCTCTCAACTCGTTTCACATGATTTATGGTGGAACGGCCCATCATGGATTCGCCACCCACCTTTGGAATGGCCAGTAAAACCGTTTCGCCCCACCAATACCGGTGAAATGCCTGAACACAAAGTTAATGTGTTCACTGCAATGGTTCTGGGTGAACAATCGATTCTGGGTGAACTGGACCAGCGTATATCCACTTGGGATAAACTACTAAGGAGTGTCGTTTATATTCTCCGATTCATAAAAAAGATATCACTTTCCTCTGGAATTGTCAATAATCTTGTCACTGCTGAAAAGGCTGTACTTCGTTCCGTACAAAATGCTCATTTTTCAAATGATATTGCTGCACTTCAGAAAGGCAAATTCCACTCCAAAAGGCTTCAGGGTTTGTCTTTATTTATTGATGGGGACAATTTGTTACGTATCGGGGGGCGCCTTTCTAAATTGGACTTACCTTTTGAGGTTAAACATCCGATATTACTACCTAAACATGACTGTGTTGTAAATCTGATCATAGATCACTTTCATGTCATGAACTGTCATAACGGTCCACGACTTCTTATGTCTATATTACGTCAGCGCTATTGGATATTAGATGCTAGGATGGTTATTAGGGCAAGGGTGCGGAAATGCAACTGCTGCTTCCGCTCAAATCCATCACATCCTACCCCAAAGATGGCAGATTTACCTTCATATCGTATTACTGAAGCAAAAGCCTTCGTTCATACCGGTGTTGATTACGCGGGTCCTCTACGTATTACGCTTGCTCGTCGGAGAGGACAACATTCGCAGAAGGCATATATTTGTCTGTTTGTATGCCTTGTGACTAAGGCTATTCATATTGAGTTGGTCTCTGACTTAACTTCAAATGCTTTCCTGGCTGCTTTCAGCCGTTTTATTTCACGGCGTGGCCCTGTGTCGTGCTTGTATTCGGATAACGGTACCAATTGTGTGGGTGCAAAGGCACAATTGGATGACCTTTACAAGTTTTTGGTTGAATCGGAATATGAGCCCGCGTTAAAACGAGAACTCGCCAAGCGTCGTATCGAGTGGAAAATGATTCCACCACGCGCACCCCATTTCGGAGGTATGTGGGAGTCTAACGTGAAAAGCATGAAGACTCACTTATACCGAGTGATTGGAACTCAGCTTCTCACTTATGAGGAGCTTCAGACTGTGTTGGTGCAAATAGAGTGCATAATGAACTCTCGCCCGCTCACAGCCGTATCTTCCGACCCTGATCCGGAAATCATAACACCTGCGCATTTTTTAATGACTACACCATTAAAATACTTACCTGCATCTATCCCGACGGGCAGTAGAATTAATTTCGCTCAGCGCAAACAATTATTGGATAGTATGGTTCAGTCTTTCTGGAAAAAATGGCGTGTGGAGTATCGGCACACCTTGCAAGTCAGGCAGAAGTGGGCTACCCCTGATCATCCGATTGAGATTGGAACTGTCGTTCTAGTGGGACAGGAAGATTCCCCTCCGTTGAACTGGCCTTTGGGTGTAATCACTGAGGTCCATCCCGGATTGGACAAAAATTGTTCGCGTTGCGACGGTGAAGACACGATTTGGGTTCTTCAAACGACCGGTTATCAAGTTATATCCCCTTCCGACTCAATAATTTGCTTACTTCTATTTTTTTTGTTTTTATTTTTTGTTATTTTTTTTTTTTTTTTGGTAGTTCGAATTATCTCCGACTATGCCATGATATTCCGTTACAGTTAATTGTACTCTTGTCAGTTGAACTTTATTAAGTTTATACTTTTCGTTCTGTTGAAAGCTTTTTTTTTGGTGACTTTCCGACGTAATTCTTGGATATTATATGTGAATAGAGTCACTTGAAATGATTTGACGTTTATTTATTTGTACGTTGTTCTCTTACTTCTTTGCAAGTTCTGAGAACTTCCAAGGCGGGGAGTATGGAGAAGCATTTGATTTAAAACTTAATTTAAAATTAGTGTGAACTAATTTTTTAGTATATAAACATAAATTAATTAATTAATTTTCAATATATAGAATGGAAAAAAAGAGACATCTCTTGTCAATTTCGGATAGTATTTTCTCTGCAGGTGAATGATAAGCAAATTGCAGTCACTTTTTACATCTGATCAGTGGATTCATCTGAGATTGTGTTATTTCGTCAAAAGAGGTCTATTTAAGACAAAAATAATTAAAATATATTTTTTGACACAATAAAATGTCACATATCTCGGCTGCGTGTATTATTACAATCAATGTGCTGATTCATCTTGTACATTAATAATTCTTCTCTCTTGTGAGCTGGTTGTTTTTATAACCTTATATATTGCAAATGCAAAGTTATTGTCCTAATTGCTGCCTGCCACCGAATCTGATGACGAAGTAGAAGACCTCAATTGCGAGTGCCATTTTTGGGTGAGTCTTTCAGTTCATGTGTATTTTGGTGACTGGGTTTGAATTGTTTTTCTCCCTGCAGAGTGAATTTATTAATCAAAAATTTATTTTCATAGGGAAATAAAATATTCTCTAGATGGTCTGTGCCATTTACACACCAGATCATCAACCAGTTAATAAATTAATTATTTTTACTAAGAGACTTTATATTTTGATTTGAAATATAAAATATCACGCATGTTTGTTTAATTTTATTAAACTTACGACAAACATAAAAACATTCAAAATGCTTATTCTACTTTAAACTTTTTAATATACCTACCTTTTATAAAATTTTTTGCAAATATGTATAGTGTATATTCAAATGTGTTCTCTTTCAATTGAGGTACTTGTTGATTATTGTTTGATAAAATAAATAAACGGCAATCGTCATCGCTGAGCCATAGTAATATAGTAAAGGCATTAGCGAGAAAACTGAACACCGCCAGCGGCAATAATCACCCTATACGAATTTTCGACATCGCGACGGTGGCGCCGCGACGCGTAGATCTGCCTTGATTAAAAGCGGAACAGTCCTGCAATTACTCTAATGCCGTGGTATTATGACGGTATGGAAAGGGATTCCGGCCTTAAAGGGTTATTCGTACAACATATTATTTAATCACACAGCTATTCATTCCCTTCGCCATTCTGCTGGGTAAACTCCCAAAACACCATTCGCAAGATTTTACCTGTTTTTTTAAGGCCGTTTATATTTGTATGTACCAGTAATATAAACAATTTAATCAATATTTTAAATAATATCTACCTTAAACATTTGGTTTTGAATACAGCAGTGAATTCTTACCTCAGTAATGAGTAGTTGTCTTGCAAAACATGCTCCAGAATCTGTGGATGTCAAGGAAAAATGATCGTAACACTTTGAATATGAAAATGATACACTTTTTTGCTAAATATAATCATAATTTTACATTTTATTTATTTCATTAAATAAATGAATCGAATGTGACCCATCATACATCATACATAATTCTAATACCGATTAGGGAATTACAAAAATTGTGAGCTTTTTCTAATACTGCGTGTAAAAATATCTAATCGAAATTTGTCACTGGACGAATTTCTATGAAGTATTTTTGTATGTGAAAGATGCACTAGTTGGTGCTGGGTATGAATTCCTTTTGTAAACAGAGGTATTAGCGTGCATTTGAATGTAAAAAACTTTACTTTCAAATGTCAAATTTATCACTCCTAGAAGTGTGGACAAAAAATACACCAAAAGTAGGTGTAAAACTGTATTTTTTTATTAAGAAATACCAATATTCCCGTGTTACGAATAACCTGACAATATTTGAAAAACTCCTACAACCACCACAGTACACGAAAAATATTGCTTGTGTTGTGATGGAGGACTTAGCCAGCCGAGGAATTGAACACACTACGCCTGGTTGGGACCCAAACGCGATGTCAACTCATCCATCGAACGGTATTTATTTATTTAATTCATAAAAAAAAATTAAATTAGACGCGATACAAATTAAAGCCTTATTCTCTTTCAGCATCAGTGGAATAAAGTTATAAAAGGTTAAAAAAACTCGCCAAATCGAAAGATGATCTCATTTTTTCAAATGGCCTACTGTCATCACGAATTGAATATTTGTGAAGTAAACGGGATTGTAATAAACTTTCACAAAACCGTGGATCGTTGTATTCCTCTAGAACGCGGAATAACTGCGTCAAACCAATTATTTTTATTCACAAACCATGTTGCTGTCTTAGTAAATAACTAAGGACTTTTGCGCTACCTTTTAAGCAGAATTATATTTGCCTACATTTCTCCCTTAATAAACATTAAATGAATGGAACAATATGCGAATGAAATGTTCACAAAATTATTATTTGACAGCGATCAAAGCAGTGACATAATTCGAAACGAATATTATTTCTTGCTAAGGCGTGTAAGCACAAGAATTTAAAAAAATATATAAATGTTTAAAAAAATAATGCCAGTTGTAAAAACTTTTATGTCGATAGGGAATTATGAAATCTTTCAACAGGATTGCTGACATTAGCGTGCATTTGAAGTCCATTCGTATAATTGACTAATGTACAATACATCAATGCTATGTGCACATTAGCACAAAATGCACCTTGAGTCGTTCCGAACTATCAAATAAATAATAACAGCTAAAAGGGCAACATAAAACGTATTAAGTCGATTTATTTGGACTAATAAGGTGTTTTTGCCCTCACACCAAAAGATCAACCCTTCTTACGACATCACTGTTTTTTATAGTATTGTTATTTTCGTAACTTTTTTTATTTTTTATATTGTCAATACCTGTGCTTTTAGAGTTATTCATTTTAACAATGTTTTCAATATCAGTTATAGTAGCTCTTGGTATAAATAAACTGTGAGGCAGTTCTTCTAGTACAATATTAGTAGCTTTGTGATTGCATTTATGTAACATGTTGCTGATGCTATCCGTGAAGTAATTCACAAAATCATTTGACAGAAAATCCTCAGTTCTATCTTTTAACATATATCGTGTTATTGTTTCATCAAAATCGTTTTTGGGTTTACGTCCTAAAATATTATTTATCTCATTCCAGGTTTTTTTTTTGTATCATTAAAACAGTTTTTAAATTTATTATTATAGTAGTTAGTTTTATCTTTATTTATAAGTTTATTGACAAGGTTTCGTGATTTTTTGTATTCTGTTTCATATGTTTTGTTTGTTGGTGTATTTTTCCATTTTTTATATTGTTTATCCCTTTTATTTATTTGACATAATAATTCACTGCTTACCCATTCATTTATTGCATAAGGTCGTGTTTTCGGTTTTTGCACTATCGTTTTAGAACTACTCTTTTAAAATTTATTAAATAAAATTTTTATTTTTTCATATAATGAAATATTTGAAATATTAAACTTCTCCTCTATAAGTTTACTCCAGTTATAATCTCTGATATATCTATCAATATCCTTTTGTGAGATGATTTGAATATACTTATTTGCAAAGTCTACCTAACGTTTATGAGATTTTATATTAATAGCAGTGATAAAATGATCGGCAATATTATTTTCACAGACGCAAGCAGTTATTTTCTTGCCTCTAAATTTGGAAAATATATGGTCAATACACGTGCGAGTAATTTGCTCATTTAATACAGCTTCTCTGGTTACTACAGTGATGCATTTAGTTAAATAATGGTTAGTAAGTAAGTTTTCATATGAAGTTACAATATTATCTTGTTCATCAAGCAAATTTAGTACTAACTACGTAACTGCTGGAGCTGCGTTATTGATAGGATGTAATCTCTGCGCCTAGTAATAATTGCTTGCGCATATATAGAGTGGCATAGAGACAGTACTTTCAGTCAAGCGTTACCTCATACATTCCGTTGGCCTTTTCGTGCAAACGAGTGCAGCTACTTTGGGGAAGCGAATATTACTTCGTTCCTTCGATACGAGCGACCTGGGTCGGTCCGAAATGAGCAAATAATGTATATTTCTTTAGTGGCTAAGTGCGTTTGTGGCGGGGATTGAATGCAATTATGAAGTGATTCATGACCGATGATATTGCTTGAAGTGATTGCTTGTCGCGGTAGTGAAGCACGAATATAATACAAGGAAGTCTGAACACGTGTTTTAAAAAATATTCATATTATTATCTATTTATTTGGTGATGGCCACGTACTTGAACACGTTTTCAGCTATCTTATGAATGTCTAATATTTTATTACTAAATGGTCATGCAGTCACATTTTTAACACTATCTTGATAATTAAGCAGTACTCGTTCTCCGTGTAGCCATAATATTTTAATCCAGTTACTGAGTTTGGGAATTGTGCTTTCGGTATATTACGGTAGAATATATATATTTTTTTATAGGTTTTTCAACGGTGATTCATATCAATGCTCTCGGAAATATAAGTACATTTAACATGGTTGATATTAACAATAATTACAGACAAACACAACATTGATGATATTGTAGCGTCGAGAAGAATCCAGATTGAATAATTAATAATAAACCGCTCGACCTACTAAGGTACGTACTTGCAGGTACGTATTGACAGCCAAAACCAACAAACAAAGGTTGTAAAAAAAGCAACCTACTTGCTACAAGCACCTACTTGTCTATCAGCGACAATACTATCGCAAGTCAGTCTGGAACATTACGAGAACTCGCCAGAAGGTTCGAGTCTACCGCCTAGGCATAATTGCCGCGCCGCCGAAACTTCGCGAAAGGCCCAGACCGAGCGAGTGACTTCGATTTAGTTGCCATTCATCTACCTACTGTTGCCACCGGCCGAACAGTATAAATAAGCCCGACGCAGCAAGTCAGTCAGTCAGTCATCAACCTGCCGTCAGTGGATAAATCTCACGAGTGATAATTTGCGTGCCTTTGCGTGAAGGACAATTTACCCGGCTTCGCCCGTATAGTCATGGACTCCAACGGGACATCATTTTAGCGCTTTGGCCCAGATCACCGTCCCTGGCCAGCGCTCCCACGGATTACAGCGCCCTGGTTCCAGCGTCTCTGACCAGCGCTTCATCCACGCCACCATGACCACCACGAGGAAATGCAACATCCTCACTGGTCTACGCTGCTCCCGCTAAACCGCCTACAAGGTCCGCCGCACCTTCGGCATTCCCGTCAGCACTGGAGTATTGATTCCCCAGATCGCCAGTGCCTGACAGTCATCGAGTCTCGGTCACCAGCGCCCGGCGTCGACTCACTGACCCGCCCGGACCAGCACATCACCGCAACGACCGGAGAATACCACATCTGTCCTACGTCATCACCCTCATCACGGCAACTGACTCAATAAACACTGTGACCTTCACGACCGACTTTCATTTCGTGCCTCTCTCACATGATCCCCAAAATATAATGGATAATATGCTTAACAGTATATTACAAGAAGAACACTGTAAGGTGCATACATGTATACACACACACATACACACACATATACATGTATCAATTGAAATTTAGTCGAAATACGGTAGGAATCAGGCAGGCATTCGCTGACGTATACCGGTGATTTGATGCCATAGATGCCTAGATGAGTTGAGTTTAGCTTGGAGTTCGTGTTTTTCTTGTTGTAGCTGACGACTGCAGCCAGGACTTCATCCCTTGCCTTCACGCTCGGGAGCTTCACGACGATTGACTTGGGCCTTCTGGAATCTGGTTTGATCTTGGAGACTTGATGAATGTTAAGTATTTCCGACTCGGCAATGGGGCAGGAAATCACGGTTCCCAGTTGTTTACGATCGATATCAGGTTCTCAGATTTATGCTCAGGTACGCACTGGATCTTGAAGTTGGTTTCCCTGGCTGTTTGTTCCATGTGGGACATGCGCGCGTCAAGATCGCGCACTTTTTTGTTCAGCTTAACATTCCGCAGCTTGTAGAATTTTTATTGTGCCCAAAGAATCAGATAACATTTTTTTCAGGTTTTTGTACTCGGCGGAAATGAAGCCGATGGAGTCTTTTATGACTGGCAGAATATTTAGTTTGGTATTAATAGTTTCGTACATTTCTCGAAACATTTTGTCGATATAAGTAATGATTTTATTGTCATCTTCATCAGCATCACTAGATGTGGTTGATTTATGTGCATTTCTCTGTCGACTCATGTTTAGAGGAATTTAAATATTTATTTTGAGTTTGAATGTAGCTGTAATCCCACAGTATCGCGACTGATGCACAGATGAAGAATAAATACAAAAAAAATCTGTTAGTATTGTTCGGGCATAACGCTAATAAATTATAATTATTATATTACCCACATCCTATTGTTCCCACCTTGCCATCGGGAGATAGCATAGGGATTTCGTCTAACCGGCGCTAGTACAATTTCTACCATCTACCGATACGCGTCTCGGGTCATACCTTTCATGGGCATTTATTTCGTGGTCGATATCGAGTGACGGGACAAGATAAATACTGTGTGAGTTTGGTGCTACCACGGAGGCTGTAAGGAGATACCTGTACAAGGTAGGACTTTTCCTTAATTCTGATGGCATCCTCAAATACCTATCCCGTTCCCGTATATCGTTCAATTTGCACCCGACAAAGACTCTATGTTTTCAAGAGCTGTCGAAACATTGGTCCTGAGCCGGATAAGATTAGTTTTATGCGTAGAAATTGTATTCAAATAGTTTTAAATGGTTCAATAATCGTACGATTAAAAGATTATCTTAATTTAAAAGATTATCTTAATTTAAAATTTAAAAATAACTTTGTAAATATCACTTATAGGTAAATACTTAATGCCGACCGGGTTTCGCTACAACACGTAGCCTCATCAGGGCATAGTATTATACTGCCCTGATGAGGCTACGTGTTGTAGCGAAACCCGGTCGGCATTAAGTATTTACCTATAAGTGATGTTTACAAAGTTATTTTTTAATTTTAAATTATAATGTCACATCACAAAGTAACCGCTTCATATTAAGAAAAAATTATCTTAATTAGTAATTATATCTTACCGCTTCTTATATTACCACTCACCACATTACGAAATGTGAAATATTTCTTGGATTAAAAGTAGACAGTAGGAGAGACTTCGTCAAAAGAGAAAGATTATGTTTCAATTGTTTAAATCCACATCTAATTAAAAATTGTCGATCTAAATTCCGATGTAGAAGTTGTAACGAGTCACACAATACCCTTTTACATAGCGACGAAAGGTCACCTTCACCGAGCAACCGCGATTCTGAAAACGAGAATTCAGCAAACTGTAATGCTGCATACACACTGACGAAACGCTCTATTTTACCTACCGCGCTGGCAGAATTCGTTGACATTTCGGGACGCAGAAAACGCACGCGAATATTAATTGATTTTGGAAGTGAAATCTCGTTCATGTCTGAAAAATTATATAATGCTTTGGGATTAAAATCGAAGAAATGGTTAGGTACTGTCACTGGGGTCAATAATGCAATAGTCAACAATGTGCAAGGTTTAGTTACTTGTAAAATATATTCCGTTCAGAATCATTATTTTGTGTCAGGACAAGCGACAGTTATTTCAAATATTACGTCCAAGCTTCCGCCCGTTAATATGCATGAACCGTTTGAAGAATTCAAACATTTAAAGCTGGCGGATCCAGATTTTCAATTCCCAGGCGATATCGACTTCTTAGTGGGGACTGACTTGATATCAAAAATATGGAGACAAGGATGTATTTCAAGCCGTAAATGTAATTTGCTGGCGGTGAATACAATATTCGGATACGTAGTCATGGGTTCATGTGTAGCACAAATGAATGATGAAACACGGGCTTTTGTGACGTCAGCTTTAACTGCAGCCGTAAACAACGACTTAAATTACGCGGTAAGACGTTTCTGGGAAGTCGAAGAGATTTCTAACGAAATTATTCAAAATAAAGATGATAGTGAATGCGAAAAGATTTTTCAGGCAACGGTTAAACGGGATATTTGCGGCAGATATGTAGTAGCGCTACTTTTTAAAAATAAATCGGAGGTAAATTTAGGAAGTATGTATGATATAGCTCTTAAGAGATTATATAATTTGGAAAAACGTTTGTCGTTAAATCCAACCTTAGCGGAACATTATCGTAAATATATGAAGGATTTTATAAAGCAAGGCTTCATGTCAAGAGTTACCCAATCGACTGAGATACCGAATACGAATTACATTCCCCATCATCCGGTCGTGCAAAAAATTAGTAATGATATTAAAATTCGAGTGGTTTTTGACGCTTCCTGTAAATCAGACCGACAAATTTCTTTAAACTATTCTTTATATTCAGGTCCCAAATTACAAAATGCGATAGGACAAATTTTATTAAAGTTTCGTATATACCCAGTAGTATTTACTACTGATATTCAAAAAATGTTTTTGCAAATTCGAATAAGAGAAGAAGACACTAGCTATCAAAGGATTCTTTGGCGTTTTTCTCCTTTGCAGCCGGTAGGGCAATACACACTTAGCACAGTCACGTTTGGTGTGACTTCTTCGCCCTATTTGGCAATCAGAACTTTACATCAGCTAGTGCAGGATGAGGGTGCACAATTCCCAAAGGCTTCCAAGGCACTATTGTCGGATACATACGTGGACGATATTGTTACTGGTGATTGGGAGCCAGACAGCGCCTTTCAGCTTCAGAGGGAGCTGAAAGAACTACTTGCGAAAGGAGGCTTTCAATTAAGAAAATGGATGAGTAATTCGCTGCCGGTATTAAAGGACATCCCGAGTGAACATCGGATCCACTCAAGTGGTCAGGTTGTATTTAATGATGAAACATCTGGATCGTTAAAAATTTTGGGCTTAATTTGGGATCCAGAAAAGGATACTTTTTCATACTCCGTGGAAGAAAAGTTAACGGTATTTTCAAAGCGTGCAATACTAAGCTGCGTTGCTCGCATATTCGATCCTATTGGATTAATAACCCCTGTGGTTTTCAAAGTAAAATGCCTATTGCAAGAAATATGGAAAATCAAGATAGGTTGGGATGACTCGCTCCCTGAAAATATTATTATTTTGTGACAAAATTTCTTAAATGGATTACCATCGTTACGTTTTTCACAAATACCTAGACATTGCGATACAATTAAACGGTCAAACTGTATTTTAGTCGTATTTTCAGATGCTAGTGAGTTGGGTTATGCTGCTTGTGTATATTTGGTTACAAAGGAATCACACCCTAAAGTGACATTGCTTACTAGTAAATCTAAAGTTGCGCCACTGAAGACATTGTCAATACCGCGCCTTGAGCTCCTTGGAGCTCATCTGCTTTCGAAACTGATAAAAATGACGAAATCGTCGATTGAAACTCTTATACCAATTACAGATATAATATTATTCTCGGATTCTACAATTGTTTTATCATGGATTAAGGCACCTCCTCATACCTTAAAAACATTTGTCGCGAACCGCGTAATTAAAATACTCGATCAAGTCGAGGACGCAAAGTGGTATCACGTTGTTTCGAAGGAGAATCCAGCAGATTTAGCTTCTCGCGGTTTATATCCGCCTCAAATAATAGATAATGAATTATGGTTTCAAGGCTCTCCGTGGCTAGTTCAGTCGTTACAGAAGTGGCCGCTAGCTTTACCGGAAACATTAAAGGTTGAAGAATTGCCAGAGGTAAAGTCTCACGTCTCAAAGGTTCATGAGCCGCATGACTATTTTAAGGGCCTAGGATTTTTCCGGTTTTCATCGTGGACACGTCTCGTGTATGTGGTTGCTTGGTCCCTCAGATTCATAAACAATGCTAGGTAACAGAGCAAGAGCGGTTGTAAGCGTGGAATTTCAACCTGCCCAGAAATAAATCACGCGACTATGGTCTTCTTAAAATGCGATCAGCAGTTTCATTTTCCTGATGAATTCCGAAAGCTCAAAGGAGATGGGGTGACTACAGTGGCCTTTCAAAAATTAAATGTTTTCATTGACAACGAGAATTTACTTCGCGTTGGCGGGCGGCTCTGCAATTCTCGTTTAAATTACAATACTAAGTTTCCAATAATCCTTGCGAAGAATAGTAAAATAGCTAAGCTTCTTATATTATATTACCATACTATTTATTTGCATGCCGTATCACGAACCTTGCAGTTCCTGATTCAGCAAAATTACTGAATTATATCTGCCCGCAATAAAATAAAGACTTTAGTCTCAAAATGTGTGAGATGCGCAAGATTGCGAGCCTCACCATCAACTCCTCTCATGGCCAGTCTGCCAGAAGCTCGTGTCACACCGAGTCGCGTATTCAGTCGTGTAGGGGTGGATTTAGCGGGCCCATATAGCATAAAGGAAGGAAAACGCAGAGGTGCTAAAACATATAAGGCTTACTTTGCGATTTTTGTTTGCATGTCAACGAAGGCGATACATCTCGAGGTACTCTCGGATCTTTCGTCTGAGGCCTTTATCGCTACACTCAATAGATTCGTTTCAAAACGGGGTATCTGTCAAGCTATTTATTCTGATTGTGGTACAAATTTCGTTGGGGCTAAACGCCATTTGATTGGAGCACAAAAATTCTTAAATAAATGTCGTGATGATTAACTTATAATGCGCACATGTTCGGAAAGGGGAATAGTATGGAAGTTTAATCCTCCTTCCAGTCCCCACTTTGGGGGACTATAGAAAGGTAACATAAGAGTGGTAAAGAATCATTTAAAGAGGGTAATAGGAGATAGTTCGTTAACGTACGAGGAGTTTACTACTATTTTAACAAAGATTGAAGCCATACTAAACTCGCGACCGCTGTGTTCCTTCAGACCCTGAAGACATTCAAGCTCTCAATCCAGGTCATTTTTTAATAGGTGAACGGATAATTTCAATTCCCGAATATAATTATTCCGAGGTTAAGACCAACAGACTCAATCGCTGGGAACAGCTGTAGAAAATCACGCAACATAATACCGAATATTTAGAAGCGTTACAAAATCGAGTTAAATGGTACAAGGCTACACGTAACCTCCAAGTAAATGACCTGGTAGTCATTAAGGATACCAGGAGTCCTCCCTTAAAATGGCCGCTCGGCAGGATAAGGGAGGTGAATCCAGGTTCGGACGGGGTCGTTAGAGTAGCCTCAGTTCAAACTAGCGACGGGGTATATCTACGGCCTGTGACAAAGCTTTGCCTATTACCCATAGAATAAATAGTAACGTTTATATTTTTTCTTTTTTATTTTATTTATTGTCTAGCTTGAATTACGTTCGTATATATTTTTTTTGTTTATGCTTTTGTATTGATTGTAATTCAGCTATCCTCTGATAATAGATTCTTTCCGAGTTTTTTAGTGAATTTTGAACGTGCAATTTTAGTTTCGCGTGCATCTAGTTTGTAAGTAATAGACTAACTGTAAGGATTAGGTTTCTTTTCATATACCTACTGTTTTTTTGTAGTTTATTTATTTTTTTTCGGGATCGACCAGTTTCGATGGGTTTTGGAAAATTGTTAATTTTGGCGGGCGGTATATGTTCGGGCATAACGCTTATAAATTATAATTATTATATTACCTACACCTATTGTTCCCACCTTGCCATCGGGAGATAGGGATTTTGTCTGACCGGCGCTAGTACAATTTCTACCATCTACCGATACGCGTCTCGGGTCATACCTTTCATGGGCATTTATTTCGTGGTCGATATCGAGTGACGAAACAAGATAAATACTGTGTGAGTTTGGAGCTACCACGGAGGCTGTATGGAGATACCTATACAAGGTAGGACTTTTCCTTAATTCTGGTGGCATCCTCAAATACCTATCCCGTTCCCGTATATCGTTCAATTTGCACCCGACAAAGACGCAAAGTTTTCAAGAGCTGTCGAAACAAGTATACTTGAGAATCGAACACGCGCCGTCGCTATAACGAACTGAATCAAAAATCGACCGCTTAACAAACTAACCTACGGCCTGGTTCAGAGATAGTGTCAATTTAGATCTTTCTAGTGAATGTAATTCAGTTTGTGACAATGATAAGGCTATTTTGAAAATAACTTTGTTTTTACTGCACTTAACTCACTATCAAATTACTGATTGTTTTAACTTATAATTCTTGAATGACAGAGTATGATTGTTAAGTAATTTGGCGATCTGTTAGATTAAACATAAAATCACTAATCACTTTTGATATAGTTTAAGCACTTAGCACACTTTGCTTTGTCAGCTTCTGATTATTTTTATTTCGTACACTTTTAATGAAATTTAATGCAGAATTTGGCTATTATGAATCTAGCAGGTTGTTGATGTTTAAATTCTGTACCTTTTGATCGCTTTTATATTGTAGTTTGTTTACTTTTGACTGCGATTTATTAATTTTTTTGCGGAGCTAATTACGTAAGTTATTACGGAGCTAATTGTTACATGTTTGTTTTAAGCTATGCTTAAAATTATATGAATATATTTTATATATTAAATAATATATAAATATATTACAGTAGTAAAATAATTTCCACAATGATTAAGGCTGATAAAAACCCTACAGTTTTTTTATCGTAAATTTGGATTTATTCTTGTGTATTCGTAAATTTGTTACTGATTTTCATAAAAAATATAGTCTATTTGCAACCTGCGACATCCATATAACATAATTTGTGTAAATTGTTTGAGTCAGGGTGAGTAAAACAAAAGCAGAAAATATATTTTAGGATATGACAAGTAAGTCTAACGTAAATTTTCACATAGAACTATTTTTTCGCAATGGAAATTTTAATTTTTATTAATATTTGATGTTTTATTTATCTATTATTAAAGTTTTTATTTAAAAAAAATTGCTATTTTATTTAAATTTTATTTATTGATGATTATTTTATTAATATTTTTAATTATTATAGATTTGCGTAATGTTCTATTGATAAACGTTATTGTCACGTTGTGGTTCGGTTGGTGTTTAGGTGGGTGATTTATTTATGGTGTTTAGTGTTTAGTCAACGCGCAGCGGCGACAAAATGTTACGAATTTAGTTACCTATTGTAATGCATAATTCTTAATTTGAAAACCAATTTAAAATTAATTTCTATTCTGTGCGGTGCTCCACAATCGAACTTGTGTTCCCTCAATTAATTGTAACAAAGTATTGCTAAATAATGGTAGTTTCATCCAATTTTGCTTCATATTATCTGAAAGCATTACTAAAACTGACAGACGTTGGTAAAAACATTAACAAACTTTTATTCTCATAATTTTATAACTTTTATTATATTTAACTTAAAAAACTAATGTAACTAACTCTTTATTTACAGAATACTTGAAATAACATTTATATTCATAAAAATCTTTACTTTCTCCATCATCAAAACAAAGCTATTTTTATGCTTTGCTCCTTTTTACTCTCCATTCAACATTTCTCTCATTTAGTGAAGATGCAAAGACGGAACATTATACGGATGAGTTATTCACGCATCCATTATTTGACAGCGATCAAAGGAGACGGCACAGTATCAAATGGACGTAGCCCGACTAACATAATACAATTCCAAATTAAAGTATCTGTCCTAAAACTTCATGTTCAATGGGACGTGACAAGAGGTTTTTTTATGTATCTTTTGGTGGGCGTGTGACTACTACACTTGAAATCAAAATATTAATGAAACTTTAGAAACGGCAAATTCTGTACGAATTCAAACATACTGAAACAAAAGCAATCTCGTTTTAAATATTAATTATTCTTGTTCTCTATTCAGTATTATTGGTGTAAAAAAACTACGGATCTTTTCCCATTTTTTGACAAAATAATTAACATCTTTGAGGTGTATTTGTGGCAAACCTAAACAAGATTTGGATTTTTATTCAGGCCCTAATATATTTTTTAAATATGTGTTTAGGTAGGTACTGTTATATGTAAGTTATATGTGAGTTATATGTGTTATACAGACAACGTTGGGGACAGTGTTATATGTGTATTATATACTCACAGCACGCTGGGGACAGTGTTATATACTACTATGTTCCCAGTGTTATATCGTTGGTGCGCCAGAGTTATATCCCACCATGTTGGTGCCCGTCGAGGATAGAACTCCATCTCAAGGGGTAAGGCTCTATACTACAATATCCAATGAAACAGGTACTTCGGTATGATTGGTTTATTATCAATTTTAACATTAAAAAACCGAATTGCTCCTGGATTAGATGAGATAACAACGAATTGCATTAAGTTATTGAAAAATGAAATTTTAAAACCTATAACACACTTAATCAACCTTAGTATAATACACTCCTGCTTTCCTAGTACTCTTAAAAAAGGACTAGTGATCCCCATTTATAAATCCGGAGACAAAATGGAAATAACTAAATATACACCAATCACTCTGTTAAACTCGCTTTCAAAGATTTTCGAAAGAGTATTAAAAAACCAAATTATAAAATACCTAGAAGAAAACAAATTAATCTCGGATAACTAATATGGATTTAGAGACAAAATAGGCACAAAAGAAGCTGTGGCATGTACAATAGATTATATACATAGCAACTTAGATCAAGGGTACAAATGCATAGCGATATATCTAGATTTAGCTAAAGCCTTTGACTCAATCTGCCACAATTCACTTTTTAAAAAATTAGAAAACACGGGTATCAAAGGCAAGGAACTTCAACTATTAAAAAGTTATATGAGTAACAGAACACAACAAGTCAAAATTAACAACCATACTAGTAAACCACTGCCGATTACATATGGAGTTCCACAAGGAAGCATACTAGGGCACGTTCTTTTTACTATTTACATAAATGAACTTTGCAGCATGAAAATAAACGGTGAACTAGTTAGCTATGCTGACGACACAGTTTTACTCTTCAAATCTAAGGATTGGAATAATGTATATAACATAGCGAATTTGGGAATCTCGCTAGTGAAAACATGGCTAGACTCAAACATACTTACACTTAACATATCAAAGACAAAATTCACAACATACAGTATAAATAGCACGGGACAGCCAAAAAACAACACAAACGCCATAAAAATACACGAATGTTTAAATACCAACATCTGCGATTGCCCTCCTCTAGGAAAAACAGAACAAATGAAGTATCTAGGAATCGTAATTGACCATAACCTTAGATGGATACCTCACATCAAACAAATCACAAATAAACTTCTCAAAACAATACACATTTTCCTAAACATAAGAAACATATATAAAATAAAACAATTGAAAAAAATATATTTTGCACTCTGCCAATCAATAATAGAATATGGAATTATTGCTTGGGGAGGAGCAACAAACTCGGCTATCAATTACATAGAAAACGCACAGAAAACGATCTTAAAGGTAATACTAAAAAAAAACATAGACTGACTGATACAGACCAAATATTCAACAGCTGTGACGTACTAGATATACGCCAATTATACGCTAAAACACTACTAAACTACATTTTTGACAAAAAAAATAAATTTCAACATACACAAAATAACACTAACAGACCAATTAGACAAGCGTACAAAGAAAACATAAAAACTCTGACAGTAAATTCAAGCTTTGGACAAAGACACTACCAATAACATGCTATAAAAGCTTTCAACAGTGTCAAACTTGAAATTAAAATTGAGGAAAATAAAATTAATTTCACACACAAAATTACAAAATGGATTAAAGAACAAATAAGACAATATTACCAAAATTTCATAGCATAAAATAAAAATAAAACCTACACGTAACACATAAAACCAATATAAACACACATCACTCACAAACACACAAGATTATATATTAAATGTATTATTTTATTTTATATTGTAGATTGTATTTAGATTATATTTTCATATTATAAAATGAAGGCCTCAGCACGGGCAAGCCACCCAGTGAGGCCAACATTACTGGAAAACTTTGAAATGTAAAAAAAATGTACCATATAAAAAAAATAAAAAAAAATACAAGGGGTAATATAAGGGACATGGCACAATTGTACAATTTAAAGGGTCAGATGGCGGAACCATTGAGATTGTAAACTTGGTAACTCGTACAAAACACTTAGCCAATTATAGGGCAAACGGGGTACTTACGCGGACTCCTACGCGAGTGGCAGAGCCAACAGCTGGCGGCCTGAACCGTAGGGTTACTTCAAGGGCTGTCCCGGTGCGACTGTCAAATTCTTCCGTTGTCTTCTCCTGTCCAGTGAGCGCCAACCCAACTTCTCTCCGGGCATGGGGAATTCAGGGGGAGACTTCACAGTCTCGCCCTGTCCCCCCATCCAAACTGCGCATGTGGAAATACTGACCAGACTGCCGAGCATATTCTGTGGCATTGTGAGATTTTGACGGATGCAAGAGAGGAAATGTTAGAAGGTCTGAACGTCATCACAAGACCGGTATGGGTTGCTGATCTTGTTTCGAATAAGGTGAACTTTGAGTGCCTGAGGAAGTTTAAAAGGTTTGGGTAGAGAGATGGCCTGATCTTAGAGTCGCTGATTAGATTAAAATCATTCAGAGTTTTAGGTGCCATGTGTGACTGCTTCTGGTTTCCTCGGTTAATTCTTTTCTTGCTCTCATATTACCTTCGTTATGATGTCTGTTTTATTTTTTATTTTCATTTTATATTAAGGTTTGCAATCACCTATGCATTATACATTTGATTTGTTTTTGTTTTTGCTGTTTTCTTTTTAATTTTATTTGTTAATGCTTTTATTTTTTCCATAGTATCTGTTATTATTTTGATTATTTCTTTTGTTATGATTGTTTCTATTTCAGCAGGATTCCATGCGAGACTGACTCCTTGAGCGATGGTAGTGATGACACCATGGCACAATCCGTCATAATGAATTTAATTAATTTAATTTGAGTTTTTAATTAACTTGTCCTTTATCATATTTTCTTCTTTTTTGCTTTACATATTATGAGGAGTGTGTGCAGTAAGCCGGAACTGAACTTTAATCGTCCTGTACCGTCTTCAACCCGTTTTGGGTGTGAAATAGACCTCGTCCCTGCCTAATCAGACGCCTCACACACCGGACAAGTGTTCACACAGAGTCGACTGCGCCTCCCCCATCGCCATGGCGGGCTTGAGGAATGGCCGAGCAAGCTCGGCAACCTTCCGCCCACCCTCCGAATGCCTGATGCTCACTTATTCCCTAGGGTCTTTGGGCACGCCCCCATCCTTCCCACATACTTTTTCTTCAGGGCATAATCAGGTAATGCAGTGCCTGTGTGTATTGTGCAACATTTTGTGACCATATAAGGTAATGGTTTTCGTATTCGTTCTTCTATTGGCTGTAAGCTCGTGGCTTTTTACTGTTGACATGCGCCGGCCACGTGATCAGTAGATGCGGCCGCGCGGTTATGTATATATATTCTTATGTATGTATATGTATATGGGCAACTCATAACACTACCCTCCCTGTCCATGAAAGAAGGTCCTAGGTAACGTAGCTGAAGCAAGGTTGCGTCCTCGTGGTTGCCGCATGTGAGGTACAGAGCTACCTCTTTCACAAAGATTTAAACACTCCCTACCTAAGAGCCAAACAAAATTTAACTACCTGTGAGCCAAGCTGAACAACCCTAATAAGTATTCTGAATAAGGGTTGCCAAACCTCCTTCAAAAGAATTGCAAAAATGTTAACTTAGTGCAATACAAAACACGCTAACGAAGGAGAGAAGAAAAACACAAGACTTTTAAAAAAAAAAGAAATAAAATGTTTCTTACAATGTAGCATACCCGAACGGGTGCATAAAATTTGCTGCAAGGCATACAATTTCCTTCAAAACCACAAAAAAGAAGAAAAAAGGTAATCCATGGTTGGATACAGGTATGTCCCAAGTGACAACCAATAAAGTCAAGAACTACAGGATAATAGCATCTTCTCATGAATTTACTGACTATTCCATGTTTACAATTGTACAATTATTTTACAAGCAATAATTATTCGCCTGAAGCCGCCATAGCTCAGTGGGCAGAGCTGTCGACCGGAAATCGAAGGGACACGGGTTCGAGTCCCGTTGGCGTCATGTATCTTTTATCAGGAGATTTTTCAATGTGGATGAGTGTTTCAGGCGAATAATTATTGCTTGTAAAATAATTGTTACCCTTTGTGCTATGCATAAAAAATCTTGTCTAAAACATTAGTTTACCAAAAAAAAAAATTATTGTACAATATTATTCTTATGCCTATTATTCTGGTGAGAGAATATCATACGCTGACAATGTCATGTGATTGATCGAAATCAACCCATATTCGCGTCTTTTACAATAGAATTCTTAAACTAGACAAATTTTTTTTTATATAAACATTATTCCTGTCAGGGAATGTTGTACGCTGACTAAGTCATGTGATTGATCGAAATCAACCCATATTCGCGTCTTTTACAATAGAATTAGGACACTATACAAAACAAGTATCGATAGACACGCCTACTGTGTTATTTCTACAATCCATCGTTATTTTCATAATTCAACTAAACTTAAGATTTTAACTTCATATTCTCAGTTTGTCATGGTTTGTCCAGTTTGCATTTAATTATCAGGCATAAACGACCATCCACTCATTTTCGCGTATAATTATAAGGTAACGCTACAGAAACCTATAATGAATATTAATTCTCAGGTTTAATATGAATCCTATCACATTTTATCGATTCACCTCTGGCGAACCGTACAGCGCTGTACCAGGTGTTTTTAAACGTAACACCCTTGTCGCAACGATCAAAACAACCGGGGAGAACCAACGGAACCCACAAGATGAACTTGCGTTCGACGAATATACTCAGAACACCTACAAAAGTGTGGTAATTGTTGTAATTGTAAGTGTGGTAATTCGTACAAAACACTTAGCCGATTATAGGGCAAATGGGGTAGGTACACGGACTCCTACGCGAGTGGCGGAGCCAACAGCTGGCTGCCTGAACCGTAGGGTTACTTCAAGGGCTGTCCCGGCGCGACTGTCGAATTCTTCCGTTGTCTTCTCCTGTCCAGCGAGCGGGAGATAGGGGGCGCGCACTGCCGTATGAGGCAATGTCTACGTTCATTGGTCTACGCGGTCATCTCATACGTAACACGCAGTCCCTGTGTGTATTGTGCACCATTTTGTGACCATATAAGGTAATGGTTTTCGTTCTTCTATTGGCTGTAAGTTCGTGGCTTTTTACTGTTGACATGCGCCGGCCACGTGATCAGTAGATGCGACCGCGCAATCATGTATATATATTTATATGTATGTATGTATATGTATATGGGCAACTCATAACCGTACGTTAGGAAAATTCAAAACGAAAAGCATAGTTTTGTTTATGTTATAATAATTGGTATTGCAACCTGTCAAACATACTTGCCAATTTTTGTTGCAAGTGTCTGATGTGAAATATTCCTGCATTACAATTGTCTAAGTTGGAATTCATCAATTCAGACAGGCGATAAAATAGGTACTAACATTGTTTTATTCCAATAATAAATCAATATTTTAAGTTTTTCTATTGTTTAATATTTTCACAGATCTAGCGCAGCTACAGATCTAAAATTGAATCACTATTATTTTTTTAAGTTTACTAACGGCGTTCATTCGAAGTGCAATTCTGATTAATTAAAGTAAACAAAAATATAAGCAGATAAAATTGACATTATTTTTTATAGGAAAATATTTTGTGAATACTTTCAGCCTAACAAATGCCAAAAATATAACAGACCAGTAGATTTCTTACAGGTCTGCGCTAGCTTACTTACTAATTTCGTATGACTCTGATGTGAAGATTCCGGCGAAATTGACTAAAATTTGCTTCCATATTTTTAAAGTTGGAATTGATCAGAAGAATATTTTATGTGTACATTTAATTATTAATCGTATTTTTAAAATGTGTGTTAAAAATTTTAACAAAAGTTTTTCGAGTTTAATAACGGTGTTCATTTGAAAGGTTAATTTGTGATTTCTCTATTTTTTTATAAATTCGTTCAGGTTCACAAATCCTACAATAATAATATCCCGTGATTCTTCACGGGTCTACATTAATCATAAATAATGTTCGAAGTTTTAAAAGAAAATAAACACTTCTGCTTGGAAAGTCTTGTCAACTTTCAATTATAAAACTTGTGCCGAATTTCAACAAAAGTTCCGTCGGAGTGGAACAATATAAAACAAACTATAAAATATTTGATTTATTCAGAGTCTAGAAAATATCAAAGAATTTAACTGAAATACGAATTTTATTTATTTTTAATTAATGGGATATAATATTTAAGCTGGACAGTCTATTCACCCCTCGACTCGATCACAAACAGTTGCTTTATTTATATACGTAATATATGGTTTAAACCAAATTCAAAACCCATATTATAAAATATAATATTAACTAAGAATATAACCTATCTACACGAGTAGTGTTTAAAAAATTATTCTATCTTAGCGTTGAAATGCTTTAATCATTGAAATGCTAATTTACATGTCCAAGGAAGATGGGAGGCATTTCGGGAGGGTTGTATGGGCGATTTATTATAAATCTTGAAAAACACTGTTTCCGGCCAAAAAGTAGGAGGGGTTCAAATATCATTTATGGTACCCAGATGCATTAGAGAGGGGTTCAAATATCACTTATGATACCGAGACACATCAGAAAGGGGTTCAAATATCACTTATGGTACCGAGATATATCAAAGAAGACATATATCAATTATGGTACAGAGATACATCAGAGAGGGGTTCAAATATCACTTATGATACCGAGATACATCAGAAAGGGGTTCAAATATCACTTATGATACCGAGATACATCAAAGAAGACACATATCAATTATGGTACAGAGATACATCAGAGAGGGCTTTAAATATCACTTATGGTACAGAGATACATCAGAAAGGGGTTAAAATTATGGAGCACGAACAAAATATCTTTCACAATAACCGATAGTCGTGACCTACTTTTGAGAATTAAATTTCATGATTAATCGATGGATAAAAATGAACAACTTAATTTATTTTTATGTATTGTAAAATTAAATAATAACGCCTAGGAAAGCGTTAAAAATACGGTTAGTTAAATTTCACCCTGAGTGTTTTTTATACCGGTGTTTATAGATTAATTATTCAATAAGTATTATTATTTTCGCCGAACATCAAAGCGATAGTTAAAATACTATTGAAAGGCCAGTATCTAAAAAGCATCGAACAAAATTTTGTATTTTAATGTAGTAACTTTGTGATGAAAGATTATTTTTTGAAACACAATTACTGTGTAAATATATTTCTCTTGTTTATATACTTTGGTTCTTACTTAGGTTCGTGGGTTTGAGGGCCTCCAGCGAGGGGGGTATACAAGTGTACAGTGCCGGCGACTAGCTCTGTGGTCGGCAAGATGGACACCTCAACTTCAGGCGTGTTATGTTTCTGGACCTATCTTTTGCTGGAAAGGGTTTACATCTCTTTTAGTTACCAAATGAAAGAAGTATTGTGATACAGCGGATATAATACAACGGGCTACACATGGCGTCACAATATGAGACAGACAGTAATAGTATTAAACAACACAAACCATGGGTGATAAACCTCTTAGCATCATCGTATCTAAATTCTCTCTGGGCTCCGGGGCATTAAAGTTAATAATTGGCAAGACACGACACAGTAGAGAAAAAACAGGTTAATAACCACTCACGTGGATCTGGTTTATTCAAATAAGATGCCCACCTTATGTGAATGGACTGTCGCGAGGCGTGGGGCCTCACGGCAGCAAGCGTTGGGGTAAAACGCGGGAACATTCAGCACCACCATTAACGTGCCCGAGCTCTAGGAGGGCTTCCTTTGTTCTGTGGTGGGTCACGGGTCATGGCCGTGGCCTTGCTTTGTGCCACGATCGAGCGCGACTGAGACACCTACGCCAAATTATATATTTCGCAAAATTTTTGTTTGTCACGTAACTTCAATTGATAGAAAAAAAATTGACTTTTTTCTTCGGAAAGGCCGTAAATAAAATGAATCCAGCAAGTTATTAGAGTTTCGTACCCATATCATAAGTCAACACTTTTTAAATTGGTTCATTCACAAACAGCTGTCTAATTCAATCCTTCCCGACTGTGACTTCTGAAATTTTTATCCATTAAATCTGTTTACCTGTCACAAAATTTACTCGAAAGCTGATATTTTACCAAATATAATTAGTTAGATGGCAATTTGTCTCGAATCAGATAAAACATTCACATATTACATTATACACAGGTAGGCCCTTGGGCACGTGGACACGTGGGCCCTTCAGATGTTGGCAGCATGCAGCAGGCAGCAGGCAGCAGGCAGCAGGCAGCAGGTAGCAGGCAGCAGGCAGTAGGCAGTAGGCAGTAGGCAGTAGGAAGAAAGCATATCATTTCACCGGATACGAATCTTACTTCAAAGAACATTTAGAAGCTCATGTTTTCCGATTGGCATCCGACAGTCCCCCGCAGCTTTCGAGAAGCAGATTCCTCCCTTGGGGATCTACTGAAACCGAAGCAGGCTCCTGCTTTCCTGAAATTCAAACTTCCGCCCTCAAATTTTATAATTCATCCTTTAAAAGCCGGAGTGGAATTCACCGCAGGAGAGCTCCAAGAAAAATCTCAACAAATTTTGTTCTAGTAATTTGATTTTCCGATTGAAAACATGCTTTATTTTATTTTTTCAGACATCAATATTATTCTTTGGATTAACTTTTAAATGATTTTTTCAATAAAATCTTATTTATTCCGATGTGCTTAGAGCTAAAGTTTTACGGTATTGAATTTAAGATAATGGTAAATATATATTACCAAAAAACTGAAACCTTACCAAATGGTTCATTTCCCACAACCATCCATATAATCTATTATATAAATTAAAAAAAAAGATAATAGAGTTATTTAAATTGAGAATATATTACGTAAACGAGACTCAAAGCAAATATAAAAGTAATATGATTATTTATTATCAATTTATAAATAAAATTTGTATTTTAATATTTTAAGATGTTGCGGGCTGTGAAAGTGTAAACATCTATCGTGAGAAAAACTGCAACTTATTATGAACAGTAAATATTATAGTAAACATTTCTAATCATAAATAGAAATAACATTCGGTTGGTTTTGACATCTTTCATGAATTAAAGTTACTACCGTTGATGTTTTCTGAAACTGTTGAAAATTCAAAATAATTTCATCCTATTTGTTGGGAGTTTCTTGTTCTTCTTTCCAGCCAACCTTCTGTGAAAGCTGCGGAAGCGGGTTTCGAGTTACTGAATAATAAAATATACTCTGGCAAACGAAAGATTCCACAGCTGAGACCTGCAATTCCTTTGCATTACCGAGCTCTTTTCAAGGCACCGAGAAAAAATATTCAACTACAGAAATTCGTTCGCTACAGATGATAGGTATGAATTTGATGTTTTTGTTTCAATGAGTTTTATTTTGCTATATGCATTTGTTACTTAAAATTTGTTTACTTTGCTACCGGTTTCAACACGACCGTGCCATTAACTAGCAATCTTAAAACTAACTTAAAAATTATACGTATAGTACGGAAAGATTAAATTTTATTAGATGGGTGGGCTGATTTGGGGGTGGAGGAAGAGAGCGAGAAAGGTGGGAGGAGTGAACAAAACAGGTGAACATTTTAAATAAAGGTGACTTCCAGGGGACTATTATCTTGTTAACTAAATTAATTTTTTTGTTAATTTCTAACGTTTCTTAAACGCACAAATAAAAATGAATAAACGTTCAAATGTTTAAATTTATTTTTTTCTTTGTTGAAGCCATGGCCTGTCTCTATTAAATGGTTGGCAAATGTGGAATAGTTATTATTTCGTAAACAAAGTTCAATAAAACAAAAATGTCTAGAATAGTTTTTAGATTCTCACGGCCAAAAGCATTTTTGTTGTTTGTTTTTGGGGTGTTATGCCGTGTTGCGCTAACTCCTTCTTTAGCCGACGTTTCGGACAGCGTTGCAGTGTCCATCATCAGGGCAGATCCGGTAGATCCGAAGACACATCTTCGGATCTACCGGATCTGCCCTGATGATGGACACTGCAACGCTGTCCGAAACGTCGGCTAAAGAAGGAGTTAGCGCAACACGGCATAACACCCCAAAAACAAACAACAAAAAAAAAAAAAAAAAAAAAATGTCTAGAAATCGTTACATAGTTAATGCCCAAAAAAATAATTTTATGATTATTTAATTAACTCGCTTCACAAGTTGACTGAGGTGAATTTATTTATTCAACGCCCATAGAGTTTTTAACAAACATAACATTCGATTTATTTAATTATTAAGGTCAATTCACAAGTTCCTCATCTCAATATGCATTCCACTAACCTAAACTAACACGACTTTCGGAAAGAGAAAAATACAATATTTCTCTTTATAATTATTTAACATCTTCCCTCTTGGAATAAAAACCATTAAAAAAACAATCGACTGCAAAATAAATATAAATATATAGATTATGGACACGGTAGGGAAGAATGTAAATAGTGTTGCAACCGAATAAAGATTAACGCGTATGTAATATTTTTCTTCGGGATACGGCTTTACAATTTTCCTCTTGTAATATTTCATCATACTTAAGAATTACTTAAAAGAAATGACCCACTTTAAAAAAATTGACCTAATTTGTAATTCATACACAAAACCATATAAAATGTGATCTTAGAACGGGGTACTGATGTAGTATTATAGTTTTCATGTAGAAAATATGTTGGAGTCGAGTAGATTTAACAAGGAAATTTATAATATTTAAGGGCAGTCTATTAAATTATTCAGTAATTTAAAAAGTAAGGTTCTTCAACGATAATTTATAACGTGTGCCGATTAAGCCGCCACCTGATTGCCCTCTGTATATTCAACAAGACATTCAAACACCCTGATGGTAATTTAAAAAAATCTACTTCCTACAAACTAACTTTGACAAATATGATTTAAGATTTTCACGGCCAAAAGTATTTTGTTATTTGATTTATGGGTGTTATTCATCATCAGGGCAGAAGTGTTGACACATCTGACCTGATGATGGACACTGCAATGCTGTCCGAAACGTTGGCTAAAGAAGGAGTTAGCGCAACACGGCATAACACCCCGAAAACAAATAACATAACTTTGACAAGTTACCTACAAGCACTTTAATAATAATAATAATTAAAATAAAATAACTTGTTTGAATACCACTTTATTGTATATATTTAACCAACCGGTTTCAGTTCAACCCGAACCTTCATCAGGGCTAATAAAAACATATTAAATTAATTACAGAGGTGTATGGGTACTTATAGTTAAGCTGGAAGAGGGAGAGAGAACATCAACTTTGGTGGGGGTGGAAGACTTAGGTAGGAGAGAGGGGGTAAACATAGGTGCAGGGAATGGAAATATATTTAACTTTAAATTTAATGATGCTATAGTCCAACAAAAATACGGACTACCCATGGGTCTTCCTACGAGTCCCCTATTTGCTGACATCTTCATGGATAACAAAGAAAAAAATATTTTTAGTTCTAACTCACCTCTTTTAAATAATGTTTTTATGTGGAAACGTTATGTTGATGACATTTTTTGCATATGGAAAGGTACAGAACGTCAACTTAATTCCTTCTTGTCCCTCCTTAATTCGTTCCATAAAAATATTCAGTTCACAGTAGAAATAGGTACTAATTACAGTTTAAATTTTCTAGACCTATCCCTTTCCATTATTAATAATAAATTCAATTTTAATATTTATAGAAAACCTACTTTTACCGATACAGTCATTCATAGTACTTCAAACCATCCCATTTCCCATAAACATTCTGCCTTCCATTCTATGGTCCACAGACTTGTCACTATTCCGCTATCTCAAGTTAACTTTAATATTGAACTCTCTATAATCAAATCTATCGCCATAAATAATGGATATACCCATACCTTAATTGATAAAATCCTTGCAAAAAAACAACGACTCATATTTTGTAATAAATTCCTGTACAATAGTATCCCCAATATCGCAGTAAATAAAAACCACGGTTGGCGTAGAATTTTATACATTAATAATTTCTCGTCCTCATGTGTTTTAAAATTTCCAACAGAAATTAAAGCCGCTTTTTATACCAATAATAATCTAGGTAAACTTTTAATTAACTCAAAAGATAAAGAAAATAATTTAAGCCATTCTGGCTTCTATAAACTCCAATGTAATGATTGCGAAGCATTTTACATTGGTAAAACTGCAAGAAATGTTCAAACGCGGGTAGTTGAGCACTTGAGATGCTTAAACAACATAGGTTTTTCGGAATTTGCAACACATTTAATAGATAAAGATCACTCATTTGATAAGCCTTCAGGTATAGAAGTATTACATAGAAACGGGATAGGTCTACGCCTCAACAATTTAGAAGCACTCGAGATAAAAAAATCCCTTAAAGTCAATAAAATCAATTTATTAAATAAACAATTAGATTTAACAAACAGCCCCATTTTAAATATATTTCCATTCCCTGCACCTATGTTTACCGCCTCTCTCCTACCTAAGTCTTCCACCCCCACCAAAGTTGATGTTCTCTCTCCCTCTTCCAGCTTAACTATAAGTACCCATACACCTCTGTAATTAATTTAATATGTTTTTATTAGCCCTGATGAAGGTTCGGGTTGAACTGAAACCGGTTGGTTAAATATATACAATAAAGTGGTATTCAAACAAAGTTATTTTATTTTAATTATTATAATTATGTATACCCACAAAGTGTTTGCTACAAGTGAAAAAAAAAAAAAAAAAAAAAACTTTAATAATAGTTCTAATATCAATTTAACTAATCCTATATCACTACGTAGTTAACCCATAAGAAAAAAATCTTTACTCTCTGCTATTAAATTCATTTAGATAGATACTGCCAATCAATCTTTCGTCGCAGTCCTTTTCCATTTCGATTATATTTTCTCTATTATTCTCATTTCTCTCTTATATAATCTTCGAATTCTTTCTATGTTTGTATTTTTGCCCCATTGCTCATAGTTACTTCTCAGTGCATAGTAACTATGAGCAATGGGTGCATAGTTACTTCTCAGTGCATAGTACTGAGAAGTAACTAGCTATTTAATATTTTGTATAGCTCATTCCCACTTCATCTTTGTCAGCCACATCGTGATCCTTCAAGTCAATGTTGGTCGTACTGTATTTTCAGCTTATGCCAATAATTCCTCTTTCCTTGACTCGCTAGGCAACTTGCACACCTTTCACCTTCGCGAATGCCCAAGGCTACAATGTGATCAGAATGAAGATGCATCGGTTGTAAAAAGCAGATCTTTAATTTAGCAGCGTGGCCTTTGTATGTTGACGCCAAGTAATATTATGCATTCAAAATATAAAGTTTAGAATTCAATACTTCGTTTGTGTGAAACACTACATGAATTTTTCGGGGATATCTAAAGTTCTCGTGATGAAAGTTTATGCACTTACAACCTTGTAATTGCACAGGGAGTACGTTCATTATCCTTCTCATTCGTTTCTATATCAGCAGTATCTACTTATAAATATTTAAGACAAATAAATTATAATAGAAAAATAGATTACAATAATACAAAAAAAATTATCACCATTTTTTTGCTGTAGGAACCAATCTCGTTGACGGAAAAATAATTGAATTTATATCCAACGCGCTTGGAGCATGCAATTGCTTAGTAAGGTTTTTTATTTTTTTATTAATCCAGTTATAATATAAGATCATTGAGCATTGTAATAATCAACGAAACTATTAATCGCCTCCACAAATTAACGGGGTACCCGCAAATTTTATACATTTTTACCTAAGTTGTAAGTTATTTTTCATGGCACGAAGTAATAAGTTTTCAAGCAAAAAAATATTTAAAAAATAGAGCTCATTAGTGGCTGCAGTGAGATCTAAAAGTAACACAGTAAGGTATTTTTTAAAATAAATCAGCAACTAACGAACGAATTCGTTTGAAATTAGTTTCTAACGAACGTGACACTATGACACCACCACTTGTTATGAAGGGTTTTTATTATTGCCACGTGGTAAATGGAATAACAATTTGTTAATTGAAGGAATAGACTTAAGAAAACAATACTAATTTTTCTGAAGGGAACGCTCGTGTTGAATATTTAAACATGTTTCAAGCAATCATTTTACATAAATTATGTATTTAAGTCTACGGCAAAGGAAAGCGCTTTCAGTATACCTCGAAGTAAATCTCTTTCGTAGTATCTCACGTAGGAGAAGATTGAGTAAGAAGGAATTATATCTTCTTAGTGGAACTTTAGAAAAAAAGCGAAAACTTTTCAAATTCTGTAGTTATACATGAAAAAAACTTGTAAGATGCTGTAGTCTTACTTGAAGAAAACTTGTAAGATGCTGTAGTTATCAATGATGAATACTTTTAATATGCTGTAGTTATTCAAGAATAAAACTTTTAAGATGCTCAAGTTATACATGAAGAAAACTTTTAAGATGCTCTAGTTATACATGAAAAAAACTTGTAAGATGCTGTAGTCTTACTTGAAGAAAACTTTTAAGATGCTGTAGTTATCAATGATGAATACTTTTAATATGCTGAAGTTATTCATGAAGAAAACTTTTAAGATGCTCTAGTTATACATGAAGAAAACTTTTAAGATGCTCTAGTTATACATGAAAAAAACTTGTTAGATGCTGTAGTCTTACTTGAAGAAAACTTGTAAGATGCTGTAGTCTTACTTGAAGAAAACTTGTAAGATGCTGTAGTTATCAATGATGAATACTTTTAATATGCTGAAGTTATTCATGAAGAAAACTTTTAAGATGCTCTAGTTATACATGAAGAAAACTTTTAAGATGCTCTAGTTATACATGAAAAAAACTTGTAAGATGCTGTAGTCTTACTTGAAGAAAACTTGTAAGATGCTGTAGTCTTACTTAAAGAAAACTTGTAAGATGCTGTAGTTATCAATGATGAATACTTTTAATATGCTCTAGTTATTCATGAAGAAAACTTTTAAGATGCTCTAGTTATACATGAAGAAAACTTTTAAGATGCTCTAGTTATACATGAAAAAAACTTGTAAGATGCTCTAGTCTTACTTGAAGAAAACTTGTAAGATGCTGTAGTCTTACTTGAAGAAAACTTGTAAGATGCTGTAGTTATCAATGATGAATACTTTTAATATGCTGAAGTTATTCATGAAGAAAACTTTTAAGATGCTCTAGTTATACATGAAGAAAACTTTTAAGATGCTCTAGTTATACATGAAAAAAACTTGTTAGATGCTGTAGTCTTACTTGAAGAAAACTTGTAAGATGCTGTAGTTATCAATGATGAATACTTTTAATATGCTGAAGTTATTCATGAAGAAAACTTTTAAGATGCTCTAGTTATACATGAAGAAAACTTTTAAGATGCTCTAGTTATACATGAAAAAAACTTGTAAGATGCTGTAGTCTTACTTGAAGAAAACTTGTAAGATGCTGTAGTCTTACTTAAAGAAAACTTGTAAGATGCTGTAGTTATCAATGATGAATACTTTTAATATGCTGAAGTTATTCATGAAGAAAACTTTTAAGATGCTCTAGTTATACATGAAGAAAACTTTTAAGATGCTCTAGTTATACATGAAAAAAACTTGTAAGATGCTGTAGTCTTACTTGAAGAAAACTTGTAAGATGCTGTAGTCTTACTTGAAGAAAACTTGTAAGATGCTGTAGTTATCAATGATGAATACTTTTAATATGCTGAAGTTATTCATGAAGAAAACTTTTAAGATGCTCTAGTTATACATGAAGAAAACTTTTAAGATGCTCTAGTTATACATGAAAAAAACTTGTTAGATGCTGTAGTCTTACTTGAAGAAAACTTGTAAGATGCTGTAGTCTTACTTGAAGAAAACTTGTAAGATGCTGTAGTTATCAATGATGAATACTTTTAATATGCTGAAGTTATTCATGAAGAAAACTTTTAAGATGCTCTAGTTATACATGAAGAAAACTTTTAAGATGCTCTAGTTATACATGAAAAAAACTTGTAAGATGCTGTAGTCTTACTTGAAGAAAACTTGTAAGATGCTGTAGTCTTACTTGAAGAAAACTTGTATGATGCTGTAGTTATCAATGATGAATACTTTTAATATGCTGAAGTTATTCATGAAGAAAACTTTTAAGATGCTCTAGTTATACATGAAGAAAACTTGTAAGATGCTGTAGTTATACATGAAGAAAACTTGTAAGATGCTGTAGTCTTACTTGAAGAAAACTTGTAAGATGCTGTAGTTATACATGAAGAAAACTTGTAAGATGCTGTAGATATACATGAAGAAAAGAACATTTCTGAAGATATGGATGAACACAGACTGAACGCAGTAAAAAATGACATACCGAATGTATATGTGACGTAAAATAATGTACGACTGAATTACGATTGTGAAGATCCAATCACGATTCAAGTCCGTTGATCGTGTAATGAGAAAGGTTAAAAAACAAAAGCTTAGTGTAAAATGTAAAGTAAAGCTGATGGATGAGAAATAACTTTCAAGTGAAATAAGAAATTGAGGACACGATGATATCCCACCCGAAACAAGTATTTGATGAGTTTGAATCTAACTACTTGAGGCCGGTCTCTCAGAATCGATGCATTGCATGAAATGCAATTAGTGAGCCGTGTTTAGTGACCACATCTGATTACCAATCAGGTGCTTAAGAACATTTTTATCTTCCTCATCTTATTCCCACCCCCATTACAATCAGGCTCATACGTATCTTATAATTCCAATTGAATACATTCATTATGTCAGTTTGATGAATCATTCAACGTTTTTATTTTCGTTTCATACAACCAACTATCAGACATTCTCGCCAACCAAGAAAGATGCATGATCTTGGAAACAAGTTTGGGGGTACTATTAATATATTTACCGATTCCATTTATAGAGTTAGGCGTAATCATTACACGTTTTACTAATATCGTTTCATATTTTGTTTATTAGTTAAACGTTATTTCATAATTTAAAAACTTTGTGTATAAATTTCGATAACTTACTAGATATATTCTGTGATAATCCATGTAAAAACATAGCTGGGCGTAAAACCAAATAAAATAAATTCATAAATTAAATATCCCAATTTGTAAAGTCATAAGCGAAAGTAGCAGGTGGTGGTGGGGTGCAATATTCACAAAAAATAACTTGTATGGCGTTGATTCTTTACATAAACCATAAGGATGAAACAGTCATAAATTATTAATATGGCGGTTTATACAGTTCCATTGAACCTTGGGTAACCGATTTTTATTTTCTTCTTTTTTATGTACGTCGTGGAAGAATGTCAACTGAAATAGACTAGAATTTTGGGAGAAAACACCAAATTGAAGATATTTTATGAACTGAAATATATGAACCTATAGAGGTCAATGTGCTTTTCGTCCACCTGTTCGTCGACGTTTACTAGAGGAATCACAACAGCAGCAAGCACATTTTCTAGATAATTATTAGAGCACTCCAATTCTGTCATCACTTTAACGTGGTTCAGCAGTTTCTTAATATGATGAAAAATTACAGGCGGAGAAGTGGGTATTTTAGATATATTTTATATATCTGTGTGAAAACCACAAACAAACTACCAAAATAAATCACAAAAACACAGCACAACCGCTTTGCTTCAAGACATGCTATCTAATAACCTATACAAGTATTATATCTGCCACAGTTGATCTCCAAATGTTGCGCGCAAGCGTCACCCACTATACCTGGCGGACATCTTGTCCATGTTATACCATTTTGAAACAGTATTGCCGGCTATTTGGTCTTTTGCTAACATTATGTCATACAATATTTTTTCTTCATTTTATCTATTTTGTAAGTTTTTCTGAATATGGGTCTATTTTCTGGGTTTTAACAAACAATTAATAAATAATATTAATTAAAATATATCAAATGATATATTGATAGCTAAAATAGTCTTAAAACTTCTCAGCTGTTCAGCTATTCTCATAGTGAAAAAAATTGATAGTTTTCATCTATTTGAAAGATGATGTCGTCATGATGGAGGTAATGGGTTAAAGTCAGTCAGGTGCGTCACACCATATTTATAAAATAAAAATTCCCATGAAAAAATCTTTATTTCTTAATATAAAAATATGTTATGTAGCATAATGATATTACATATAACGCCTGAACTCAATTTCGTGGTGCCGTGACACGGTTAGGTACCTTTAGTCATTATTATTTCGACATACTTACGAATGGCATAATAACCGTCAACCGCGTCGTTCTACATACCCGGCAAGTGGACCGACAAATTGAAACATCCAGACCCCAAGTGGCAGAGGTGCTGCTGCTCTCTAACTACAAGTGTGTGAATTATACTTAAGTGTGTACTTAATATACAATGTGATGCCGCCGGAAGACGGGCATATAGCCATAAACTGTGCAAGTCTTTCAAATTTATAATATATCTATAATGAAAATATATTTTTCAAACAAAATTTTTATTTTAAATTTAGTGCGTGTTTTAAATAATATGCTGTCTTCTAAATTATTTTTAAAACTAACAAAAGTCATGCAAATATATTATTTTTAGGAAAAATAAAAAAGCGGCAATATTTGGAAATCTTCTCTCCCATCACACTAAGGAAAAATGTTGCTTGTTTCATGATCGGGGACATAGCAAACAGAAGAATTGAACTCACGAAGTTTGTATGGTGACCCAACGCGTTGCCAAATCAGTGCATGCCCGGACTAAATATGGAAATCTACTACGCTGAGAATTGAAATTTTCAATAGTTTTGATGTACAAAAGGTACAATAAATATATGCTATATATACTATTGAAACTATTAAAAAATAATGAATCCTCTACAATACCGCGTATTCATCAAACAAGGTCAAATCACAATGACATAAACCACATTCGGACAAAGAAATTATATTTATTTTGGCGACAAAACTCTACAATATCTTTCCCCTGATATAAAGCGAATCGAAAATTCGAAAGATTTCAAATCAAGAAAAAAAATCTGGCTGAAAGAGACTACTAACTACTGAGCAGCTGAATAAAGTTTTTTTTAAATAGTTTTGTTCGTCTAGTTCCGTTTTGTCACAAATAATTTCCAAAGATTAATGAAAAATCGTGAAAAGCAAAAGCTTAAATCCAAAAAGATACATGCTATTATAAAATCATTTCTCTGAACATACGTAGCTCTTCTGGGGAAACTACATAAGGTAGGATATATCTTATTTGTATTAATATGTAAACACATCATCTAGCAGGACGGTACAAAAAAAAACAAAATTTAGGAAAATACGTATTTATTTTGAAAATAGAATTTAGCGTCTGTGATCAACAAATTAATCGGCAATGAAATGTTTCGACAGCAAAAAATTATTCCTACTTGATCATTTTTTATTTCATATTTAGCCTATCTGTCCCTCATTCGGTAGCAGACCTCAAAAGTAATACTCGACTTTAAGTTATAAAATGCCACGGTTGCCACGACTGAGGCAGTAGGTAGTTACCATTCGCCACATGTTCGGAAACGAGACTGTAAAACTTATTTCACGCGCCATGAAAAAATGCCAAGGATCTCAGTCGTCAAGCCGTGTGATTGCGTTATTTTCCATTTAGAATTTTCCTCCATTTTCTAGAAGCTGAACGCGCATTCTTATTATTTCATTATATCTTGAATTGATCTCATTTTTTAAAGACGTTTTTCACTTAAAATTGGAAACGAGTACCGCTTGTTTTCGTATTGCGGAGAGGCTAAGTGACACGGGAAGGAAGCTGAGGAACTGAAGTCCCGAACAGAAGTGACACAATTTGACGTGGTATGGGGCATTTTCAAAATCTGTCCCTCATGTATAAAAGTTGATATTTGTCAGAACATATTTCTCCGCACCACTGTCAGTAAATCTGAATGAATTTCTAAAGTTGTTGTGTGGAGACGCTATGTGGGCATGGTGAGTCTGTTCTGTAGGTGTTTTAATGGATATTGATTTAAGGAGTTAGCAGCATTGATCCCCGGTTCACCAGTGCACGTAAAACTCGACATAATACCCGTTCACAGTTGATGTTGGCTTCATGAGAACGGGCCGCTTCTTTGACTTGTTTTTGTGTAAGACGGCTCTCAGATACCGGCATCTGTTTTTCCGTTATCATATAATCCGGGCCTTTTCAAGACCCGCATTAATAAAACCCTTCATCCTCAATCAGGTGGCGCCATAGCTACCTTGCCTTTACATTTTATAGACAGGGGGGCTCGTGTGAGGTGTCACATATGTCAAATAAAATAATAGTACAAAAACACAGCAAATCTTGGCGAAGCTACACCGAAATAGATACATTTTTCTTATAAATCAACAGTCATCCGTATTTATACTTACATCGGTTGTGCAATGCCATGCATTCATACACTGTTTTTCTAATAAATCAACAGTCATCCGTATTTACACGTACATCGGTTGTGCAATGCCATGCATTCATACACTGTTTTTCTAATAAATCAACAGTCATCCGTATTTGTACTTGCGCAATGCCATGCATTTATGCCCTGTTTTTCTAATAAATCAACAGTCATCCGTATTTGTACTTGCGCAATGCCATGCATTTATGCCCTGTTTTTCTAATAAATCAACAGTCTGTTAAGTAGGTTTGACCTAGGGTACAAATAATAATTGTATAAACTTTGTTCGGTAGAACGCGCCAATCTAGGTTAGAATTAATCATCTAGAATGTTTATACTTAATGATCTCAGGTGTGAAGGTTCGCAACCAAGGTCGCGTGTCGGAATCCTGTTTTGTTCTTATGGATGGTCTTACATAGTAAATAAAATAAAAAACGGTGCATAGTATGTTATTACATGTATTGAGAAACATGAAATTTAACCTGTGAGCCCTAGTATGACTGAAACATTTATAAAATTATACATTTTGGACTTACCCCAAGACCGACCTGTATCCGCAATCATAATCTACTCTACGAGAGCGAATCACTACGTCTCCTATTACTGAACACTGTGACTTCTTATTGGCGAAGCGACGGAACGTCCCCCGGACTCCATCCAGCGGCTGACGTGACCCCGTGAAGCGTGGATCGGGCCTCCGAAAGGGGCAGGAATATATCTCCCGGCCACATCCACGATCTCCAGCTAATAACGCGGATGTATCCGGGTTCTGAGGATGCTGCAACTTAGGCCAGTAGCTTTCTCTCGGCCGCCGGCCACGTGCGGTTAGTATTCCCAAACATCACTCGTCCAAAATAACGAGGCTCCCGCTTGACGGTTTTGCGTAAGCCGAATTTAGGATTGAATATAATTTCATCTCACGCCGGATGGGACAATTATTTACGGATTACCGCTGTCGGCTGATTACCGGATTACGATTGTCGCGTGGTTCGCTCGTACACCATTTCTTTCAAAGAAATCACCATTACCCACATCGGGAATGGTTGTTTAACAGGTTGCGGAAAAGAATCCCGTCGTGCCCGAAGCAAACTCGCATTTTACGGTACAAAAGAAAGAATGGAATCCATCCATACAACTAATTACTCCAAAATAAAAATCACCGTGACTGTCAGCTGTGCAGTTCACGATCCCACCCGTTGACTGCCCAGCCAAGAAGTGTTTTTGTTTCCGCCCGGTTCAGATGTTAAATTTTAAATTAAAATTCGAAATTTTACTAAAACCAATACCAGCGACAATCGCCCAGTTCCTAACTAGGTTAGAGAATCGGCGAGGATAAATGTGATGATGCAGAATAAATTAATGAATAAAATATTAAAACAAAAGGAGTCTAGCCCTGCATCATAACATTACCCCCCTCGCCACCAAATGTTTGCCCTCAAACATATAAAATTGTCGAAATAACCTAACCCTATTCTTTCCAGGTTAGTCCAAGGGTCTACTACAACAGAAGAACAAAGTTAACAATAAATATCAACAGTAGATAATAATCATCAATAGGAAGTATTCAAAGAACAAAAATTAAACCAAATTGAGAATAGCGAATGGGCGTGCCGCAACTCCGGTCGCACTTCATCGAACGTAAGGCAGGATGAACAGGTTTGCGGTGCAGCCATTCTTACTTAAATAACTATAATATTGTAGGAACTAAACTTAAAAAACTTAATCTAAACATAACAACCAATGTTACGTGAACGGGATCCGCCAACACCCACAGCTTGAATATGCTGGGTGAAGACTAATTGACTTAGCGTCATGGACAACCGTTGACGTTACATTTATAACTAACGTAATACCTTAATGTCTATCACATTCATTTTACACAACCAAATGCAAAAATGCATCACTGTCCAAAAATAGGGTTATAAGCCCGTCAGGCAACACTTTTTAGGGAGCATAGCAACCCTCACTTATCACTGACTCTACTTCTCCATAGGAGATAAGAAAACACTTTGTCGATGTTTCTACCTAATCTACCTCACTAGGTCGAATGGGGGTGCACACAAAAGAACAGAGCAGTTAATGAAAATACACAATCTTATTTCAACAAAGAGTGTTAAGCAGTCAACAACCATCGCATAAGAATGGAGCCAAAGTAATATAGTATACAGCCATCAATATAGAAGGTGCAATCGTGTTAAGTGATATGCAACTATTATTAGTGCAGTGATCTAGGTATACGTCCAACAGTAACGAAGGCGTAATCGATATTGTTATGAAACAACTTATGGTTTTCTCTGTAAACCGTTGTTCAACAAAGTTGATAATAGTAATTCTCGCAGGACAATACCAACAAGTATGTAATACAAACTTATAAAATTCATAATATGAATTCTATAACAATAGGAAAGGAACATCCCAGGTTACTTACATGATAGCAAGATTTAATACAAAAAAAACAAAAATTCATAAATTGAAACATTAATTGTAACAAGTAACACCAGTGTATTTACAGACATAACTGATAAGAAGTAAATGGATCAACAATAAATAAAATTAACGTTTATCGAGAAAAATTTGACTCAGAACATAAGGAAAGGTCTCAGTACATCTCCCCATGTTCTGGTCTTAAGGTTAAATATAAGAAAATATGATTCAAGGATCAACATATCAACAAAGTGGCTTAAAATGTGGAAGGATCGGTGGTGGGATATCGTTCCACATTATAAGTCAGAACCGTACTTATAAAGGAAAACAAGTAAGTTTTGTCTGGTTTCATCAGCAATAAAGCGAACAGCTCCATTTTATCACTAGGAGATTAAATGTTCAGTGCACCGCTTGGTGCAGTCTTTAATATATTTTCAGGACCCATCAAGACATTTACTGTAAAACAATGACAAAAATATCCGTTTACATATTAATGATGAAACGAGAACCAGTGTTCAAGCACGTAATTTGTAGACAATGCTTCTTTGTTTTCACCATCATGAAACGAAAGAGACAGTGGGAATGTAACTCTTTACTTTTTAAGATGTTATATCCTAACACATACTACATGTTAAGGTATATTAGCCAATTTCATTATACAAAATTCATAATATTTTTAATATGTGTTTTCATTTGTTCACTTGGAGTCTGTTGTGTACTTAAGTTTAAGTAAATAAATAAATTATTACTAATAAATAAATACTACATTAATTATTACTAATTCTAATAAGGTTTATTTCTAGTCCATTCAATTCGAGCATTCATACCAGAGTTGATGGTTAATTGTTTTAAGCAAGTAGCTTATAATTAACAATAACAGATATATAAAAAAAAAACGCCCTCGCGAGGTATTTAAACATTTCTTCCGAAATGACATTATGACAGGACCAAAGTCTGTCAGATGGCATGGGAATTCTTCAACTCGGTTGATCAGGCCGGTGAAGTTTTCCGTGCTTAGAAATTCTAATAAGGAACCGAAGTTCCTAATTATTAATAATATCAATCCTCACGAAAGTTGGCCAGACCTTCGGAGGCACTGATGTTCGAAAAGAATTTATACCGGAACATTGTCCGTCTTGACGATATCCTTTACATGGAAATCGCCAGATACTTTTCCTGTAAGGTCTGCCAGGGTATACACTAAATCCGATTTCTTCTTTATTATAACATTTTGCACGAAGCGTGGGGACAATTTTTGAGAGAAGTAATTTAATGCGTTTGACTGAACAAAGTTTCGTCTCCACACGACGTCCCCTACTTGAAATGTGACGTTTCTTCTGCGTAAGTTATAACGATTTGCTCCCGTCTTGTAGGCTTTGAACAAAGCGTCTGAAACCTGCTTGTATATGTTTGCTAGACCCTGTAGCCTTTGAGCATAAGCGGAGGGCGAAGCTCCTCTTTCCGAGTTAATTTCCCCATTATCTATAGGTATACGGTGCAAATCTCCGTCGAGAATTTGCTCCCTGCCGTGCATAAGGAAGTACGGTGTATAATTTGTCGCGCAATTAACAGTGTTGTTCATTGCGGACTGAACCTGTGGCAGAAATTTAGCCCAGTTACGGTGGTCTGATTCCACCAGGATTGACAACGCGGTTCCAAGAGTTTGGTTGTATCTTTCGACGACATTATTCTGAGGAGTATAATACGAGTTATAAAATGGTGGTGGAACATTATAACTCTTAAGGAGGTCCTTAAATTCTTTTGAGATGAATTGGGGCCCGTTGTCACAAATAATAGTTTTCGGTACACCGTGTACTAGGAAAATATTTTCCTCTAAATTCTTTACTATGCTTCCCGCGGTGCCTTTGCGCAGCGGAATTAACCACGTAAATTTAGAGAAAACATCAACGCAAGTTAAAATTACCGTATGTCCTGAATAACTACGAGGCAAAGGTCCTACCAAATCTAAAGATAGCATCTGCATAGGCCTTGTTACTATTTTCGGGTTAGAAGATAAATCGTTCGGTGGTGCCGTGCTGATTTTATGCGCTTTGCAAACAGCACAATGACTAATAAATTCTTTGACATCTTTGTACATGTTAGGCCAAAAATAGCGAAGTTGTAACTTTTTATATGTTTTAAAAACTCCTGGATGACATGAACGAGTCGGCTCGTGGGAGTCTGAAATAATAGCTTTCCTATTTTCCTGAGGAATCACCTTCTTCCAAGCAGTGTCCTCCCGTAAGACTAATTGAGTTTTCGTATGGCGATACAATTCGTTATCTTTAATTTGGAAGTTAGAAAATCTTTGAGGAAAATCCTGGCAACCTTGCCATGCATTTTGGTACCATTTGTCCGACGTAGGTTGAGAGTCAAGACCCGAAATTAGCGCGAGATCCATGCGAGAAAGTACGTCTGGTACAATATGCTGCGTACCTTTACGATGGATGACGTCAAAGGAAAACTGAGAAAGACGAGTGCTCCAACGCGCCAGACGACCACTTGGGTTTGACAAGGATCCAAGCCATTTCAGGCTCGAATGGTCTGTAATTACCGTGAAATGAGCCCCTTCTATGTAGGGTCTAAAATGGGTGACAGAATCTAATACCGCTAAAAGCTCTCTTTCCGTGATGCCATAATTACGTTCGTGGGTATTAAGACAACGTGAATAGTACGCGATCGGGTGTTCGGCACCGTCTTTATTTTGAATTAGAACACCACCAATTCCAACTGAGCTTGCATCGCAATGAATCGCGAACGGTTCAGAAAAATTTGGGCAGCTTAGAACTGGAGCACTAATAAGAGCTTGTTTTAGATCATTAAACGCTTTATCAGCTTCTGGAGTCCACTTAAATTTACTAACTCCATTCTTTGATCCAGTAAGCTTTGTTAACGGAGCGGCTATACTGGAGAAGCCTTTGATAAAACGTCTAAAATACCCTGAAAGGGCAATAAAAGCTCGAATTCCTTTCGCGTTTTTTGGAATAGGGAAATCCTTAATGCTTTCAATTTTTACCGGGTCCGTGCGAAGCCCCTGTGAATCTACTATGTACCCCAAGTACTTAAGCTCCGATCTACAGAACTCTGATTTTTTTTTATTTATTGTGAGACCCGCGTCTCTCAGTCTTTCGAAAACTTTATTAAGTAGTCTCATATGTGAATTAAAATCTTCCGAGATTAAAATTAAATCGTCCAGATAACAGAAAGCGTTATCATCAAATTCAGGTCCAAAAAGAGCGTCAGCCAGTCTTTGGAGTTCAGAGGGTGCATTTTTTAACCCAAACGGCATACGAGTAAATTCGAAGAGTCCCCGACCTGGGACGACGAATGCCGTTTTCTCGCAAGAGTCTTTATCCAGCGCTACCTGCCAAAAGGCCTTACTCAAGTCTATCGAAGACACATATCTTGCGCCACCAAGTTTGTCCAAGATACGTGCGATATGAGGTAGTGGATAACTATCTCTGACCGTGACATTATTAATCTTCCTTGAATCCAGGCAAAATCTCCCTGTCCCATCCTTCTTCTGTACAATAACAACTGGGCTAGACCACGGTGAACGAGAGGGACGGATTACTCCCAAATTTAGCATCTCATCCACTTCCGCGTCAAGTTGCCTTTGTCTTGCCGGAGACAGAGGATAGTAGCGCTGCTTAATCGGCGGACCATTGGTAACGATTTTATGTTTTACTAAATGAGTTAAACCCAGACCTTTCCTTTCGTAAGAAATAGATTCGAATTTATTAATTATTTTCGAAAGAGCTTTACTCTCAGAAACAGATAATGAAAAAGCCGGCCGTATTGCTCTTAATTCATTAAGGTGACCTTCATGGTCAGGTTCGTGAACTTCTGGAAACATTTCCGGTGCGATTCGAAACTGCCTCCAAAAGTTGACTCCTAAGATAAAATCAGGTGATAATGATGGGATGACGTAAAAGACAACCTCCTTCGTGATTGTCCTGTACGTCACCGGCAAGGTTAAAGTACCCAGAACAGACTGACTCGAACCGTCAGCTGTTTTAACTTTAAAATCCACTTTTTCTAATTCTACGCCTAAATCTACAAATTGCTTAAAACTATCTCCCCCTAAACAAGATACTGTTGCTCCACTGTCTAAGAGAGCAGAAAACTTATTATCTAATATATATATATAAACGAATGGACGATTATCTCCCACAACCTCCGGCTTCTGTGGTAGCGGGCCCACCAGCCCAGAAGACGGTGTTGACAAAAACTGACGAACCAGTCGGAGCCAACTCTGCCACTCCCGTTCCCTTTGCGCACATGGAGGGGCGTGTCCAGATTGACTCCAAGCTAGTTTTTTTGAGTGTGATTCTTGGTACCAGTATGTACGGTACCAACGTTAGCATTTTTAGAATTGGAGGCTTTTTTCCAGCATTCCGTTACCTTATGCCCACTTTTCTTACAAAAGTCACAAATAATCTTATTATTTGGAAGAGAAGACGTCTTACGCGTGAAAACATCATTCTTGTACATATTCTGATGACTTTGTTGTTTTTGATGAAAAGTCGAAGTGTTGTTGCTATTATTGAAACTAGCCTTGTTATTGAAAGACGAATACTTTCTAAAGTTACTATATTTTTCTGGTAGTTCAACCACTTTTTGATTAGAAGAAGAAGACTTTGAAGCTTCAGTTAGTGATTCTAATTTTGTTGCTGCCTTAGAGAGATCTTCGAAAGAGATAAAATCTCTTGCTGCTAGTAAGTTTGCATATGATGGTAGCAGTGCCTTCATTGCTAGTTGCAGCAGTTCTGCCTCTGGCAGTTTGGCATCAAGTTTATTATTGAGGGCCTTCATTCTCAAAGTAAACTCAAAAACAGACATACCCTTAGGCTGTTTCAAATTAAAAAGTTCTGTTTTTAATTCAATCTGTTTACCCTCTCCCTCGAACTGGTTGATTAATAGCTTGGATAGGTCATCCCACTTTAAATCTGGGGTGTAAATAGACCTATACCACAGCAAGGCAAGACCATCTAGAATTTCATTAAAAGATTTCACTATTTCTTTGTGCGTAATGCCCCGTGATCTGCAACGTTCATCTAACAAACTCAAAAAGTCCCGCACACAGGTTTTACCATCGAACTTGTAATCCCAGTTACCAAGCCCACGCGACGAAGATTCCTTATATATTATTTTGGTTTCTTTAATTAGGGTAACCTTCCCCTTAACTTCACTATTTATTTCCCCGTCCGAATTATTACCCGACGTTTCAACTTCGGAGTCACAATCTGAATCATTAATCTCTGAATCCGCATTAGAAATTTGTTTTTGTTTTTTATTAAAAGCGCGCGCTTGTGCGCGTAATGCTTGGAATGTATTATCTGGTTTGATTGACCGCGCCGTTAGTTCCTTAATTAGCTCCTCCTTGGAAGCGTTGTTCACATTCGGAATTGGAGTAGACATGATGACGTCAGAAGTTATTCTTGATAAAAAATAGAAAAAGAAGATGACCGTTAGTTTCAAAAATCCGAAAGAATTTTTCTATAACATATTATGACAATACTAGAAAGCAAAAACTCAAAAGAAGTATATTAAGTAGAAACACATCAGTATAGTGCGTACCTTTTTCCAATTAAAAATTAATAAAAATAAATTTCGCAACCCTGAAAAATTTGTGGCAACCTTGATAAATAAGGTAAAAAAAAATAATTTTTTTTTTGGCAACCTTGAAAAAATATTTATTTCTTTTGCCAGCCCTGGTTTTTTCGTACTATTATTATATTTATATTATTATATTTTTCCGTAGAATATTATTTATTCTCGTATTAAATCCACACGAGAAAAAAAAAAAAAAAAATGACTTTTCAAAATGAAAACAATTACCTAATTACAATATACATTTAATATTTGAAATTATTAGCGAACACGCAACCCATGCTATGAACTAATGGCAATGAACCGACTCCCGTTACTTCGATATATTTGTGTATAATAATATTCAGTTGTCAACTGCATTAATAAATAAACATGTTTCAATTTATTATTTAACGGTACCATAAAGGACGAATGTTCCCTAACATTCACACAATTCCTTAAAACAACGCACATAAGAAATTCATACAATCATGCGATAACAATTTCACTGCTGTCACTTTTACAGTTATCGGGTTAACATTTAACAAACAAGGTTAACATTTTAGGTTATGTATCAGAGCTCCAAGAGAACAAAATAACCCTAAACCATCCAAAAAAAACATAATCCTGACACACGACTTACGCCGTTTTTTTATTAAAAACGCGGGCAGCCAATTGTTAAGTAGGTTTGACCTAGGGTACAAATAATAATTGTATAAACTTTGTTCGGTAGAACGCGCCAATCTAGGTTAGAATTAATCATCTAGAATGTTTATATTTAATGATCTCAGGTGTGAAGGTTCGCAACCAAGGTCGCGTGTCGGAATCCTGTTTTGTTCTTAGGGATGGTCTTACATAGTAAATAAAATAAAAAAAAGGTGCATAGTATGTTATTACATGTATTGAGAAACATGAAATTTAACCTGTGAGCCCTAGTATGACTGAAACATTTATAAAATTATACATTTTGGACTTACCCCAAGACCGACCTGTATCCGCAATCATAATCTACTCTACGAGAGCGAATCACTACGTCTCCTATTACTGAACACTGTGACTTCTTATTGGCGAAGCGACGGAACGTCCCCCGGACTCCATCCAGCGGCTGACGTGACCCCGTGAAGCGTGGATCGGGCCTCCGAAAGGGGCAGGAATATATCTCCCGGCCACATCCACGATCTCCAGCTAATAACGCGGATGTATCCGGGTTCTGAGGATGCTGCAATTTAGGCCAGTAGCTTTCTCTCGGCCGCCGGCCACGTGCGGTTAGTATTCCCAAACATCACACGTCCAAAATAACGAGGCTCCCGCTTGACGGTTTTGCGTAAGCCGAATTTAGGATTGAATATAATTTCATCTCACGCCGGATGGGACAATTATTTACGGATTACCGCTGTCGGCTGATTACCGGATTACGATTGTCGCGTGGTTCGCTCGTACACCATTTCTTTCAAAGAAATCACCATTACCCACATCGGGAATGGTTGTTTAACAGGTTGCGGAAAAGAATCCCGTCGTGCCCGAAGCAAACTCGCATTTTACGGTACAAAAGAAAGAATGGAATCCATCCATACAACTAATTACTCCAAAATAAAAATCACTGTGACTGTCAGCTGTGCAGTTCACGATCCCACCCGTTGACTGCCCAGCCAAGAAGTGTTTTTGTTTCCGCCCGGTTCAGATGTTAAATTTTAAATTAAAATTCGAAATTTTACTAAAACCAATACCAGCGACAATCGCCCAGTTCCTAACTAGGTTAGAGAATCGGCGAGGATAAATGTGATGATGCAGAATAAATTAATGAATAAAATATTAAAACAAAAGGAGTCTAGCCCTGCATCATAACAAGTCATCCGTATTTATACTTACATCGGTTGTGCAATGCCATGCATTCATACACTGTTTTTCTAATAAATCAACAGTCATCCGTATTTGTACTTGCGCAATGCCATGCATTTATGCCCTGTTTTTCTAATAAATCTACAGTCATCCGTATTTATACATACATCTGTTATGCAATGCCATGCATTCATGTCATGTTTTTGTTAATAATATTTGTATTTATGTTTTTGTTTTTGACCTGCACAATTTTTTATATTCTTTTTTTATTAAAGCGACTGTTTAAATATTGTACCTACAGAATATTATATTAAATATATGTATAGTGAATTGTATTTGTTAGCCCTCCTCACTAGGGTGACCTGTGCTGAGGCAGATTAACGTTATTAAATTCTGTTTTATTAGTTTTGTATGTCGTTTTTAATGTTTTTTTCATTAATCTCTTTCAGCCAGATTTTTTTTTTTGATTTGAAATTATTCGAATTTTTCTATTCGCTTTATATCAGGGGGAAAGATATTGTGGAGTTTCGTCGCAAAATAAATATAATTTCTTTGTCCGAATGTGGTTTATGTCATTGTGATTTGACCTTGTTTGATGAATACGCGGTATTGTAGAGAATTCTTTATTTTTTAATAGTTTCAATAGTATATATTTATTGTACCTTTTGTACATCAAAACTATTGAGAGTTTCAATCGAAGGCGTTCTAATGGGTACTTTCAGTATGGTTTTTATGATACCCTTTTGAATTGTGTTCAGGTTATGTATACTTGGATACAGCAGATCCCAATACTATAATTCCATATTCAATACGAGAATGACATAAATCGTAATAGATTTTTTTCATGTCCTTTTTATTTACCACATTTCTTAGATTTTTAAAGAAAAATATAAGTTTAGTAAGTTTTTCCGTAATACTTTTGATATGTAGGTCCGACCTAAGATTGTCATCAATTAATACCCCTAGATATTTTATACTGTGTGATTTTTCTATAATAGGGCATTGACATTGAACATTTTTTCTTTGGCATTTTATGTCATTTTAGTTCGAGTAATTTTATTGGTTGGTCCCTTGAGTTTATTGAAAATGTTATGTATTTAGTTTTGCTTATATTACGGATAAGTGAGTTAATTTTCACCAAATTTTAAAGTGTTCTAAGCCCCCCTTAAGCCACATACAATGTTTATAAAACATTAGTAGGTACGATATTTATATCTATTTATATTTATATACATTTTATTTTATATCTTTTATCTTCAAAGAAAATCACCCTTTTATTATATCACGCCCAACCCATCTAAGCGTCCCTTTCTTAATCTCACTCATTTTGCTTACACTAGCCTTGCACTCTTTGAGGATCTCCACATTTCTCACACGATCATGTATGGTTTTACGTGGTCTCATTTCTACAACATTCAGTCTACTTTCATCCTTTCTCTGCCAGTTCCGTGCCTCTCTAATGCACGCACGTCCAAGTGAATTTGATACTTGAGTCGGGCCATGTCAAGAGTAAAAATAATAGAAGAGTATGTATGAGACAATGTATGAATGTAAATGAGGCAAGGAGTCTGTGCCAAGTCCGAATTGTTTGGCGGTCCGTCCTCTCTGCCTATCCTTTCGGGGAAACGTCGTGATGGTTAGGTGGTTAGTTTTTAAAATGTGAAATAACACAAATTATAAAAAAAAAAAATTACCTCTTACGCCTTACCTCTCGACAACGGAGGCCGGCGAGGCAACGAACAGAATGTATTTGACATTTACAGACATTAACAAAAAATTATAAATATATTTGTATGGGCTTCGATTTAAAGCAGTTATTTTAACTTAAAAACGTAGAAGTTAACGTGCAACATTTTATAAAGGTATGTTATAGTATTTAGTAATGCAAGAATTGGTTTGGTGTATAACAGTCACGCTTGGTTTCAAAGAAATATTTATCAAGTTAATGCGCAACATTCATGCACGGCCCCTGAAAATGTCCATATATTAGTAGGCCTTAAGATAATTACCATGAGCTTAATTTCAAACAAGTTGGGATGTAAAGCCTGTAAAGTTATGCATAAAGAAACACAGCGCATTAATAAGAGTTACAACAAATGATACATATGAACAGGGGGGGTTAATGGAAAAAGCACAATTTTTAATTTTATTAATTATGTATTTTTATGGCAAAGTTGTATATGATGTTAGTATAAAGCATGATAAAAGTATAAATTCAAAGTTTTCACAATCCTCCACACTTGGGAGGACTGTTCTGATGCCGTCTGAACTTTTATTTTTTATACTTTGTATTTCGTTTAATGACTTTGAAACATCCATATTTGATTGATAAATTGCCTTTTAATGGTAACCAACATTTGATAGAAGTGTACATCTTGTATTTGTCACACGTCATACTGCTGAAGGATGAATACTAAGACTTTAAAAAAAACTGATTTCTTCGGTTCAATGAAATCGAGACGTTTTGCTTCAAAATGTGTCATCGTTTGAGAATTGGAAATGTTTTTTTTTTAAGAATTTAGACCAATAACCTGTAATGATATTATATTTTTATTAGAAAATCATTTTAATTGTAATTTTCAAAATGGAAACGAATTTGTCAAGACTTAGATTATCCTCCATCTTATCCCTTATTCATTGAGGTATTATATTCTGATGATTGTAATGATCTGCCCTTTTTAAAATTTTCCTTCTCTTCTTTCTACGATAAATTTTCTTTAAGTCCCATAGGTAACTTTTCCGTAAGGCTTTGGTTATGTATATATCCGGGGTAGGAATATCCTCCCTGCCGTCTCTACAAGCCTTTGCTCCTCTCTTTATTACACACCCCTTCAAGTGTGTACATCCTAGTTTGTCCACGTGACGTACGACCTTGAACGTACTCATTTCACATGACGGTTCAGTATAAAAAAGTTTCACCGAACGTTGTGTTGGCTTTTTTGTTTCTCGGTATAGAAACCTAGTTATCTTTGTATGTGTGTGGTACCCCTCGGTTCTTTTGAGATAGAGGGAGTTGAATCCATTACCGCTGTGTTTTAAAGCCATTTCATAAACCTTATTTTTTTGAGTCGCCTGCTCTTCAAACTAGCTACGTGATTCTACCTGTCATAGGGTTATGTGAGTATAATAAAGTGTTAGATTTTATATGTGTGATAAACATACGATAAATTTATGGTGTTAGTTGTCGGCGCCATCCATGTTTATATTTTGGGAGGGGAAGGAGAGGAAAGGAAATGAATTTGTTCAAGCTAAGATTGGCTCCTCCTCTTTACCAAACAAAACCGATGGATGATAATTTGAGCAAGGCGATCGATATCTGCGTGTCTGGATATCACAACCGGCCGGGTCTCCCCTTGTTCCAAATCGGCAACCGTCACGCCAGAATAAAGAAAACCAGGTCTCCTCACCAATTTCAGAATTGCCCCAACCTCATACACCTCCAGGAAAATCTACTTTACTGAGTGTAGAAGGGGAAAACCATAACATCCCTTGTCACGAATCTAGTCGCGAAAATGTGACACGTAAGGTCCTAAGTTACATGCCACCTCTAGAAAACGCTGTAACTTCCTCGTCGTCGGGAATTTACATCCCTTTCTAAGTCAATAACATAGATAACACACGACGATCTTATCGACATTTAGCCCGCTTCTATCGGTAGGTTGTGTGCCTACCCATTCAGCCAATTATCATGTGAGATATATGTAAGGTTTACTTGAAATGCCAAATTTAGGATGAGGACTGTCTGTATTTTAATATTTGGTTCCAGTAATTATTTTATGAGGTTACTAGCACCTTCGTGTATTAGGTATGGGTAACTTCTACTGAATACCTATCCTCGCAGGTAGGTATAAACGGACAATTGGTTTGATTTTTGGCATTTAATTTAAAGAGGCTGCCTACCTCTCGAAAGGAACCTGTTGAGAAAAGTTGTTCGGTTGGTAGTTTTATTTCGGAGATTACCATCTCTCCCTTTTGACTCTAGATTTGTCCCAGTGTATCCTAATTTGTAACTTAGAAAGTCAAACAATAGATGAAAAGTATTTAATTAGAAAGTCAAATAACAGAAGAAAAGTATTCATTTTGTTCTGTCTGGTTGCATCCGATCGCTTTCTATTCGGGCGGTCATACGCTAGCAAAACTTCCCCTTTGACTGACTGTACACCGCGCCTCTCGGCCTATATATGAAAAGGTCATTGGCCCGTCTCCCACTCACAGCTGATTGACAATTCGTCTAGCGTATTCCTTTTATGGGAAAATTATTTGGATTGCAGGCGTTGCAAAGTCGAAAAAAACTCACCCTGTTAGCCACCTCCAAATCCTAGTGTGAAACTTACCTGGTTACACGCTACATAGCTAAATCAGTTTAATTTTCGGTCTCCCCCCTACCGCTATTCCTCCCTCCTTTTAGCGAAATCCTTGCAATTTGTTCAATTTTGGTCCCCTCCCTACGCCTATAAAAGGGTAATTAAATAACTCTGTAAATAAAATTGTACCTCCCTAATTTAACCTAATCTCTGTCAGGATTCGAACCCGAGTTGTATGATTTGTTTGGATTCTCTGGTTTACGGTCTCCGTGGATAGAAAGCCATCTCGCCAATCTTTAATTCCTCCGTAATCCGATCAAACACTTCCTGCCTTTAAATACGTTCACTCTGTTTTAAACGCAATCATTATCATTATTATTCCCATGTTTTTAAGGCAAGCAATCTAGTTCGAACTGTATACGAAATCACGCTTAAATCAACACAATTTTATAACACAATCGCGATCGCACAACACCTTGCCCCCCTGAGGTGGGTTTTTCACAAAACAGCGCTCTACAAATTATCCAATTATTTGTATCCTCATTGAGTACCACCACTTTCACTTCACACAAACACCGGTTCAATAATATTTCACTTTAATTCAATATTCAAGAAAGCTTTCTAACACCATCTGAATTCACTAATTAACTGTAATTTCACACAACACTTCTGATTTGTATCGATTTCTCGGAGCTGTCAACGTACCCAAGTTCAAAAACCGACTGTCCCAGCGATCTCTTCTTTCCACCTTCCCGTGGGAACGTGTTTACTCATAAAACCTGCCTGTCAATAAATCTTATGTTCTTATCTCAAACAAAAAATTTTTTGGAGCACGTTCGTTTCGTTTTATCGTTTGTTTATTTATCTGAGTATTCAAACCATCACATGATTCACGAAGCGACAAAAATGATTCCATGATCTCCAATTAGTTCAATTTTACCTCCAACATTCTAACGCCGAACGATTGGAAACTACCGAATCCGTTCCCCTCACACTGATAATAGTGAAACAATACTGCCTCTGTGACTATCCAGTGATTTTTCACGGATCCGCGCTCTTGATTTTACAGCCAAATCACTCAATTTCTCCAATACGCAACAACAAGAACGAGTCAAAATATAAGTGAGGTTACGCTAAATATTTTTTTAAAAACACTACCACTGAGGGAGTAATATCTCGGGAAAAATCCTCCATGCGTTACCACCTTATCCTTGCACAGAATACCGTGTAAAACAGGGGTGGGGAACCTGCGGCCCGCATAGGTTTTTGGTGCGGCCCGCGAGCACTTTTGGTGACCACGAAAAAAGTGTATAAAAAAATATTTCCAGAAAGTGAGAAGGGTTTTCTTTTGCGATGTTTTAGATACATTAGACATTATTATAAAACCCAGATAAAGGTAGCAAAGGCTGTAAGTTCGGTACTTACGTATGCACCCACGTTACTAGAAAGCAGTTTAGATACAAATAAATAGGCGATCAAACATCTTTTATCTGTTCTCTTTAAATTTCTTATTATTTTACGAATAAGAAATTAAATATGTTATAAGAAATTGTGAAAACTATTCTCGTGTTTGAAGTGAATTTTTCAAATTCCAGTTGTAATGTGCTACAAAAGTCGGATGAACCATTTAAATGTTCTGGGTTTAGTTTTTATTAAAGTTGGGGACTTGCACAAGGATTCACTCTTAAGATAAAATAAGCTTCCAATCCAAGATGCAAACTGCGTGCTGCAAAAAGGAAAAAAAATCCCAGTTTTGGACTCATCTGCTGACGCATTCTGAAACAAAACGTTATCATGTTCGAAGTGCAGTTATAAAATGAGTTATACAAGAGGCAGAAAGTGTGCTGCAAGAAAAAAAAATTTAATGTGCTGGGTGTAGTTTTAATTAAAGCTAGGTACTCGCTCAATGATTCGATCTTAAGTTAAAAGCACTTTTATCTTCCAATCGAAATATTAAAATTCCAGTTAATCTGTTCACTCTTTTTGAAGAAAAACTTTAGCACGTTCTGAGTGGAGTTTAAATTCTAGTTTCCCACCAAATGCTGCAAAATTCCAAGGAATACCATTTGCTTATTCCGCGTGTAACAATTATTTAAGCTAGTGGACTCTTAATTACTTAAATTTAAATCTTTTTTATATTTTGAACTAAACTTAAAAATCAATAAATAAAAAATAAATATCTTTCTACTACAACACATAAATTACCTGTCACACTTAATCACAAACACGTTAACACCTCAGCACAGGTTCTCCTAGTGAGGTGTTCACGTAACATACAATATCACCCACACACAGTTTTACCTATATCAACATATGTTATTTATTTTTTATACCTTTTTTCTGTACTTTTTTCTCCGTACTACAATATAAACCACTGTAATCATTTGTAAAATGTGTATTCAAGAATAGACATAAATAAATAAATAAATTTACCTACTCATCTCTAATAATGTCTAGTAGTAGACTCATTTATGAACATTACGTTTAGTCACGCATTTTCCTTTTTTTTAGAAATAAAGTCGGTGCTTGGTAAAATGAGGTTATAAATCTAAATCCAGCCTGCACGTGATACTACAAACATCAAAATGGCCCCCAACATTAAAAAGGTTCCATACCCCTGGTGTAAAACAAGACAGTTTCACCAAAGTCGAGGGACGAATTTTTAAAGGTTATTTTATTTTTAAGTATTTTAAATGTTCTCATTCCCTCAGTTTTATTTTTAAGTACTTCCAAATAATCTGCAAATGATTATTATGGAAATCTATCATTGATATTCGTATTTTTAATTACAAAATTAATAAAGTATTGTTGAATATTTCAGTTGGATACCTTACGAATGAAGTGAATTAGTATGTATACGATAGGTTAAATCATTTGTTTGATAAATGTACAGCTTGCAATCATTTTAATTACATAATTGTAATAATTTTCCTTTCAAAATACACTCTGAAAATGTATTTTACAATAATGGAAATTTCAGTGCCTTCAAAACATATCATTAAAAAAACTAGCGTTAATGCTTTTTAATTATTAATTCAGACATAAATATAATATGCTTTAAAATAATTCTTTTTTTTAAGATGGGTGGTTCTAGACGGTCCATTGTGCCTTGTGTGTACGCGCGAGTTAGGAGCGCACCTATTGTATAAGCGCATTGGATTATTTCCGTAAGCTTCTTTCCAAACTATGAGTAAGAAATCCTCTCATCATATGTAGAATTAAATAAGTGAACATATATTTAAATATAATATTTCTAATGTGATTAACCTTCCCTTACCCATATTGACATTGGACATTACCGAGATTCACTTTTTAATGTCTCCTAAAACTAACAAAACTAGTTTTAAATTTAGCTTATCCATAGATATTACATATGTTTGATAAATATGATAACACATAAGTTTAATTATTTTTCGTAAAATAAATACTGTCGAACGTATCAACTAAAAATTTTAACGGAAAGCCAAGGAAAATGCCACATGTTATATAATCCAATGGAGGTCGTCTAACTTTTGCCCTTGTCTTATTGGGGACTATGATCGTTACAAGGCGCCACTCACTTGCGTTTACATTAAACTTTCACTAATCCAACGTCTATTGACATATGCAGGGACTCATTTTATCAGAAACATATTTTATTAGGAACCCGATACGGATCAGGGATGCGATACGATACAACGGACTGGGAAGCCAAGTTTTGTATTAAAGAGTATATATTGTCTATCTACATGTGTCACAACGCAAACACTTCTATATTTGATAGTACAACACCCAAAGAAAATATTTTTTTTAATTCTGTATTTCATTGACTATGACAAGACATGTAATAGCGTTTGTTGTATCACAAACCTGTATTTTGCGGCATTTTCTGTCAAGTGCACATCAATGAATGAGGCTCATCGATCTTTTACGGGTCCAGTCTCTCCTCGCACAGCCTCTAGAATTGTTTTCTCCGACCTTGTCTGGGGCGGTCAAGTGAACTTCTTCCTTCTTCAACGCTTATGATAACGCTGGCGTGTCATCTTGCGAGCCGAAGGAAATGACCAAACTTGGTAACGGGAAGGTTAAACACAAAATGCCAGTATCATTATGTTGAACGTTTCTGTTTAAGTTCTCAGAAGAATGTTAACAACCTGTAGTTTTGAAAGCAGCCCTTGTGGGAGCTTAGAGTACTAATAGCTGCCTGCACTCCCGTTAGCGCTAAATATTCAAAAACACTACCCATTTACATTCGAGCCCCCAAACGAGTTTTAGAGCCAGTTTCGTATAATATTATTACTTCAACAGAGAATTAAACGCTTTCTGGCTGCATTGTGAAATAAAAAGGTAAAATGGCTCACATTTTGTTCACTTGCAGATACCTAGGAGCCTCTTAGCCTATCCTCTTCTATTTATATGAGTCATGCAAGTACAAGTCAATAATAAATAATTATGTTTTTCCCGAAAATTATAGATTTTCAAGTATTTCAACCACCGCAAAAGATTTCTAACAATATTGTTAGTTTCTTTATGTTTTCACCAACAATCATCAAGAATACTCATTTCAGTTCTGTCTGTCCGTGTTTACTTGTAGGAACTCGTATTTACTTAGAATTTAAGTAAATACGAGTTCCTACAAGTAAACACGGACAGACAGAACTGAAATGAGTATTCTTGATGATTGTTGGTGAAAACATAATGAAAACATAAGAAGACCCCTAATACTTATTAGAATTTAAGTAAATACGAGTTCCTTCACACGGACAGACAGAACTGAATAGAATACTTATTTCAGTTCTGTCTGTCCGTGTTTACTTGTAGGAACTCGTATTTACTTAGAATTTAAGTAAATACGAGTTCCTTCACACGGACAGACAGAACTGAAAAGAATACTCATTTCAGTTCTGTCTGTTTGTTTTTACGTGTAGGAACTCGTATTTACTTAGAATTTAAGTAAATACGAGTTCCTTCACACGGACAGACAGAACTGAAAAGAATACTCATTTCAGTTCTGTCTGTTTGTTTTTACGTGTAGGAAATCGTATTTACTTAGAATTTAAGTAAATACGACTTCCTTCACACGGACAGACAGAACTGAAAAGAATACTCATTTCAGTTCTGTCTGTTTGTTTTTACGTGTAGGAACTCGTATTTACTTAGAATTCAAGTGTCATTTTCAAAAGGGTAAATGATCTTGTGAAGAATTCAGACAAAGAATAAAGTATCTACCTACATTATAATATTTTAACAGAAAATTATTTCAAATGTCATTTAAAAATTTGGGACTGATGTCAAAAAATCAGACTGTACCGAGATTTTTCTCAAGTCTGCGCTCGTACATAATATATTTTTTTAAATGTTACGATAGAAGCATATATAATAGATAATACAAAAATACATGTTTGTAGAACACTGCGATTTATTTAAAAAATATTTGTCACAAATAATTCAGGAAAACACTTACGAACGAACGGCGCTCAATATTATGAAATCAAATATAGAAACACTCATTAGATATAAAGTATTTGCCATGACCGGAATTACAACCTGAGATATAAAGTAATCCAAGTGCCTGTTTTTACCACTAATCTATCGCGAAAACCGTTTTCAGATTCTTACTATACATGCATTAAATTCTATTTGAATTTTATTCACATCAAACAATTTAATCTTGTGTTAAAAGGAATATGATACTGAACAAACTGAATATTGTTCACGTTAATGATAATAAGTTCTTGTAATAGATTTTGGCTGGACCAGGAGAGTTTTTCATCGATGCGCTTGAGTGAATGAAAAAAAGATTGAAAAAAATACCTTTTCTTACGGCCAAGCCGTTGGAGAAATGGGCCTCATTAAGGGGAAGTTGTGGTCATATAGAAAAATTGAAAACGTGTACTATTACCTTCAGGCTGGATAATATTAAGGAATGGGGGTGGGAGTCGGGGGCAATCCTGGCCAACGTGTATTCGATGGTAAATTGGTATTGACATTTCATTCGGACGTGAAGAGTCCTGAAAATAGAAAGCAATTTTAATAGGCTCAGACCAATTTGGTATGAGAAATACGTAGGTATATCTCTACAAGAAATCTTTAATACTGTTAATTTGTTGATAATAATAATGTCTCTATTTTCATCAACTTTATAGCGTTCTTTTATTTCAACAATGATATTTTTAGGTAGATTTAATGGTTTTCCCATTACTATAAGAAAAATATGTTTAAGTAATCAACTTGACTACGAAAGAATAATTATTTTACTTTGAGATAATTAATTAAGTAAATGTTTTTTTAATTTTGTTTTAATTCACTTACTGAGACCGACTGGTTTCGGTTGCAATCTTCAGGACAATGGAACAATTTATATTTCCACTATCCTGAAGAAGGATAAGTGCAACCGAAACCGGTAGACCTATACAACTCAATAAAAAATGGTTTAAAATAAAAAAAAAATTCATTTATATAATGTAAAGCCAAAAGTGTTAGCTTTCTTTGAATTATCGAAACAGTGTTTTCTTATTCGATAATTCAATTAATTAAAGTTGTTCACGAAGCTTGTTCGTTGCCGCATAAGAACTGAAACATTATTTAATAAATAAATACCTAAAGACAGCTTTGGAAAGATTTAGATGCTTACAATTAAAGACATTACATTACGTATCGTTATTTTTGACGGAAAATAAGTTTTTTTTAATACAATAAATAAAATATTAAAAAAGAACACAAATAAAAATACGTTCTTCGATACTAGGAGTTGGGAGGGGTGGAGATAGATCCATGCCAAAAAATGCCTGTTTTCATTATAATTTCTATTTCTCAGGATTGAATTTCAAAATAATTATTCTCATTGAAAATTAAATGAATAGAAAGTCTCTTATTTTAAGGTAATAACCCTCCAAGGCATATTTATGTAAATTAGCACTGACTAAACACATCGATTCTTGAACAGAATGCTAACTGGTTCTTGGAATATCGAGGCACTAATATCTTGTTAAATAAAACCTTAGATTTGATATTTTTCTGTTCGGCAACTTTCTAAAACTGTAGTTAAGATTTTTTCAAATCCATTCGACCCCTAATACTTATTAATACTTATTAAACGATTTTTACATTAGCTACAAACAGAACCTTCACAACTTCATTATGTCGACTTTCACTCGACTCCGTGTCTCATTCCAATGCGGAGATAATGCGTTAAAACTTTTTCGGGCGTCTCCGACTTCTTTTATCATTCAAATCATTATTTAAACATGCTTGGTACTAATAAGTATAAAATTTTAAATTTTCAGCGAAATCGGTCCAGTAGTTTTTGAGTATATTTACATAGATGGCGGGTTGTGTGTTACGCAAAAATGCCAGAAAAATATTTGTATAATAGCAGGATTGTATGATGTATTTGTCATTTGATTAATACAATGGTTAAAAATCGACTGTTAATTGAATAAGTTATGATAATGTTTTATTTTTTTTATTTTTAAACTTATTTCTGTAATGGAGACTTGATTTAAGGCAAAAAATCTAGAGGGGCACCGGCAGACGAGAGTCTAAAACTATTCCAAAATTCGAGTCGCGGTAACAGTTTAAAACTATTCCAAAATTCGAGTCGCGGTGACAGTTTAAAACTATTCCAAAATTCGAGTCGCGGTGACAGTTTAAAACTATTCCAAAATTCGAGTCGCGGTAACAGTTTAAAACTATTTCAAAATTCGAGTCGCGGTAACAGTTTAAAACTATTCCAAAATTCGAGTCGCGGTAACAGTTTAAAACTATTCCAAACTTCGAGTCGCGGTGACAGTTTAAAACAATTCTTACAAAATTAAAAAAGTCTCCCTAGTGTCGCGTTACTCGTGTGCGTACCTCCATATACTGTAATGGATTTTTATACCGGTAACTGTTGCAACGCAACTATCTCCGCGACTAAAGTGTCTCGTCTGCGAGCGCTATCATGTATAATATATATTATTTATATATTTATATATAACAACCGTGAAATATATATTTATTTAGTGATTCTCAATGTGGAAATGTTACATCATACTGTTAAGACTGACATTATTTGTAATTTTAAATAGGCGCCATTAAAATAAACGTCACATACGTTGCTTTGAGAGAAATATAATAATATAAACATGGACAATTTCCTTCATGAGTTTTGACGTTTTCTTTCTTAACCCATTACTACTAACCAGGATGTATTTTTTAAAATTATATATTCCTTCATTTTTTTTTCATTTCATTAAACCAAAAAAATAAAGGAAGTGTACGTGAAAATACACTCTTAATTTTTTCTTTAAATTTATTTTTCACTGAAATAATGGGTGCTACCATATGGTATAGCTGGGCGGATATGGGTGCAATTGTTGCAAAAATATGGTTACAAATAAAGAGCGTAATAATCTCAAATCAAGTGTTAAACCAATTTATTTTAAGCTTGTTACGGTAAAAATAGCGTTTTTTAATTAATATTATTATTATAACTTATAATGGTTTTGTTTGATTGTGTGATTATAAAAACAGTGTTTGCACATCGACGGTTTGAAAAAACGGTTTTTAAGATTTTTAGCACTTTCTAGGTCCAATCTTATGCCTTTAAATAATGTATTTCTTCTGGGACCTTTAAAAGGAGTACCAAAACTTTTAAGATAAATATGAGCAAGTTTTCTCCGAAACTCCAGATTTGATACTGCAATGGAATTTTTCAGTATAAAAACCACGAATGGTGTGCGACATTCAGGATCCATACATAAAATACCTTGCGGTATGCGGATGTTAATTCGATAAATTGAGACACCTTTGTTTGTTAGATCAGTTTTATTCGTATTTGCACTGTATTGAGCGATACAATCTGGACGCTACACCTGAAAATAGAGTTTATTATTTTGAGAAAATGTTTGAAAATTTCGAAAGGAAAAAATCCACGACTTGTAATAAGTAATTCTGAAAACAGAGTCATCAATCCAATTTTTTAGAAGTACCTATTCCATTTTTTTTTATCCAATCAACCCTCTTTTGTCTTAATCCGCAGAGTCTTTATCAGAAGAATCTAATAATCTGATAGTTGGATGAATATAACTGGTACATTATCGGCTATATCAGTGTTTAATTTGTCTTGTCAAATTCTTTCTGATAGTAAAATACAGAGCATAATATAAAAAAAAACACATTGATAAAGCAAATGTGTTTTGCTTTGTCAATGTAAAACCACTCGCCGGTTCCATGTGGTATATCGAGACCATAACGTGTTGCCACAATTTAAATATTTTGTCAGAATATTTGTTTTAAATTTTCAACTAATTGTTACCATAGGCGTTAATAGTAAATTCAAAAAATATATAATTGTAACAAATTTACGCATAAGAAAATTTCAGGTCCGCGTTTTCGGGCACACAAAATTTTTAAAAGAATTTGGCATTCGTTCATACTTGGCCAGCATCAAAAATGAATTGCCAATTGGGTAAGATGTCTTCACATACCTCTGGTACACTGATGAAACTAATCACAACATACCTCACATCAGATATTTCATGACGGCTACGACAAAAGTAACATCACTATTTTGGATATAGTATCCGCGGGCCCTTTGGGTTATGGGTTAAAATTTTTCTCAAAATATTTAATAATGTCTTTGTGTGCCATTTGTTTTTTATAGACGAAGGATAATTATTTGGTAACATTACGTTAAATGTATATAAGGTAAGACTTTTGAGACAGTAATAAAGTTGGTTTATCGTAACAATTTTTGGCATTGAAATTTTCTAAGCTTCTACAAACCCTTGAATAATGAAGATATTTTAGAAATTGTTTTATTTTAGCGGAATTAACCCTTTAGTCTATAATCGTTTCTGGTCGAAAAATAAATTTTAACTTGATTTCAAACATGTTATTGATAGCGATTATAAATAGGCAATTGTGTTAAAACGACATCTCTTATTTCATTACTATCATCGAACTTCAATGCAGAAATCATAAATACCGAAAATAAAATACTGAAAATTTAAAATCTGTGATAAAAAACTTAAATCAAGTATTACAACAAACTTATTATAATAATAATTTTTATTCCAGGATTTGGGGAGGTTAGTGCAAATCTCACACACCATATGAATTGTATAATAGAAATGTAAATATATATATATATATTTTTTGGATATACAAGTAAGTCTGCAAATTCATAAAAAATAAATTGTAATTATTTGAATAAAGCAATTTTTAAGAAATGCGAGACATCCAAAAATAAACAACAATTATGTGAATACAATGAACTTTACGAGATACAAGAACGTACAAAAATAGATAAAAATAAGCATTTAAGAGGAAACAACAAGCCAAAAATGTGTATATTCTTGGTATGTCTTATATCGATAGGTAATAGGAATTAAAATTGCTTGACAAACGCAGTCTAGAAAAGCTCGATTTCAAGCAAAAGTTAATCAAGGGAAACTGTCGCAGATAATTTTAGCTATAATATTGAATTTTTTATATAATATTGTATTAGTTGTTTCTTTTATGCGGTCATGCATTTCTAATGAAAAAATATTTATTTAAGTTAATATTTATATTTTTTATGGAGTAATATTTTTTTATTTCTATTCTACTCAAGGGAAACGATAGGAAAACCTTAAATTTATCTAAAGCATATTTTTTGGTATTCATAATGTAAACGAATGCGTTATAAATATTAATCTAAATTAGTGATTTAGCATTAAGCTTTGCATTAAGAACAACAACTATGTAGGTACAGACAGGAGGGGCTGACTCTCCTTGCCAGCGCCACCCCCAGGGACACGGGCGGAACTGAAGAAAGAGGGAACGAAGCCCCACGACCTTCCGTTCTGCCTCTGGAACTCGACGCTTTTCTCCTTGGGGTCTTGGGTTGTCAGCTAAAGGACGCGGTAATAAGGCCTAGTAACTTCGATCGGATTTCCGCTCCGTGCCTCGAGGACAGCCTAGCACTGAGAGATGCAGCTTCTCCATTTACTGTCTCCCCAGCTTCAGACCATTTACATACGTATATTTTCTTTTGTAATTTTTTTGTTTATTTAGGAGACGCAGTGCCGGCCGAACATATACATCATCATTTTTCAGTAACCTGTTCTACCAGCTCATAGTTATATATTTTAAAAAATTCCGTCATTTAACAAGTATTATTCCCCTCTTGTATTATGTTTGGCGCTTGCATACCGCCACCTAACCACGTATGCGGAGACATTGGAGGTCTAGAGTCCTTTTTTATGAAATTGTATAGTCTTTTATACCAAAAAATTAGCTTCCTTGCGAGAGCCCCGAAGGGGTGACAATAAGTCACCTATACCGGGACGGGAAAGCGGTGGGTCGCTCCAAAAGTCCTAGATCCGTAAACATTGTCGATGCGCTGCTGTATCTTCTGTATCCAAATATGTTTCTGCAGGCGTCATTATAATGGATTTGGAGTCGTTTCATCGAGCAAGTTTGGTAGAGATACCATGTCTGACACGTATACAAACCGGTACAAAATACATTTTTTTATAATTGTTTTTTTATTTATTAACTTTCAAAAATACATTTTTTTACAATTAAGTCCCGTTAAACTGATTGATATCAGTTTGTCAAAGGGTTCTTTTAACAATTACTTTTTAAATACGTATACAATTTTAACAAGTACATAAAATATACACATAATTACATTAGTACAAAAAAATTCTTTCACATAACCATTTTTTTAACATACATTTCCTTCTGAGGGTCAATTCACAGCTTTTTATTGAGTTTGGTAACATGTTGTAAATGATTGGAACGAGGTATTCTAGAGCTCTTTGACCATATTTATTCAGGTATCTGGGAACTACAATTCCATCGTTTGCAATTAGTCTTGTTTATGAATATGTGTCACTATTTTATTATGTTCAGATTGAGATGTATGCTGACTCGCAATTTTAAGCCACAATAAAGCACGAACAGATAGTAAATTTACAGAATTGTATAGTAATGACTTTGGTACGTCATTTCTTTGTTCGTATTTAGTTTTGTTTAATAATAATTTTACCAAAGAATATTGTACATTTTGGACTGAAAGAAGATTTGTTTTTGTTGAATGTCCCCATGAAGTTATTCCATATCTTATTAGGGATTCCGCAAATGACAGGTTTACTCTAAGGGTATTTGGTGGAACAAAAAACTTCAATATATAAAGTTTGAGATACGTATTTTGAAACAAGTTCAATATTTTTGCATGAGCATGGTTGTATTACAAAGTTATGAATTGAACAATGAACAATGTTTTTTTAAAAATTATTTCTGCGTTTGCAAAATCTGCGGGAAATCATATTATACACTATGCTGATACTTCTTTTGTCTTTTTTTGACCTTTGTCGTTCAATATCGCCTTCGTCCGGTAGGTCTTGTTTAATGTGCCTCAAGTATTTTACGTTTGTACAGTATTTATTCTTGCCTCGTTTAGGTGTACGGGGAGCATGTTTCTCGTATCGGGATTTTTTCCATTGTGGAACGCAATCAATTCCGTCTTCGGATTGAACATTATATTGTGCTACTTTCCATATTCTTCACAGATATTTAGTAGTGATCTCAATCCCTTGATCAACGGAGTTAAGAGGAGCATGTCGTCCGCGTAGATTATGTGATTTATGCATGCATTGTTAATTCAACAGCCCGATCTGATGTCCAGGCGATTTGATAACTCGTCCGTGTATACATTAAACAGGATGGGAGACATACACCCGCCCTGCCTTACTCCTGACCGGAAGTATATTGGCTGGGAGTATGTACTCGCCCACCACATAACATTTTCCTGCTGGGATTGCCAACGGGATTATATCGAACATGAAAAATGATTTTATTGCATTTAATATCAATTGCGGCTAAAGTTGCACACCTGCAAGTTTCATGACCCCCTTTTCCAAATCATAATATTGACCAGTTGAAAAATGCATCAATCTGTTACCAGGCGGCAAAACGACTGGATCGAACATGAAACAGTTCGATAATCCTATTTTCTAAAACGAAATTAAAATATTGACAAAGCCAAAAACCGGTTACTGGGTGAAATATTATTTGCACCACGATGCCCGCATTTGCAAACGTAAAAATGTTCTTGCAAGCTGACGTCACACAAACACTTGTAGGAAATATTATAAATAGCCCATTAAAACAAAATATTGGAGGATTCAAGTTTTTAAACTACACCGGTAACAACGCGATCTGTTCTTTCAATTTCCGAGTGCCAACTGAAAGCTGTATTCACTTCTGTTCCTCCATCACGGCACAATCATTTTAAAGATTACAAATATGTGCACTCTATCAGCTGAGCCAGACGCATCTGTCATCATTACAATAATGGGACGTCTCCGTGTGCTGGCCATTATAATCATATGACCATGCCGCCGCTGTATTCCTGAAGGCTACCGACTGTTGATCGCCTAGAGGCCAGCCAATTCCTCCTGGCTACCGACTGAATTAGACACTAATGCTGACAACCTAGAGGCTGGCCAATACCTGTGGCTACTGACTGAATTAGCTAGTGCTGCTGATCACCTAGAGGCTGGTCCCTGCTGCTGCCGAGTGCTGGTCATTGATGCTGACAACCTGGATTCTGGTTAATTCTTCCTGGCTACCGACTGATCCAACCACAGATGCTGTAAACCTAAAGGTTAAAAGGATAAAGGATAGGATAAGGCTAAAGGACGAATACATGCTGGCTACCGAATGAATTAGCCAGTGCTCCTGATCACCTTGAGGCTGGCCAATTCCTCCTGGCTACCAAATGAACCAGCACTGATGCTGATAACCTAGAGGCTGGTCAATTCTTTCTGGCTACCGACTGAATTAGCCATTGATGCTGACAACCTAGAGGCTGGTCAATTTCTCCTGGCTACCGACTAAACCAGCACTGATGCTGACAACCTAGAGGCTGGCAAATTCTTCCTGGCTACCGACTGAATTAGCCATTGATGCTGACAACCTAGAGGCTGGCCGATTCTTGCTGACTACCGACTGAATCAGCCAATGATGCTGATCACCTAAAAGCTGGCCAATTTCTGCTGGCTACCAATTGAACTGGCCACTGCTGGAGCAGTAGCCTTCGCCATTTGCTGTATCGTATGGCGCGATGATGCACAATGTGCTCCAATCTGAAATTATCGCTGAAAGAATTCCGATTTTCTCAGTTTTCGATCTGTATATTAAAACCCAGTTGTATTTTATTTTATTTATTAATTTTATTAATTTTCAACGCCCTGATGGGCTTTTACATGACAAGTTCATAATACAGAGACGGTTTTATAAATAAAAAAGATAACTATAAAAATATAACTAGTAAACATCATATGAAAGGTATACAGATAAATTTAAGCAAAGATAGTGCACAATAAAAGAGAAAGATTCTAAGTTGTAAATGGCATAGAAATAAACTAGTATGTATGTTAGTAATTACAAAATTTACAGGTGACTAATTAAATGTGATGAATAATACATGACAAAATGCAAGATACATAAACAGAAAACGGTAATAGGTTTTTACATTGTAGATTAATATAGAAATACACAAATATGTATATGCAATAGACCCTATGTGATGCTCCATAGATATCAAAATATTCTACGTAAAAATATTGTTCAGATATTTCTTGAATAAAGGTAAACTTGTATTAAATACATCAATGTTTGAGGTGAATTTGTTCCCTAGTGTGTGTAGTCGTGAAATTGGTGCATGTGTGTGATAGTTGGTTACAGAATTATTGTTGCAGAATAATATGTTTTGCCTTGTTTCTCGAGTAGGTACTTTAAAATCAATGAGATTCAGGAGTTCGCAACAATCTAATTCGGAGTGAATAATTTTAAACAAAAATGTTAGATCGTTTATTTTTCTTCTGTTTTCTAGGGAGTGCAATTTAAGTGTATTTAGTAAAGATGTGTAGTTAATGTGTTGAATAGGTATGTGTAACTTGAAGTTAATAAATCTTAAAAATTTGTGCTGCACTCTTTCAATATTTTTTATATGAATTTGATAATATGGAGACCAAACTATGGAATTGTATTCCAGCAAGCTGCGTACGAGTGACAAATATACGATTTTTATAACTTCCAGCGAATCGAAGTCTTTGATTGTTCTGATTATAAATCCTAGTGTTTTCATGCCTTTGTTAGTTATTTGTTGAATGTGATTTATAAAGTTTAATTGCATATCAAACACAACTCCAAGATCCCTAATTTCTTTGACTTTTTCTAAGATTTTATTATCTATTGTGTATTTGAAAGATAGTGGGGTCTTTGTTCGACAAAATGTTAGTGTCTTACATTTATCGATATTGAGGAATAAGTTGTTTGCGACACACCAATTTTGCAATTTGACAATGTTTGACTGTAGGATTAGGCAGTCGCCTATATTGGATATTTCTTTGTATAATTTGATGTCATCGGCAAAAAGCAGAACTTCTACATCGTCGAAACAACTTATGATATCATTTATGAATATTAAGAAAAGGATGGGGCTGAGATGACTCCCTTGCGGTAGACCACTAGTTGCATATAATAACTTAGATTTAGTATGTTTAATTTTAACAAATAAGATTCTGTTAGACAAATAATTTGAGAACCAATCTAACAACTTACCTCTCAATCCTAAGGCATACAGTTTTCTAAGTAATATTTTATGTGATACTTTGTCAAAAGCTTTTGAAAAATCTGTGTAGATACTGTCAACTTGTTTTTTTTTTGTAAAAGATTCTGTAATATAGTTATGGTAAAGTAACAGGTTAGTAGCAGTTGACCTACCAGAAACGAATCCGTGTTGGTTTTTATCAATTACTTTTAATACTGATGGATAAATTAAATCGAGAACAAGGGATTCAAAGATTTTCGGGAGTGCTGATTGTATGCATATAGGACGGTAGTTTTTAATGTCTGTGTCGTCACCTTTTTTGAAAATCGGGGTAATATAACTAGATTTCCAACGGGTTGGAAAATGTCCAGAAGAAAGTAGGTGGTTAAATAATGTGGTGAGTGGACCTGATATTGCAGATGCGCATTGTTTGAAAAATATTGGTGGGATGTTATCTGGGCCTGCAGATTTGTTAGGATCAAGTGAAATGATTTTATTTATGCATGATTCCTGTGTTATGAGGCAATTATGTAGATGTATTGTATTTTGATATGTGTATGATGGTACGTTGTTTTCTGATATTTCGCCTTCGTATACACTTTGGAAATGATCTGCAAACAAATTAACAATATCACAGGTGCTATTGGCTATTTTGCCATCATAATGCATTGTGGGGGGGTAGTCTGTACTTTCATTGTTTAATTTTTTAACAAAATTCCAAAGATTCTTTGTTCCTAGCGCAGTTTTCTCAATGGAGGTGATGTGTGCTTTATAGCACAGTTTTGATAGTATTTTACATTTCTTTCTTGTTTCTGAGAAGTTTGAATAGTCGTTGGTTTGGTGTGTCAGTTTAAAAATTTTGTGTAGCTGTTTTTTTTTGTTTCAGTAAGAGTATTAGGTCCGTGGAGAACCAAATTGGATATGTTCTGTATTTTGGTGTATACGAGGGGACATGAGATTTTATATTTTCAGAAAATGTTTCATAGAGTTTTTCTAGTATTTGTTCGATATCATTGTTAGTGGTCAAGAAAGTCCAATCTGTATTAGTGAGTTGGTAGTTAATAGAATCGTAATCAGCGTTTTTGAAGTTGAGTGTTGTTTGTTTTAGTGGTGGATTGTTTGTGTACATATTTACTATAATGTGTAGGGGGGGATGATAATTATCCACCTGAACGAGCTGATCGTCTGACATTTCAACACACAGTTTGGAGCTGTTTGAAAGGGCAAGGTCTAGAAGGCGACCACATATATTGGGTACAAAATTATGTTGATACAAATTTAAATAGTTTATTGTATCTATCACTTCACGTGCTGGGTCGTTAGAACTTTCATTGGTAATATAACCATTGTCACTAGAGTTCCATTTCAAATTGGGAAGATTATAATCGCCGACAATAATTATTTTCGATGTAGGATTTTTTGACATGAGAAATTCGATGTCTTCACAGTGTTTCTTGTAGGTTTGGATGTCGGAGTTCGGTGGTATGTATACAGTTCCAATGATGATTTTTTCCATGGGAGTGACAATTTGTACAAATAATTGCTCTAATGAGGTATTTTGCGTTTTTAGTTTTTTCACTGATATATTTTCCTTGATTGCAATCAAAACTCCGCCTCCTCTAGATTTAGTACTAGATTTAGGGTTTCTGTCACGCCGAAATATCTTGTGGTTTGTGAAACCAAGTTCAGGAGATTTTATTTCTGGAACGAGCCATGTTTCAGTAAGGATAAATATATCGTGTTCATGTAAAGGTACCATTACTTTAAGGTCATGTAGTTATTGAAATACATATAAATATTTCTTGTGAATTGGGTTACTCTAAGAAATAGGAATTACCTATAAGCTACACCCCCTCTGTACGTTCTGTATACCAGTACAATACATTGAAATGAATTGAATACATCTAATTTAAATGTGAATTTTGATTTAAATCGTCTTTCTTTTATGATAGTTTGGATAGAAACCTCACGGTGTTTTACTTAAATCATTACCCAGGTTGAGGACAGATGTGTGCCAGTGCTTATTATTTACAGTCTTTTCTTGTGCAGGCAAACACGTCCCGTACAGAGAGTTTATGCATAAAAAAATAGTTTCGATGATTTATTTAATCAGTACACTCGGCACTAGTTCTAACGTAAATAATTGCACACTTAAAAGATGCCTGTATTTAAAATAGTTTTAAAAAAATATTGTAATTTTATAAAAACAGTCTAAAACGAAACAAGAAAATAATTTAATGAAAAGCAAATAAGGTTTAAGTTTTCAGCCAAGGCTTTTAACTAATTTATACATATTATTTTACAAAGGTTAAAAAGAGTTAGTAAGGAATGCACACAAATAAATAACGAAATGAGATAAAAACGATAAAAAATGTCTATCAACCTTTTGTGATTTTAGATCAGACTTAAAAAAAAGGTTTTCCGTAATAAATTTCTATGCGGTTATTTTATAAGAAACTTCGGCTAAGGAATGTTATATAAGCTAGAAATTACCAGACCCATTTCTGTATTGGATTTCTTGATCTGATTTTATTCAACAACTATGTGCCTACTTTTATTTGCTTCATTCGCCGCGGATTTAAAAGTGCAGCATGTGTCCGAACGTAAAATGCCTTGTGGCCTTGTGTTTAGTAAACTGCATCGCGGCTTCCCAAGTTCCGTAAGCAGGACACGTAAGTGGGAGGAAAATTGGACAGCAGAAAAGTAGTTCAGGTCTTTGGCCACCAGAGGGATGCGATGGCGAACAAATAAATTGAATGTTTATGAAAAAAGTTTGCTATAGAACTCGGTTAAGCTGGAATTTTCCACAAGTCGCGAGTTACCTGGCACGGAGCGCAGAGCAATGGAGGAGGTGGTGACTGAATAATATAACTTTATCTGTATTTCCTCTTGCACAAAGGAAACGGAACAACAAAGTTGGTTTTGTTGTGGCAGTTCTTGTAATTATCTTGATTTCAGCACTCAGCACACCTTCAGGGAACAAAAGAGATTATCACTTTTGTGACATGCGTCTTTTTACTTTTGTAAACTTGGTTTAGTTTTTTAATGTGAAACCGCACAATAGTCCCAACTCCTTCCAACCGTCTGGAGCCAGTGAGACTAGTGCATTCCTAATTGGGGTATGTTGTGAGGCCACTACCTAAGTGGGGAGGGGTTGAAGTTTGGGAAGTACCTGGCTAAATGTTAAATATAAAGCGTAAATTTTATTTATTTGAAATTTGATTTTACCGAAAGATATGAAATTTATCCAATGAAGTGTTTGTGTTTCACTGCTAGACCATTATGACACAAGTGATAAAATTTTACGAAATCTAACTTTTAAACAAAGAAACTGTAAATTGGAAACAAACCAAAATGCAGCTTAGATTCAAGCACACACCTGTTATGTAGATCATTATTAGATAATTAACAACACTGGGTCAGTATCGGTAAGCAATGCACATAAACGGAAGACACTAGGAAAAAAAGTAAAGTTCGCTACGGTTTACAGCGTGGCGATTGCGGGAATTTTCTGCGCAGTGTCTTCGACTTATGTCGATTGCTTACTGTTACCGACCCAGTGAGACGAAGGATTTAAGCACCCTCTAGTGAACATGAACTAACAGCGAATGACGTCTGTGCAAGTTTTTCCGCCCCAAATTTCAAACATTAGGTCTTTGGAACCACGTATGATCTAAATTGGACTTCCAGCTGCTTACCATATATTTCTAATAAAGATTTCCATTTCGTGGCTTCATACTTCCGTGGTAATGACTTATGACTAAGTAGGTGACTCAGTGGAAACATCCCAGTGAAAACGACCCAGAGGCAGACCAAAGAAAGGATGTGCAGACTGCGTGGAGAAGGATTGGGGCAGGACGGGAAGGATGGGGGACTGGAGTCGGAGTGGCGAGGGATTGCAGTCAGTGGAGAATATTTGTAGAAGAGGCCAGAAGCGGCTCATGACTGAAATTACCAGCAGTGAATTTTGAAGTAGGGAAATAAATTCATTAAATCCACTAAGTTACGTTTGTACGATAATTTTATAAATAATAATGCTCCATCATCGTTGGCAACATCATCTCGAGAGTAAAGGACACGCAGTTCATTGCTGAAAATCTCGCGAAACCATTTAAATTCACCGTGCGCGAGTGCCATCGTGCGAATGTTGTATATTTGTATTCTAAAATGAATCTATTCTAAATTACGTTTGATCAAAGTTGTGCAAAATTCACTTTCTTACAAAGCGCTTTGTGCACGCATTGATAGTGCACGGGATGAGTTAGATATCTGCCTGCTCCAACACGTGATTTGCCGTTAGGAGCGTAATCTGTCTCGCTCTAGTCACCGTTTCGGCTGGCCGAGCTGTTTCGATACCGTAAAACAAAGTTTTGTGCACATCGGAATAGGCACGACTCATTTTCATTAGAACGAGATTCTTGTACTAGAAGACAGCTCAAATTTTCAGTGGCGGGAATTGTGACTGGAGCGTACTTTCGTATGTCGATGACTGGGGCACACATATCGCTGTCAGTTACATGAAGACGACAAGCAGTACAGAGGATAAATGATACTGGTTTTATTTGACAGTGCCGGATTTCAAAACAGATTTCTGGGTTCAGAGCCAAGAAGCCTATTGTTCAGACATCGAGGTAATCATTTTGATCAAACGTTTTGGTTTTTATAAGGCTTTTGAATGGGTTTTTTCATTTTCAATAAGAATTGAAAAATTACTTTTTTTGGTTTAAATTTATTTTACAAACGATGCCAATGACGTTAAAAAAATACATCTGAAAACATTTGCAATGGAATGTAGTAAATATTCTAACGTGAAGAATGAGGATGAAAGGGTGGCTATTAGTTGCTCTCTATGACGATTCGTTTTTAAAATATTCCTTAGGACGGTAGGGTGGGTACCGTGATATTGATTTATCCCATTTGCTCTCATGCGAACTCTGGCGGGACAAAAGGGGAATATCAAACACGGCCACCACCATGAACCGGATCAGGAACATATCAAACAAATTTACAGACAGAAGGAATTCAAAACGGTCAAATTTAAACAGGACTTCGTTACGGTCAATTATTACGACTGGGAAATATTATACCTTTTGAAAATCTTTTGTTTTAAAACAGAAAATTAGCAAAATAAAGAAACTTGAAGCTCAAACGCGACTTTTTTAAGCTTGCTCAGTTATTTATAGCACGGGTCATGCAGGTTCCAAATGTTTATAACCTCAAATAATACAAGACGTCAATATATTTAATTTATTCTTCCGGTCACAAATTTACTACAAGAGCTACGAAGATTTGAAACTTTTCTTTTACATTTAACTAAATAACCCTTTCAGAACCAGTTGATACGATCGTGAGGGGTCCGTTTATAAAAATATTTCCCGAAAACTGTTTTAAATCTACGCGGTATTTTGGCCCACAATGACATACCTAAACTGTACTTGACTACTTTTTGGAAATTTACCGCTAGAGGCGTCATTACAAGATGTCGAAATGTCGCGCCAACAACGAAGCCAAACCTGCCTCGTAGGTTATTTATAAATACCAATATATAAATTATTTAACTAATTCACTGTGTTATTATTGTAGTTAGCATGTTAATCAATGAGTTTATTGTGTTTTTTTTATTATTGCCTCCAACATTGGGTTATTAACTAATTAAAATATTTATAATATTTTCTTTTAAAATTTTCAATGAGATAATGTTACTCTAATAACACCAAATATTAATGTTAACCATGTTTGAGTCCGTAATGTCACTCTGTTTTAGTATATTTATAATTTTTATACAATTTTTAAAAATCTATCATTAACAGATACGAAATGTGAGAATAATATTGTTACACCAAGAATTTGTCCAATGGAAAATTGAAAAATCAGAATCACAATTTTGTGTGAAAAATGTAAAACCAACGCGTTTCTTTCACGAAATAAACAATGTTTTAAATTATTTCACACTTAATCCAAGAAGTTTTTTGTTTTTTTTGTGTTTTCCATAATAAATCTTAATTTCGTTATATATGTATAAAGTAATTTATACGAACAAATTCATTTTGGTTTGTAAGAATATAATCCCGACCGACACAAAATCTATATTTTTTGTATTTATTTTTCTTGGAAAAAAAAAATGTTTTGGCGTCTCACTTTATGGCCATTAAGGTTAATAACCATAAAGTGAGACGCCAAAACATTATTTTTATCCAAGTAAAATATACATTTTGTACTCGTAAATCGACAAATCTTTGGTGGAGTTTACATAGTTGAGTTTGGGTACCTAGGAAAAATTAACTTACATAAAGTTTGAATTTATTTCAGAAACTTCAAAGCAACTGAAAAAATAGTAAGTACGATTCGAACGAAAATGAAATAAAAAAAAATTTATATGCATTACTAAGTTATTTTGATGACATTTGAGTAGTTGCGTTGGTTTCAGATACACGGAAACCCGATAAAAGTTAAAGTATTATAAAAGTTGATAATTGAAAATAGTTTTTTTTTTTAAATATTAACTTTTTGCAAATTTCAAACGCTATATTAATAAAAAATTCTGCGAATCGTGAATATCAGAATTATGTCACGGGAAATTGTGTAGACAAAATAAAATATTTTCATGTGCTTCATACAAAACGTTATTTCATCTAGCAGGTAGACCGAGGAATTGTACTAATGTCATTGAAATAAAATAATGTATTTGATAGTTGTTCGTCTTGCCTCCTTTTCCACCTTTTAGTTCCTGAACACAATCCGAACAGTTCTGCAATCTGCTACAAGTGATCAAATCAAGTGTTTACTTATTTATTTAGTCTAAATGGGAATACACGATCTGGCAAATTCATTTCTGGCATAAATTCTATAACAATAATAAAGAAAGCAATCACTTTGTGACTTCATGTTATAAATGAAGTAAGTGAAAAAATACTTTGTTTTTGACCACTTTATTAAAATTTATACGTTCTGTTAACTAGTTTCAGTTACATCCTATTTCGGACAGTATTTTTATAAACTCACCTAAATACATACATTTCATTTCCTCATTTTTGCATTCAGACACTTTCAACACCAAAAGTATCATAGTGATTTGTTTTTAGGGTATTATGACGTTTCGGACAGCATTGCAGTGTCCATCATCAGGACGGATGTGTAATCTGATTTCTGTTTCTCTCTCCCTCTTTATTTTAACCTACAACATATGTAATGTAATAAGTGTCTGTACTTTGTTATTATAGTTTATAATCAATAATAATGCTCTCCTGAAGAAAGTTAGGATTTTATCGAGACTTGTATGTAGACAGTATATTTAAATTATACCTAAGAAAGTGGTTAAAAATAAAGTATCTTTTGTTTTAGTTAAAATAATAATAATATTGGGATGGAAGCTTTTTACAATGCCAGTTTTTGGGAAAAATCATCTCAAAAGCATTCTAAATTAATTATTTATTCTGGGTTTATACAGATGTACTCACTTACATGAGAAAAATCCAGTCATAAAAACGCAGTTAGTACATACAATTACAAAAATTTACTCAGACTAATACACTAATTTACATACATATAAATAAAGATTCTAAAACAAATAAAATTATATAAAAGCTCACTCAAATGACAATTAATACATATAAAGGCAAGAGACAAAAGAAACACAAATAGAGATACAAACAATACTTAATATAATCGCTAATATTGTATAAAATAATAAAATAAAATATTATAGTTACTTTATAATTATGAAAATTTAATCATTTATAAATTATTGGTACTTGTTGCTTGATTTGAAATCTTTCCCATCTTTATGACGATTGATTGATTATAAGATAATTTTAAGCCCAAAATGAGAAGAGTTTTGAGTTTTCGAGATCATTACAGATTTATATGTTTTCACTTTCTCCGTCATATGTTTTAGCGAAATATTCTTGTCACGTGTACATACAGTAACATACATACACAGTAACTTTTCACATGCATTGTACCCTATTTGGTCCAAAAAAGGGTGCAATGTGTTAGCGCAATTAATCTTTTTTGGTCTTAAAATTTCCTATTACTAGGAAACTTGACCTCAACGAGTGCATAGTTTAAAATGCTTAAAAAGTGACAAAATACTCGTAGCGCGAGCGCTGTAGGGTTAAGTCATTGTTGGAATCTTGGATTTTGCAGAACTTTTATTTAATTTCATTGTAAGTGTGGAGGGCTGTTCAAAATTGGAAGGAAATTTTTTACCTTTTCGTAGATATAAAATCAAAAATGTTTTTAAAATTATTTCCCTTTGGAAGAAAAATCATACAGAGGGTCAGTCATGTAAGTTACAGTTCAACGCTTCCGCATTTTCCAGTCACTTGCCGCATCCAGCAACAGGAAATGAAAATTCTTCTCGCCGCCTTCCGGGGCCTGGAGCCGGTGTGCAGTGGGTGGAAGTAACTCAGACACGGGTAGTCATCGAAACAATATTGTTCTGGAGAAGGAAACATCTACAGCCTCATGGAAAAATCATTTCACGTTGATATGTGAACAAACGAATTACATTTTCTTAATAGTTTATCCAAGGGTGACAAGAGTACCGTGAATACCGCAAAATAATCCCAACTTACTGCTCCCAACCGTCTGAAGCCGTATACCGGTACTATGGCATCCCCAATCATGGTATATTGTTGGGCTGACGGAAATAGATAGAATACATATGGGGAAGTACCTAAATATTTAGATCTGGTCACTAAACACGACTAAAGCGATTACAAGCAACGTTTCAATTCTGAAAAGTGGTCTTTCAGCAGGGCGATACTGACAATATTTACTACTCGGGAACGTACCGTGGCCAGCTGGCACTCCCCGTGAGAGGTACACAGCCATCATTAAGTACACTCGGGGAGTAAAATCACTTTATTTTGCTCTATAAAAGCAACGTCAGTGGCCGAGTGGTCCAAAGAGTTTGCGGGTACAATCCCATGCTAACGCAGTCTTCCTTTATTTCCCAAGCAATCCGCTTATAAATAAGGTAGTAAAGGAATGCAAATATTATTGGGTTATTCGTTAAGTTGTCATCTTTTCTGTTTCGTTAAAGAAAATATTAACAGTAGTTATTTACTTCGTATCTGACCTGTTTTGGCCTATTACTTACCTTCTGTGTTTTTTCGTATTTTTGATAAGTCTAGTTAAAAGTAAGATATTTAAATGTATTTTTAAGTTTAAGGTCTTTTACAACCTGTGATTATTTCAATAAAAAGGGTTCAGTTTTATGCAGTAATAACTTTATTCTTCTTCTTACAAATGTACACATTGACAGGTCTCTTCTTAGTAATAGACAATAGGACAAGGTTCAACAGTATTGCCAACCAAACAATGTTTCCAGATACCTTATAGCCAACCTAAGATAATTGCATTTATATTGCCATATTCTAACACCCCTTCTCAATGTAAATACAGTTGTTAAACATAAACAAACTAATAATAATTCCTATTTTAACATTGATTATGTTATACAGTTTTGCCCATAACACCACACTTATTTAAATGTTTTACAATCAGCTCTCTGCTTAAAGCTTTTGTTAATATGTCAGCTGGTTGCAAATTTGTGTTAACATATCTTACACAAATCTTATTTTCTCTGACCAATTCCTTAACAAAATGATAGCGAATATCTACATGTTTTAATCGCTTTATAGCATCTGTATTTGCATTTATTAATGCCGACTGATTGTCACAAAATATATTAACAGGGCAAATATTTTTAAAATCAAGTTCAGTTAGCAGATTTATAAGCCATGACACATCACTAGCAGCCATGCTCATAGATATATATTCTGATTCAGTGGATGACAAAGAAACAGAGGCCTGCTTCTTTGAACTCCATGCGACAAGACAATTATAAATCAAAAGTATATAACCTGAAGTGGATTTTCTGTCCTTGATATCACCACCCCAATCAGCATCGCAATATCCTTCCAAAATGATATCATTACATTTATAAATTAACTTATAATTTAGACTATACATTATATATCGTAACACTCTCTTTAATGCACTTAATAGCTCATTGTTGGCGCAGGTTTGATACCTACTTAACATAGAAACCGGAAAACACAAATCAGGCCTGGTACCTGATGCAGCATACATTAGACATCCTATCATTTGTCTGCACAAATTCTGAATACTGTTGTCTACAGCAATACTGTCTTTTACAAATATTTTAGTGTTAAAATTAGGGTCCATAGGGGTTGACATAGGCTTACAATTTTGCATGTTAAATCTTTTTAAAATATTCTCCAAATATTCTCTCTGATCTAACTCTGTAATACCAGTTTTCAAATTTTGCTTTACATTTATACCTAGGAAATTTGATATTAGCCCTAAGTCTTTCATTTTAAACTCTTTACATAATATACTCTTAAATTTAGAAATATCTTCCTCGTTTGTACCAAAAATTAAAATGTCATCGACATAAAGTAAAATGTACATTTTCTCATTGTCATAATACTTTAAATATAAACACGAGTCACAGTTAGATTTAACAAAACCCTCTTTATTTACTACAGAATTGAATTTTATGTTCCAACACTTTGGTGAACTCTTTAAACCGTACAGCGACTTATTTAGCTTTACAATATTATTTCCCTCAGAATAAGCCCCTTCTGGCAATTTAATATAGACTTCTTTGTCTATATCACCATACAAAAACGCCCCTATTACATCCATTTGATAAATAGGTAAATTTAATTTAGTCGCTATCGCTACAAAAATTCTAAATGTTGATAATTTAGCCACAGGAGCGTAAATGTCACTTAAATCAAAACAACCATTTTGTTCAAACCCCCTTGCAACTAGCCTAGCCTTATACTGCTTTACATCACCATTTCCTTTAAGCTTAAAAACCCACTTGCTACTTACTACCTTTTCATGTACTGGTGCATTACAAAAATCCCAAGTATTATTCTCTTCTAAAGTTTGCAATTCTCTACTTATTGCCTCTTTCCACCTATTTGCATCGCTTCTTTCCATTGCTTCTTTGTATGTCACTGGCTCATTTGCTTCACTTACAACATTTTGACATTGATAGAATGTTGTCGGTTTCCTCACCCGCTTGCTTCTTTCATTTTGAGGTAACAATGTTTCATCTAGGTCTGATAGTTCATCATCACATGGCTCATATTCACTCTGGCTTTCACTTTCACATAAAGAACTGTTTACAGTGAGATTTGTATGACTGTCATTTTGGGTAACTTGAGTTTCCTCACATTCAGCAACCTTTTGTTCTTCCACTGTTTCTTCTAATGTCAGCAAAATTTGAGTATTCTGATCCGACACATCCTCAATTTCCTCTGTTTCCTCTTGACTTAAAAAAATTACATCTCTCTTTACATCTACGCTGTTTTTCTTAGGGAAGTAAATTCTATAGCCTTTGACGTTTTCAGCATAACCTACCATCAAACCCTTCTCACTTTTCTTATCCCATTTCCTTCTTTTCTCTTTTGGGATATGTGCATACACTGGTGAACCAAATGCCTTCAGTTGATGAACATCAAAACTACTATTTGTCCATATTTCATATGGAGAATTTCCTTCTTTACCTTTCCCAGTTCTATTCAAGACAAAAGCAGCAGTATTTACCGCTTCTGCCCACAATTTCTTAGGTAAATTCTTCGCGTGTAGCATTGTTCGTGCTGCTTCAACTAGGGTTCTATTTTCCCTTTCAGCTTTCCCATTTTGTTCGGGAGTATAGGGAACAGTAGTCTGGTGGGTTATCCCACGCTTGGAAAATATTTCCTTAACATCTCTATTTATGAATTCCAGCCCATTGTCACTCCGAAATATCTTGACTTTGTTTCCAGTAGTATTTTCGGCTTTATTTATAAAATCCTCCAAACAGCGCTTTGCTTCAACGAAATACACACTTCTAAAGTTAGAATAGTCATCCTTTAGAACGACAAAATATCTCGACCCGCCAATTGATTTTTCTTCCATGGGTCCACAAGTATCCCCATGTATGATTTCACATGTTTTTGTGCTCACATGCTCACTCCTCTTAAATGGTAGCCGGTGTATCTTTCCTTCCAAGCAACTTTCACATTGGGGTAAGTCAGTTTGTTTTACTTCAATGTTATTTTTCTGCAATGCTTTCTTCACGTAATCAAAGTTTTGATGTGCGAATTTCTCATGCCACTCGTATAGGTCATTTTTAATAATATTAGCAACACTTGCGACCTCGCATTTGAAACGAAAATCCATATAGTATGAACTGTCTACTCGACTTGCTATCGCACAAACAACTCCATTTTTATAAAATAAACACGAACTGTCACTTGTGACCATAGTGTATCCGCGGTCAGCTGCGCATTTCACAGAAAATAAATTTGACTTCAGATCCGGAACGAACAAAACGTTGTTTATGGTTGAATTTATCCATTCAGTCCCATTATAGACTTGTACCGCCATCTGTCCACATCCTAACACACTAATTATTGCTCCATTTCCAACAATAACAGACTTTTGCGGAACATTTGAAAATGATGTAAATAAAGAGCGATCGTTGCACATGTGTTCGCTCGCTCCAGAGTCAACTAACCACTTTGATTGTTCATAATTTGTTTGCGAGGAATTCAACACTACAAAAGCATTACTTGTTTTCTTATTTTCCTTTGACTTTTTAAACCGACACTGTGCCTTATAATGCCCGAATTTTCCACAGTAAAAGCATTTACGTTCGTTTAACTTTTTCTCACTGTCTCGATTACTTCTACACTCAGCTTGCAAATGTCCGACTTTACCACAAATGTAACACTTAATATTTCTTTTAGCTACGAACGCAGATGAGGACGAAGTATCTTGTATTTCATCACTTTTAACTTTCACCCTTTCCTCTTCAATTAATAACCTGGCTACTAAATTTTCGAACGTTTGTTTGTCGTCTGGCGCCGATTCCCACGCCGATATAAAATGTTTATATTCATCTGGCAAGCTCATTAAGACTTTAGTTATTATAAATTTATCAGACATATCCTCGCCCATTTGTTTTAACTGATTTTGCATCTCTTGAATTTTAGAGAGAAAAACTGACATTTCGGTGCCTTTCTCATATCTGTATTGAAAGAACCTTTGTTGGATAATATGGATACTGGTTTCCGACTTCTGTTCATATACACTTAGAAGCTTACTCCACATTGCAGCCGAAGTTGTGCACGATATGATATGTAGCATAACGTTTTCCGACATTCTCGTAACCAGTAGCGTCTGAGCTTTAGCATCTTTTGTCTCCCAAGTGGTTCGCGCGGTAACATCTTCAGGTTTCATAGTGCGCCCTTCAACAATGTCCAGCCATCCCTGTCCTCTGAGAAGTACTGTCGTTTGAAATTTCCAAATATTCCAATTCCTTGTCCCTTCCAACTTCAAAACATTGCTAGTCATCACGTTTCCTTCCATTTTGCTATCCTGCCTTGCCTGATCAGATATATCAGTGGTATTTTATCCTTCTCAACGAAAATTTTCTGCACGCGTTCCGGCAACCTAACCTCACTTTTCGCTGATATTCACTCCCGTTGATTTATTTTGCGTACTTTTAACTTCATCAACAGATTAGCGACTCTGGGCCCATAACCTGTGATTATTTCAATAAAAAGGGTTCAGTTTTATGCAGTAATAACTTTATTCTTCTTCTTACAAATGTACACATTGACAGGTCTCTTCTTAGTAATAGACAATAGGACAAGGTTCAACAGTATTGCCAACCAAACAATGTTTCCAGATACCTTATAGCCAACCTAAGATAATTGCATTTATATTGCCATATTCTAACACAACCAAACCAATAAATTCACACCGGGCATTCGTAGATCAAAGAACAGTTTATTTCGACAAAACCAATAAAAACGTAAATTAAATTCAGCGATAAAGTTGAAATTTTTATTACTCGACAAAATATTCATAGTTATTTTTGCACAACATTTTAGATAAGAATATAAATTTATTGTGCGTTGGGTTGAATTTGTGAGCAATAAAACCTTGACGTATTCCGAAGCTTTCGATTTGGCTGAAAGCTTTGAATTTAAAATGTCTGGACTTCTAACGTGCAAAACTGCAGGCGAGCGAACTTACAAATCCAAAAAGCTTTTTCACATTTTTCTCTTTGCTACAATCCATCAAGGTTTTTATGGTTCATAAGTTGGAAAGTTGTTTCAAAGTACGATGGCGAGCTTTAACGATAATGATCAAAATAATCGACTTGAGATGATTGCTTTCAAATATGCTAAATATTTACTAGTTAATTTTTCTGAGATGGAAGTAAAGTTATTTCGAATAATCCTAAAATCTAAAAATAAATAACACCACAACAAATGCAAAAAAAATAAAGGTCTCTTTGGCTTACTTTAATAAACAATCCGTCTCTAAGATGCACAACTTCAAAATCCATAATTCTCCTATAAATTTTAACAACCCCTGGACCGTTTTTGGTAAATTTGCGAAAATATAAACACCCGCGATCGCACGCTGGCAAGAATGTGGCCAATTTCAAGAAATACATTTATATGAATTATTCCAAAAGTTGCCGCGTGTTTGTAACTTACTAGCAGCGGAGCGGGTTTTTTGTTGCAAGGCCCTCCGGGCGGCACTCAGTTGGGCTTCACCCAGTTTAAGTGATACTAACAACAGTTTCATTTAATAGGTAGATATTGGGTCAGTTACAGATAGAGGATGAGTATATATTGTTAAAACACGGAACAGGAAGAGTTAGGGATAGTAAAAATGATAGTTTTTTGAATAAATATAATTGTACGTAATTGTTATGGATTCTTTCAAATAAAACACTATTATTCACTACATGTCTACAACTGATATCAACTGTTACTGTATCTAATAAAGTTAAAAGTTATAACAAAGTAGAGTGAAATAATAGATTATTACAATATAATGTTGACATTTTATTGGGTACATTTGCATTGACATAAACGCTTGTTAATGGTCAAGTAATTTTGCGCTATGCGAAATTTACCCGAAACATACGATTTGAATTTGACTAATCAGAGGGCCGAAACCGTCCAGACGATAGCGTAATATAGCGTGATAGTATAATCAGATTCTGTTAATTTACGATTGAAAAAAATATCAACTGAAAAAAAGAACAAACGTTTTTTGCAGTTTTCGTAAGTACATTCTAAATATTTATAAAATAAGAATAGTAATGCGTGATGTTATTATAAATAAAAATTTTAAACCTTATTTTTAGTTCTATTGAAATGTTAGTATATGTTAACAAATAACCTTTAAAAAATATAATTTTAAATCATTTCGTAACATTATTATTTTTTTTTATAAAACCTGCAAACTTAGGATAAATAACAATATATAAGTAAATTTACAAAATATAATTATTATGACAGGTTATTTATTTTTAATATTAATATTTGGAGGTATGATTTTTCTAATAAGTGCGGGCATATTCAAAACCAAATTTACGTAAATCTCCACCGCTTAATACATTTTATCGTAAAGGTAGCGGAGTTGCGGGTGTGCGAAATATGCGGCAAGTGTTTTTGTCGATAATTATATTCCTTCTTCAAAAGAGAATGAGGAAAGTAAATATTGAATGGTCGTCAGATTCCCAGAAAAGTGGTATCATCCGCTCAGCTATTGAGCATTCGAAAACTACAGTCCTAAATTTCGACAAACATCTAATAACTTTTGAATGAAAACAATCAAATTTCTTCATTGTGATGAGACATTTGACGCCTGTACCTGAACGAATTTGAAATAATATTATAGTTTTAGTAAACTCATTTCCATTTATGATATTATACATGATGTCCAAAAAATATTACGCGGTAGAATAATCTCTTGCAAATCAAGGTTCACAAAAAAATCCAAAAAATCGTAACTCGAAATTTCCGTGGGGGTGATTTGGGTAGTCCTAGAAATGTTGTACCTCTGCACTTCCACTTGACACTATTTTTTGGGACACCCTGTAAATCATACCGAAAAGCATAAATCATGTGCTGAGTAATAAAATAACGTATATAAGATGTGTTTTTAAATTTCTTCAAATCAAATATTGCGTAAATTGTTTTCGTTTCATATTTGTGATTTTACTGGTAGTTATTTCAGTATTTTACATTCCACATGATTTGATTTGGTGCCTGCCTACCAACCTTATAGGTAGCAAAAATATGTTTTTAATATAAAAAAACACTAACAGTCTTACTTATCAACGTGATGAATATTTTATACGATTGATGTAAAAGCCTTAGTAATATAAACTGACATTTAACAGTAATAAAACGGTTCATTGTTTATACAGCCAAAAAAATGTTTATCTTTAATTTAAACCAATAATGATCGTAAAAAGATTACAATCAAATTTGTCAGAGGATGAAATTGTATTAGGCATAACTCAGCAAAATGAGGGGCTACAAAATTTCCCAAAAGATGATTTCAAACTCATAAAAGAAATCAAACTCAAAAAATTCGCCCAACAAAAGACATCCCAACAATACATGTCAAACTACTTACTACAAACGTCAGGAACCATCAGAAAAATACTAGTTAACATTGGAAAAATCAATATAAAATACCAAAGAGTCCCAATTGAAGATCTTAACCCCTTTACGCAGAGTTATCATTGCCTGAAGTATGGACACACAGCATTAAGATGCCTGAACAGAACGCAACCTCTTACCTGCCCCCATTGTGCAAAAGATCACACCCTAGCAAAATGCACAGAAATAAACAATAATCCAATCTGTTACAACTGTTCCTGCAATAATAGAAAATTCAAAGCAAACATATCGGACGACCACAGTGCTGATAGCATCAACTGCACATACAGACAAAAAATGCTTCAAATCGCCAAAGAGAGAATAAAATATGAATAAAATTGCACACCTCCTTATTAGCGATAAAAAAACACAAAGGCTCTCAACAAGTCCGTTCTCCTTAAAATCTAACTCCAACAGTGAAACGAACAAAGGTGATTCACGGCTACTAATGAATTTCAATATTATTTATTATTTCTTCGATATGGATGACTTTGTGGTAAATGCTATAGATAAAACCATATCAATAGACGAAAGAATATATACATCGGTGAACGAAACAAACAACATATTTGCGATATATTCCGAAGTTAGCCTAACCATATTTCATATGAATGTAAGGAGCATAGGACGGCATTTAGACGAACTCCTGGTAACAATAAAATCACTTAACAGACTAAACTGCATAATATTAACAGAGACGCATTCATCGAGCGATATAAATTATAATATTCCGGGTTATCCATACTATGCAACAAATACCCAAATTAATAAAAACAGCGGAATCGCAATATTTATTTCAAATATATATGTTGTGACTTTTGACAGAGAAATCCACATGCACAATGTAAACATTTTAAATATGGAAATCAGTTTCCAAAAGTACACCTTTAGCATATTTGCTATATATAGAACCCATGCCTTAATATTACCAACCTATGTAGATGAACTAAAACACATTCTTATTGCGAACAGAAATAAGAAAACCATCATTGTCGGAGACATTAACCTCAATATCGCAAATGATTACTCATCCTATGACAAAGATAATTATCTGAATATGATTGCAGAATTAAATTATATTTCGTGTATTAATTCATTAACGAGAATTATCCCAGGTCAACGACCTTCGTGCATAGGTCATGTGTTCACAAATATTCAAGATATAAAAAACATAGTATCTGCAGTCATACAAACGACAATCACAGATCATTTCGGATGCCTTTTTACGTACAATTACGATAAAAAATGTTTACCAACACAAACTCTAACTCCGGAGAAGGACAACGGCCGACCCAAAACGCTCAACATAAATGCCCTAGTACATAATCTAGATAAAGAGAAATGGCAAGATATCTTCAATTTTAATGACACGAATAAATGTTTCGAACTATTTGAAAAAAAAACTATCAACGTACGTAAGTACTCCACAATTCATTGATTTCAGAAAACAATCATCAAAATTTAAGCCGGTTAAGCCATGGATAACTTTTGGATTAATTGTATCAATCAGACACAAAGAAGCACTATACAAAAAAATTTATCCGACAACCTACAAATGAAACACTAAACAATCACCTAAAAGCATACAAAAACACACTTACTTTTTTAATAAAAAACACAAAAGAAAACAATTTTCGGCAAAAATTGGAAGCAACGGAGAACGATGCAAAAAAAGTCTGGCATGTTGTAAATGAAATATAGACAAGAAAAAACATAAAAAAATGAAATACATAGCATCACACATAACAATATCTAAATACGATGCAAAGAAAATCCTTTAGATGCCGCTAACATATTCAACAACTTCTTTGCAAATGTAGGCAAAAACCTTGCAAATCAAATCCAAAAAGTACCGTCCAATGACGTACAGAACCTTAACATTAATATCTCAAACAAAATTGACATGTTTCACCTTACTTCAGCACAGGAAACCGAGCAAATCATTTCAAGCATGAAGGGAAGATCAGCACCAGGTTTCGATGGAATTACTGTCGAAACACTAAAAATTATCAAAAAACATATCTCAAAACCCTTAACACATTTAATCAACATAATTCTCCAAAGCGAAATATTCCCAACTGTATATAAACAAACCATCATCACTCCAATTCATAAATCTGGCAACCCAGAAGAAGTGTCAAATTATCGTCCAATATCGCTGATCTCAAACATTGCGAAAATCTTTGAAAAAATTATTAAAAAAAGATTGACTGAATTTATTGACAAAAATGACGTAATTCACGGCAACCAATATGGATTTATGAAAAATAGAAGTACCCAAGATGCAATTGCCAAATTATCGAACATAATCCAAGACACATTAGACAAATCTTCGAAATGCCTCGGAATCTTCATAGATCTTAAAAAAGCTTTCGATAGTATTTCTCATGATAAACTTATTGAAAAATTGAATTGTGTTGGGATAAACGATAAAGCTCTAAAATGGATAAAAAGCTATTTATTTGAACGATGCCAAGTAGTCAAGATAAACAACTCACTTAGTCTACCACTAACAAGTAATTTCGGGATACCGCAAGGCACAGTCCTATTTATAATTTATGTTAACACTAAAATAATTATTCACAATAACAAATGTAATAAAAACATATGTATCCAAGGCTGTTTAGTATTGAACTCAGTATCAGAAATTAAATATCTCGGAGTGATAATAGAACAACATATGAAGTGGAAAAGACATATCTGTGAATTGGTTAAGCGTATCAGAAAGTGTGTATACATATTCATAAGATTTTAAGAAATATTTTAAAAAGAAATAACCTCAAAAGAGTATACTACGCACTAATCCAGTCGTTAATTCAATACGGAATTATTGGATGGGGGGGTCATACAATAAGATTCTTACCCCGATCAAAGTGGTTCAGAAGCTAATCCTCAAATTAATCCTCAAGAAACCCTCCACGTATCCAACAGAAACGCTATTTACAGATTTCGGAGTGCTCCGAGTAGAAGATATATTCAAGAAAAATGCAATTATCCAAATTTATAAAGATAATATAATAAAAAAAATTGAAACCCACTTATCTAAAAGATATCAATACACTATCGAAATTCCAAAATGTAATACCAAACAAATGCAAAATAACTATAAATATTTAGGAATAAAGTACTTCAACAACCTTCCGATTGAAATAAAGAAATTAAAGGATATTAACATACTTAAACTAAAACTGAAGTTACTCTTTCAGAAATAATTAACTAAATAGTTGCTTGTTTTTCCCTTCATTGATATTATTATTTATCAGTCTATACTCATCTCCACTGTATTTAGATTTTGTCTTTTTATATATTGTTCCTACCATATATATACTTACTTATAGCATAATGATATTCTATTTTTATTATGATTAGTGTAACTCTCTCACCAAGCACAAGAACCAGTTTCTTCATTGGTGAGATTGCGAACATAAATATATTATGTAATGTAAATATATTTTTATGTACTTTTATTATATCCTGTACCCACTTATATATATGAAATAAATAAAAATATAAATAAAAATAAATCTGTCGTATAAACTAGAAATTTCTCATTGAATTTCTAAATACGGAAATAAGAGAAATCAACCGTACAAACTTTGTATGTTAAATATGCTTTATATTTATGAATTGGAATATAATTTAATTTTAAATCATGAAAATGAGGTTCTCGTCTTAAAAAGGTAGATTATTTCTGACATACTATTTTTTAATTAACCGCGTGAATTTGACAAGAATTCCATAAATGTAATATTATTTAATAACATAAAAATGCCTTAAACATGTGTTAACTATTTTGTGGCCCTTAAATATTAGTTTATATTTATAAGTAAGAATTTTACATAAGCGATTGTTTATAAGTACATAGAAAAAGGTAGTAGGTACGTAATAAAAACCGGGCTATTTTAATTCTGATTGGTCACCTCTAACTATGTATAACTCTACTAAGTATAGCGTTCACAGCAGTTTCTTCAATGGTCGACAGTGAATCTGGGTGCCCTAACCTTAGGGTCAAGAACCAAGAAGCGTGTTTAATTTTTACATAGTTTTGTATAAAGATAAACATTACTAGTTTCAGTTACATTTTCATGTTTATTATAAAAAAATAGCGTAACGGATAATTTAACCACGAAATAAAAAGAGAATGGGTAAAACGGGACAAGCCATAAGAAGACAGATGAGAGGGAGAATGACGAAAAGCCACCATACAAACATGCGTTAGTTAGGTATTCTGGTGGCGTATCACAATTTTCACTTATCGCATGCTGTGCCCGGTGTGTCACATCCCTTCACTCGCCTCTACGTGGCGATCCGCCTTCCTGGGGGATCCAAGAAAAATCTTCAAGATTTTGTGAATAAAATGCACAAGAAACAAATGTAAAAAAAAAACAATCAGTTTTTGAGTTTCATTCTCATTAAAAATCCCATCGATAGAGATTTATTATTTTCGTTGAACGCTGCCAAATTCAATGTAAAAGTGTAAGGCATTTTGCAAAAGAAAATTTAATAAAAGCTTACAAAGTGATCTTGTGAAGAATGACCGCTCATAATACCTGTGACGTCACGTTACACTATTCAGTACAATAAATAACACGGTCCAAATTTTTGTACCGGTATATTTTTTATTGTTGTAGTTAGTTAAATAGTAAAAATTCTTTTCAAAATTTTAATTTTTCGGGTCCCGAAAGCACACCAAGTATATGAACATGACCAGTGACATAACCAGGCACCAGAATCAAAAAGCCTATGTTTATTTAAAACAGGCGCTCCATTTTGTATGGGGGTCGAGACGTTTTTTATTCTTAAAATTACCCGCTTATAACATTGAAGAACACCAGGTAAAATGTTGGCATATCGTCACTAATGTTATTGTATTGAACCAAATTGTCAAAATACACACACCACCGAGACTAACATCCACTGAAGCGATTGCTGTCATATGTATATATTTATCATATTATTTAATTAATTATTCGCACTTCTGTATAACCAATTTACCGGTATTTAAAAACCTGCACTTTAACATTTTATCGGTTCTAACGTGAATGTGGACCAGGGTTGCCAATCCATATGTTCTAAAATACCCACAGGATATGAAGAGGTTTGTGAATTCCCGACAAAATCCCCCAACTTTCCTTTACCTTCAAAATGAAACAAAACTCTATTGAAATTATTATTTACAATATTTTTTTTTTCGGATTGTCTCTTGTATCCAGGCTTTAAAAATTACATTTTTGAAAATTTGCTGCAAAAGAAAAGAAATAATACGTTGTCAAAATTATTGTAAACATAATTTTTCAATGTGGTTGAGTAATCAAAAAATGCCTAGAATCCCCGCATTTTACCATCAAAAAGGATTTCCCGCATAAAGCCAATTCTTAAAAAAACATTGAAATTTCTTGCAATTTGGGGAATTCTCCACAAAATGGCAACCCTCATGTCGATACTAGTAACACGTTCATGTAGACTGTGATTGTTATTAACAGGATTAACGGACATATGAGTCCATCTCTCCCACTGCCATGCAAAGCGATTGCAGTGGGACAGTGGTGATCCGATACAACACGCAGTAGGTGGGTGACGCATCCGCCGCCAAAACCTAGACAAACCTTACCCCATGAACCCGGGCACCCCTGCCAGATCATCAAACGTAGCGAACCACTAGGGGTGACCTATGGAAGGGGTGTTGGGATATTCAATATGTGGTTCCCGGGGCGGCGGTACCCAAACCCGCCTTCCAAAGTAAGAGGGGTGGGTAGGAATTTGGAAGTCAGGATTAACGGACATATGAGTCCATCTCTCCCACTGCCATGCAAAGCGATTGCAGTGGGACAGTGGTGATCCGATACAACACGCAGTAGGTGGGTGACGCATCCGCCGCCAAAACCTAGACAAACCTTACCCCATGAACCCGGGCACCCCTGCCAGATCATCAAACGTAGCGAACCACTAGGGGTGACCTATGGAAGAGGTGTTGGGATATTCAATATGTGGTTCCCGGAGCGGCGGTACCCAAACCCGCCTTCCAAATTGAAAAATGATGACAAGAGTAAAGAGTTCACTTACACATTTTAAATATATTCATATACGACGATATGTCATACTTTTTCTGTCGTCCGCAGTAAATACACATTTAAAAGCTTTCGTGGGTATTCAGATATTCCTGTTTCCTTTAAGAACTTTCCTGAACTTCCCCCGAAGAGGGAGAAAAGTGTTACTTACCGCCATTGTGTTTTATTTACTCTCCTTTTTACCGAATTTCGAATATACTCGTAAGGCGCAACGGTTCAGAGTTGGTTTTGTTTCTTACCGCATGCTTCCATTCAACCAAACCGAGTTGTAAATGCTGTGCTATTTTATTCATGGAATATCGGAACTAAGTTTTAGATAATGTGATGAAGTACCTACTGAAGATCTCTGTTGAATGCTAATGGGATTATTTGAAATTATCCTTTTCATGATGGATATTATTTTTCTGCCGCAGGCGAATGCCTTATTAGATATACGAAACATTATTACATTACTAAGGTACTTTACCAACATATTATTTTCAGTTTTGAAATATAAAATACATTTTTACGCGAATTTTGTATAGAACACAGATATTAAGAATTTAGTTAAAATCTTTTTTTATACGGTCTGAAGCTGGTTAGATACAATAGCCACAGTTAGTCCACAATCGGGGTATGTTTTTAGGCTGAAGGTAGTGGAGAGGGGAAGGAGATGGGGAAAAGAAAGGTGGGGAAGTACCTGGATATTCAGATCTGGTTACCAAACACAGCCAAAGCCATTTCAAGCATCATTTAAATACTGAGAGTATCTTTCTTTAATTTTTTTCTTTCTTTATCTCGAGACGTTTCTTTATAATTAGATTTTTTCTCTGGATTGTGTATCTCCATTCTCTCTGGGCGAATATAAATAAACAAAATAATCATAAAACCCCATTTTGTTTTTGTGTATCCATCCACCCTTTGAATATTTTCTACAAATATTTGCAAGGTGCGTACATTGAAAACCAATTTTAAACTTATTCAAATTGTTTATTTTAACTGCCCGTCAGTCAAAATAAACAAGCGGAATAAAGTTAAAATTGGTTTTCATTATGACAATGGAATGGGGCAATCACAAAAAACAGACATTTAAATAACCTATCGACAGTTTGAAATGTTTGCATAATTTTGACATACCAAACAGGTAATAATTCTGTTAGGAGAATGCTCACACCTGGATACCTACCCACAGTCCACACGTGTCGTGGACAATAGTTTAGTACTGTACCTTAGTTCAGAATCTTACAGGTTCACGAAAACACGATAAGTACGTGGATGGGGGGTCTGTTTAGGTTAAGGAAGCAGATGAAGTTATGGGAACGAAAAAGGTTTCTGGGGCCAATGTTTCCAGGAGTGACAGGAGTATAAATCCATTCCTCCCACTGCGGTGCAAGGCGATCGGTAGAGAGAGTCCGGCTGGATAAGTCAAAACGTCAAAGTCCTAGACAATCCTCACCTAATGAACCCGGGCACCTCTGCTTAGCCACCAAAAGCAGTAAACCACTTGGGGTGACCTATGGCTGGGGTTAGTGTTGGTTATCCAATAAATGGTGCCATATCCATACCGGCCTCACAAATTATGTCAACCATTTATTGCTCGAGAATGTTCACATTATACTATATACAAAATCACTTTAAAAAAACAAATCTCAAGATACTGATAATTTCTCATCTGTACAAGGTTAAGTGTTAAAAAATATATTCAGAAAATATACAAATGTATGTTTTGGAAGTTTACCGTATTGATTGTGCGAAGAACTTTTGAAAAATATATCACGAATATGTTGGGTTTGTTTCGACAGCTTTCGTTTCGTATTAAGATGAAGTGCCGTTAAGATTCCTAAACGTTTAAGCACAGGTATTTCATAAATACAAATGGAAATAGTTTGGAAATAATAATAAGTCTGTTCAAATGACACTCGCACCGCAAAAACACTGTCTATGCTAAAACATCTTATGTAACTAGTAATTCTGTCAACAGTTAGTAGATCTCTCGTCCAAAAACACTGTGTATGCTAAAGCATCATATTATGTAACTATTAATTCTGTCAACAGTTAGTAGATCTCTCGTCCAAAAACACTGTGTATGCTAAAGCATCTTATGTAACTAGTAATTCTGTCAACAGTTAGGAGATCTCTCGTCCAAAAACACTGTGTATGCTAAAGCATCATATTATTTAACTAGTAATTCTGTCAACAGTTAGTAGATCTCTCGTCAAAAAACACTGTGTATGCTAAAACATCATATTATGTAACTAGTAATTCTGTCAACAGTTAGTAGATCTCTCGTCCAAAAACACTGTGTATGCTAAAGCATCATATTATTTAACTAGTAATTCTGTCAACAGTTAGTGGATCTCTCGTCCAAAAACACTGTGTATGCTAAAACATCATATTATTTAACTAGTAATTCTGTCAACAGTTAGTAGATCTCTCGTCCAAAAACACTGTGTATGCTAAAGCATCATATTATTTAACAAGTAATTCTGTCAACAGTTAGTAGATCTCTCGTCCAAAAACACTGTGTATGCTAAAGCATCATAAACTATTAGTTCTGTCAATAGTAGATCTCGCGTCCAATAAAGTAATTTTATAAAGTTTCCAATTTATGTTTGTTAATATTTTAACGACAACCAAAATTTTCTCTGAAATGATAAGATTTCTAAAAATCTACTTTAACCCCAACCTACTTGATTATAAACCACATATTTTAGGTAATTTTTTTTTTATATTCAATTAAGGAATTATACAATTTATTCCAAGAATCGTCATTATCTCAATGATAATTCTTTAGTCAAATTTCTTCATGCAGGTTTTGGTACCTACATGCAGGTGTTGGTACCAACATATTGTGAAAAATGCGAATATGAAAGAAGATTGAACAATTCAAATTAACAACGGAACCGGAAATAGAACGAATGAAAAAAAATACAGACAGATGAAATGCAAAACGGTCGAGTTAAAATAAGACTTCAAGAAATATATGCAGGTACAAGTTTATCTGGGCAAAAAATGGTAACATAATGATGAGAAAAGATGAATTAGCCCCAATCATCCACATAAGGCAGCCGGAAGACATTCCCTCCGAATAAACAAACAAGTGACCATAATACATGTATAAATACTTCATCATTGTTCAAAATGTCTGATGAAAATTTTTTGCATGAAAACTTTATATGTAAAAACACAAGTGAACTAAATAATCATTTTAAAAATGTTAATTTTTCAGTTCTAAATATGAACATACGGAGTTTAAGAAAGCACTTTGATGAACTCTGTGTCCTAATCGAAAGTCTAGATTTTTCTCCTAGTATTATTATATTAACAGAGACACAGATGAAAGAGGTAATACCCTTTAACCTGCCAGGATATATAACCATTTCATCTAAATGCAAACATACTGGACACGATGGAGTCACGGTATTTATGAATAATTGTCTCATGAAAACTGCTTTCGAGATTTTAGATTTTAAAACAGCAAATGCTATTAAATTAACATTTAACCATAACAATTATAATTATTTGCTAATAGCTATCTATAGATCACCTTCACTAAATGAAACTCTCTTCAATAACGAACTTAATTCGCTTTTAAAAATGACTAACAGAAATAACTTCAACTTCGCAATATTAACCGGTGATATCAATATAAATATAAATGAAAATAACAAAAGAACAAATTGTATAAATGAGTACTTAGATTGTTTGTCGTGTGCTGGATATCAGTCTTACATAAACTCACCAACTAGAGAAAATTTGAATAACTCCACGACTCTAGATCACATATTTGTTAAATCACACAAACACTTTAAAACAACATCTTCAACTCTAATAACAAACATTACTGATCATTACCCAACATTTTACGGACACAACATCTTAACTGCAAATTCAAAAGAAAATTCTGAAACAGTTGAAAAAAATAATATTAATTACCTCACATTAAATAATCTACTTTTTTTGGAAAATTGGGATCAAATTCTATCAATTTCAAACCCATATTCAGCATTAGAATCGTTTTATAAAACTCTCCAAGAATATATTTCAAAAAGTACAAATAAAATTGTTATATCTAAGAGAAAATATAAAAAAATTAAACCTTGGATAACTGTAGGAATAATAGTCTCCATTAAACAAAGAGATAAACTATATAGAGAGATGCTAAATTATCAAAGAGCCTGTCAAAAAAACAATGTCAGAACAATGTCCTTCATGAAAACAAAATATTTACTGTATAGAAATTTACTAAATAGGTTAATAAGAAGTTGTAAAAAAAAATACTATGGTGAACAAATTGATAATGCAAATAATGATACCAAAAAAACGTGGAATATTATTAACGAAATAACGAATAAAAAAAGAATAGCATCAACTGAGGTTAAGGAGATTAAAATAAATAACAATATTATAACTGACAAATCTGACATTGCAAATAACTTTAACAACTTCTTCACAAATGTCGTAGACCAAGTACTTGAATCATCCAGTAAGATTGCTAATACAGCGCCCGTTGACTCATCTCTGCTTTTGGTACCAACAAACAATTCAATTAACTCATTAGATTATTTTACACCTATCACAACTAATGAAATTGAAAAACACATTGACAGCCTAAAACCAACAAATTCTTCAGGAATTGATAATTTATCAGGTAATACACTAAAAAAAATAAAACAATATATTTTAACTCCTTTGCAACATATTTATAATATATCCCTAAAAGAAGGGTATTTCCCAGAACAATTTAAAATCTCCACTATATTACCAGTTCACAAATCGGGTGACACGCACATATTAGACAATTACAGACCTATCTCCTTAGTTTCAAACCTTTCAAAAATATTTGAAAAATGTATCAAAAATAGAGTTATGAAATACCTAGAACAAAACAATATTCTGTCCGAAAATCAATATGGCTTCAGAAGTAAATTAAGCACTGAAGATGCAATATTCGATCTGACAAAAAATTTATACACATCTGTTGATCAAAATAAAAAAAGTCTAGCTATATTTTTAGACTTAAGAAAAGCGTTTGATACTGTAAATCACAATCTACTCATAAAGAAAATTAATCAAATAGGTTTCAAAAAAGATGCACTAAAAATTCTCACTCACTATCTCAAAGACAGATTACAAAAAACAAAAATTGGGAACTTTTATAGCAAAGAAACAGTGATAAAAAATGGAGTACCACAGGGGACTGTGCTTGGCCCAATTCTGTTTCTAATATATATTAATGATTTATGCAATGTTGTAATCCCTGGTAAAATTGTATCTTACGCTGATGATACAGCAATAATAGTAAATGGAAAATGCTGGCCTGAAACTTTTTTAAATGCAACAAAATGTATTTCATATGTCTTATCATGGCTTACTTGTAATAGACTTTTCTTAAACTATAGTAAAACATTTTACCTAACTTTTTATAAAAACAGTAAAAACAAACCTCCCAATAACCTTAAAATTAGACTACATAATGCTAACTGTAATAAAGTAACATGCACCTCTTGCTTTGAAATTGGAAAAATTGAAAAGATCAAATATTTGGGTATATATATTGACACAAATTTAAACTGGCAACCACAAATTAATAACACCGTTTCTAAATTAAGATATCTGACGTACATATTTTATAGACTTAAGGAAGTACTCAATGTTGACAAATTGAAAATGATTTATTTTTCTCTAGTGCAATCCTCAATTATGTACGGTATATTAGGATGGGGTGGCGCACTAGATACATTTATAAAACCACTACAAATAGTACAAAATCATATTATCAAGGTTATATATAATAAAAACAGGACATTTTCGACTGATCAATTGTACAAGGAATCTCAACTATTCAATCTCCGTAAACTATTTTTACTTCAAAGCCTGAAATACGTCATGAAAAACCAAAATAAATTTCAAAAATATGAACCCAAAATAAACTTTAGAAGAAATCATGTATTTTATACCCCACAAACCAATACCAAACTAATGCAAACTCACAGTAGCTTTATTGGACCTCGCACTTTTAATCTACTACCAAAAAAAATTCAAGTAACAACTAAACTAGCGCAATACCAAAAAGAATTAAAGTTGTGGCTGTACAATGCAAATGTTGAAGCATTATTCATTTAATTTTTACTTTTTTCTATTTTGTTTCTGTATAGTTATTATTATTTTATTTTGTGTTCTTTTAATTCATATATATTATCTTACAATCTTTATTTTTACTTTGATTTATTTTTAATATGCTCCTCTTGCAAAATCTTTTAGAATAACTTTTATTATAAGCCTACCGTTTTTCTTTATTATGCTTACTGTTTTTTATTTTATTTTTACTGTTATGTATTTTTAGGTACAAAAATCTAATGTATTAAATTATATTACCCACGCACAGGCTGCGCCTTAGTGGGTTCCCTTTCATATTATTAAAAAACTTGTATTGTGAAATATGTAAATTGGGAAAAAATAAAGGAAAAAAAAAAAAAAAAAAAAAAAAAAACTTATCACAAATTTAAAAACACAACAAATGCCTCGGGCAAAATAGCCAGAATAGAATGTGCAATGATCAAAACTTCTGATTCATCGACACTTACTGCGAGAGCAAGTTATAATTGCATTCGTGGTCACGACAAGGGGTAATAAAACCACGATTTGAAATTTGTTTACCCGCAGTTCAGAAGTGGTGCTCGATGGAAATGTGCCCCACGGTCTACGGCCCATACCATACATATATGGTATATATTCGTATATAGGTAGTCCGCAGTGTGTTGTGCTCACATATCTGGAAACCGTACACTGTACAAGTTACCAACTTTTGTACGTGCCCTGTTTGAGTTCGTGTTATTACACTAATTTAGCACAATAATTTAAAATTCTAGACCATCCAATAAAACTTTTATAAAAACAACATGAAAATGTTGCATTATACAGAAGAAATTTGGATAAGATTTTCGAATAAGTACAATTCATACTGAATAGCCAGGTACTTCCCGAACTTTCCCTTTCTCATCTCTTCCCCCTCCCTACTAGCTTCAGCCTTACAACATACCCCAATTGGGGATGCCATAGCCTCACAGGCTCCAGAAATTCACATAAAAAAATTAAAAATGAATAATTACTGCATGTTAGCTTAAAAGCGCAGACCCTTGAAAAAACACGAAATCTGACATTCGTTTTAAGTATAATAAATTCAAGCAAAAGAAATATACATTTCAAATAAAAAATTAGAATAATTGTCTGGTAAAAATGAATTAAATTAAAAGTAGGTTTTTTGTCGCTTGTCTGAAATCTAGACACATCAGTTCCAATTGAGAAAATAAGAAATTCAAAACAAATCCGAGTTCATTGAACCAGATTTACAATCACAGACACACAGCCAAAATTTTGTTTTATATAAATACATATTAGCATCTTACCTGCAGGTACGTTTGGAAAAAACTTGTGATCTAAGATTTTAACGCAATAATATTCGTTCACCACAAGATGATTTCACAAACTTGCAAAACTCCTAGGAGTCCATATCCCGGAGTAGGAAAGTCTTTATAAAAGTTGCAGGAAACAATTTCCCACATTCCCCATCACCATCCCGTGTCCCTGTAGTGGCCCCGGGACGTCTGGATTTAAATATTGGAACGCATTCCCGCCAATCCGGTTTGAATATTTGAAATGCATCCCGCGCTCACCCGGAGCCACGTCCCGGTTTATGGGACACGCCACTGCACCCGCACACTCCCGCGCCTCTCACACGAATGAAATACCGTTTAGATATTTACAAATACTGACATTATAACATTTTTGTGACAGTCCCACTACGCCGTTTTCTGTGATGCGCTACTAGCCGTCATCGTATTTTTCTAGGCAAGGTTTGCTTTCTATCGTCCAAATATTACAGTGTTTTTTCTAGGACAAAGTGAATGAGCAGTATGTTTTAGTAAGTTTTGATGACAGAATAAATTTTGTTTTTTTTTATGTATAATTTACAAATATTTCTACGCAATACATACATTTATTCCAACATACTGTCTGCGGCAGTGGCGTGCACAGAGATTTTAATCGGGGTAGGCAGTAGGAAAACACCGAATTTATTTTGGTGAATGAATTCTTCGGCAAGGGAGATCCTAGTAAGGATATCATTACCTGTATTTGTTACAAAAAAGGATGACAGTAAAAAAACATTATTATTATCAATTGATTTTGATTTACCATCTTATTATTTACGGACGTAGCCAGTTTTCGCTAAGAAGAGCTATTCTGCAGGATTTAGCCGATGTCAGATAATGAATCATTTGGATTTGAATGCTTCTGAAGGTGTTTCACATTCAGTTATATTTTTTTCCCTTGATTCCGTTGGCTTAAAAAAGTGTCGTCAATTTCCTTAGGTTTATTTCATTAAAAAATTCATGTTCTTCGGCAGATAATATTATTGGATGACTTCACGCCTCTGTCTCATCACGCACTCCTCGCTTCGTCCACATTAATACAACATATCTTATGTACCCTTCTATTATTTTGACTATTACGTAATCGTTTAATGTTTTTTACTCTACTCCAAAATCAATTAAATTTGGTTTCTACACGGAGAAAACTATCCATAAAAATTCAAATATTTTCTCATTTCATAATTATATTTACTAGGATAAACGTATCTGCATGAACACGTATTCCAATATATCCTTAGTATACTAATAGTTGTTGGGAAATGGCCTGACATAACAATTTTAACAGAATTTCAATAAATCAACAATACTCATTTTTCTTCGTGTATGGTGCAAACGGCAATTACTCCTATTTATAATAGGAAAATTTAAAAAATCGGTAGTCATTTCATAATAGGTTCCTAATAAACGAAATACCAGGAAATTAAATTAATATTAATTTTAACACCTTAACGTGAGCGAGAAATTGAATTCACAACCATAATAATACAAAATTTAATTAAAAAATTACATTAATTTAATCGTAGAAATTTGTTAAAAATTATGAAAATACCCTCGCCCCCGCATAGATTTTGTCTTCGTTGGTTTTTTTCGTTTCGCTATTTTTTTCTTTATTTTATATGTTTTAAATAAATTTTAATGAAAAAAAATTATATAATTTTTAAATTTAATTTAATTTAAAAACTATAGGCTAAACAAAAAAATTACAATATTTAATAAAAAAATGGTTGGTTAACATGAGAGAGAAATTCAAAAACACAATTTATCTAGTGCACTTTGGGCAATTTTTACCTACCATGAATTTCCTTACTTCCTTTATACTTAACAGTATATTATTTTTGGTAAAAGTAATTTACTTTTCCCAGAATGTAGGAAGTTTGCTAAAATCCCATTAACTGTATAAAAAAAAACTAAATATAAATAACAAAAAAATAATATCGTGGGGATTAATTGAATAGGTTTGATGCAGTATCTACTTTACCTAATTATTATATGATTTGAAATTGAAACTCCGCCAAACTCACGCTTGGGTGTTTCGGATGCATTTCAAGTCTCACTCGGCTCCAGATCCACGTGGAACTTTTCGAATGGGAGAGGGAAGTTTTATTAAAATTGCACGCGAGCTAGAGAGAAACCTGGCGGGTTTCCGGCACCAATTGCACTCAATTCCGGATATTCGTTTTTCGCTCAGATGCGCCGCACGGGAAGCGCAATGAATATCAGATCTAACAGGAATCATTACCCGAACACTGTGCGCCGAGGGTCTACCGGGTGCCGCATGCGAACCAAGCCTTATTACTTATTAGGAACAGCGGAAGGAGGTCAAATAGAATTTAAATTATATTATTATTTTCTAATGTTTTGCACATCTTTCCAGAAAATGAAATCGAAACACTCTTGAAAATTTTGCGTCTGAAAGTTCAGTCCATTTGGGGGATCTTTTTGCATAAAAGTTGAATTCAAAATGGCTGCAGAGTTTGCACCATGAAAGCAATTATTGTTCTTTTTTAAAAAAAAATTATTCATCTCATTCGAGTCATCCTTCAATTCAAGTTTTTGTTGTACACCATTAAGTTTTGAAAAACATATCAGCATGTTTATTTGATTGTATTCTTTGAACATAACATAATAGTGCTATTTTTTATTCACAACAAAAGTTTATTAATTTTTATTTTGACGTCACGAAAGTGAGTATATTTTTCTTTAAAATAGTGGCAGCGTGATAAATTGCACGCAAAAATAAAAAGTATGTATTATTTTTAATACATTTAATCAGTAATTTTTAGTTACCCCTTACCCTTTATTAACTTCCCACTTGAAAAAATAAATATTTATTCAGATTTGTCAGTATTTTATTTTAGTTTTAATATTCTCCTGATGAAGGAAGGTTACTTTTGAAACCAAAAGACCATAATTATTTAAATAAAGTAGTTTCAAACAAATGTACGTGTTTATATTGTAGTTATTTCATAATTTAAGGATATAATATCGACTGCAAGTGTTGATAAAAATATGGACGAGGTAAGGACATAGAAAATAAAAAAGGTAAAGGTCGCAACTGGGACTTGATCCCAAATCTTTCGTCTCTATTTTAAAAGAGTATTTGCCGCCAAAACGAAACGTTCGTTTTTATTCGTGAATACGGCGGCGTTGACGTCACGCCGGGCAACGTTGGTGACAGTCATATTACCAGCCAGTGGCGGTTCATGACCACGTTTTCGCCAGTTGGAACCGCTTTAGAATGTGCGTTTTTTATCAATAATAATGAATGAAAATGTTAATAATAATAATAATGTATGAAAATTACACATTTTTAACATAATAATCACAATCGGAAAAATAACCCTCAAGCTTTTTACATATTTTAAAAGGTTTTCATAGTTTGTTAAAACACCCCATTGAGCTAATGATGTGTATTAACATTGCGTCATTATCATTAATCTTATACCTCAAATTTTGAAATTCTAATATTTTATAATTTTTTCTTTATTAGTGAATTGTTAATTACAGTCATTGAGAATTTTTGCCGCCTGTGCACATGCCCGATGCCCGTATGTGGTGGTCAATTATGTATAAAGTTCATTAAAAATAATTATTCAATAGAATATATAAAATTATAATAAATTATTTCCAATCTTTTTTTTGTGTGGTTGCAAGTTGCAACAGCTCATTTGGTAGATACGCCAATGAATACATTTTATATTACAAAGATGTTTGTAAGTTTCAACAAGTTAATCGCAATAAAGATAAATAAGAAAAATAACTATGTTTGTAATATGTTTACTTCACGTGACAGATTCCAGGTGCAAACAATATAAAGAAAAAAATGTAATTGAAAGCACGGTCAGGGCATCACGTGAGTGTTTTCAATATAATGTCAGTGTTAGTTCAAACTGGCGCACAGTCTGGTTACCAATTTGCCCGCCTGGCGATAGATAGGTACCTATTGCTGAAACAAAACAACCAACGCTGACTCTTAATTTACCAATCTAATAACGCTCGTCCGATCAACTCCCACCAATTCCATAATGAACGTGCGCAGAATAATTGAATTTCATTATTACAGGTTTTATCAACACGGAAATCAAAATTAGTTTTTTGTTCGTCCCTGGCGGAACGGGAAACATGCAATTTGGGACTTAAAAGTTCGTTCGGTAATTTGGGAAACTTTTAACACGATCCTCGAATTCGGTCAAAGTTCTTATTTTAGGAATGTTCAAATAAAAGGGGTGCCTTCAAATTTGTTTTTGTTCGGCGCCGCGAAATAAAACTTTATAAAGGTACCTCCTAATATAACGATTTTTTGATAGCCTTACTTGTAAGAAGTTGTTTCCATGTATCGTCCAAAGGGAATTACTTAGTCCTTAGGGTCTTCGGGTTCTTCCCCTACTTTTCTATGTACATTACAAACCAGGAAGGCGTGGACTTCGAGACTCATCAACGGCCAGGCCGATCGCCATGCGCATTCTCATTGGGACTGCAGGGTGACCATTGAAATGCACTTTTCCCCTGTCTCATTGAACTATTGAATTCTTTTAATTTACTGTCAATACTTACTAAACTTACATATTGTACATGACAGTATCTCAGTACTGTGCAGAAGGACGCCTACCTCCAGCTGCAGAATTGTCTACTTGTGTATTATTTGTGTGTGAATAGTAAGTACTTGCATACTGCTTCCTAACACCACATGCAAGGACATTGGAAGGTCTAGATTCTTTAAATGTAGCTTCGTTTATTCCAAAATTTAGAGTGATTTTAAGAGCCTTGAAGGAGTGACCATATGTTACTTTTACCAGGGCTGGAAAGTGATTGGCCACCTCCAATGTCCAAGGGGGCTAGATCGAATAACTACCGCGAAGAAAAAGTCAGACTTATGTTTTTGCACAAATTCCGATCAAACAGCTTTATCGTACATCCGGAGTCCGTTTGCTACAGCATTATACAGTTCGAACAAGCGGAAAAACCTTGAAGGAAAACCTCTCTAATAAAGAATCTCATTATATCTGCGTGATGGTTTTAGGTGGTAGCCTGGTCCACGACGTAACGTATTTTGATGTTTTAGTGTGTCATTTAAAATGGCGAACGCCTGTCAAATAAATCACATTTGATACAATGTAAATAATTTTATTTGTTTGAACGAAATAATTGTTTTTCATAACGGATCATGAATTTTAATATCATTTATTTAACCGAGCTTACATGATTGATTTTATCTGTATTATGGAAGATTTACATCATGTCAGTAAAATAAATTATTTTTTACGTTTCACATGCAGATATTATCGAAAAAAAATATATTTGGTTCATTTTTAAATATCTAAAGCTTGAAGTCATCAAACTGTTTAAAACTTTAAAAATGAAAGAATATTAGCAAAAGTAAAAACAGTAGAAGAGACCGATGCTTACCGTTATTTTTCAATGTCTTGTTTTTTTCATGTTTCGTTCAGATTTATTTGTATTATCTTCTTCTTCAATGATATAAATAAACAGTTATATTAATTTCTAATTTCTATCCGTGTGGTTATGGACTGATAAATTAATATAATTTTAGCACGTGTCAAACAGAGAACTAAAGATAAATTTAAAAAAAAATCAATCACGCGAAACACGTTGCAAATATAAATAGATAGAGAATCATTTCTCAGTAATGTTAATAATATATTCCACTTGTTTTATAACTAAAATAACGTCTTATTAATGGCAAGAATTGTCATATGCTCCGAACAACACTCAATATTGATGAATACATTTAACTGGATTCAAAAACAAGTTTGCAATCATGAATCAAAGCAGAATAAATTCACAAAATTACCAATCATTCTCTTGTTATCGGGAACAATAACGAGTCAAATTCCTAGAACGACTTCTTCATAGCTTAAAAACAAGATAATAATCTCGTTCGCAAATGTTCCCGGCAAAGTTTGAAACAATACAAGGAAACGGTATTGAATATTTGATTCTCCAATTTTCTGCGAGTTTAGGCTACAGCATCTGAAGTACCTGAGCACTGAGCACTGAACATCAATTGTCTGCTGGTGGAATATACATTTTACTGGAGAAATAAAAAGAGTCTGTTGATGTGATATTCAGATTTGAAAATGATGGATCACCAGTGTTATCACCAATATGATTAATAATGTAGTTTGTGAACAATTTTATTCCATGGATTTGTCATTGTGGTGAAACTGTAAACAAAGATGTAATTTTGTTTGAACCTGCTTAGGTAGACTTTTCAGAACAACGTATTATTTAATTTTCTATTATTTAATCCTGATTCTAAAACCTTTTTTTTTGGAAAATGATTATTTTTCGATTGAAGTCAGCCAATACAAACAATATCAGAGTTGAAATGAAATCATTTGTTTCTGGCTAAAAATTAAAGACAGAAACAGTTGTGCGATTTTCGTAGACAGGGTTCACCATTAGCAAATTTTAGCGTTCAGTTGAGATAAATTTTAGTTATTGAAAAATGTTTATAACTTTTAATTTGATTTTTTTCTTTATATTCAATACATTATTATTCAATTTATAAAAAAGTTAATTTATGAACGAGTTCTATTGTGTAATTATTTTTACGCGTGACAGCTGTTTCTCATTTTTTTTTATTTTTTAGTATTTTATTTTTTATTGTTTGTTCCAGATCTTGGGGAGGGTGGTGCAATCCCACGAGCTCGATATAATACATAAAATATGTACGGGACGTGTTTGCCTGTACAAGAAAAGACTGTAAATAATAAGCACCGGCACACATCAGCCCTCAACCTGGGTAATGATTTAAGTAAAACACCGTGAGGTGTTTTATCCAAACCATCATAAAAGAAAGACGATTCAAATCAAAATTCACATTTTCATTAGATGTATTCAATTCATTTCAACGTATTGTACTGGTATAAAGAACGTACAAAGGGGTGTAGCTTATAGGTACATCCTATTTCTTACAGCCAACCCAATTCACACGAAATAGTTATATGTATTTCAATACAACTGGGTTTTAATACACAGATAGAAAACTAAACAATCGGAATTCTTTCAGCGATAATTCCAGATTGGAGCACATTTTGTATCATCGCGCCATACGATACAGTAAATGGCGCAGGCGACTGCTGCAGCAGTGGCCAGTTTAATTGATAGCCAGCAGAAATTGGCCAGCATTTAGGTGATCAGCATCATTGGCTGATTCAGTCGGTAGCCAGGAGGAATCGGCCATCCTCTAGGTTGTCAGGATCAATGGATAATTCAGTCGGTAGCCAGGAAGAACCTGCTAGCCTCTAAGTTGTCAGTATCAGTGCTGGTTCAGTCGGTAACCAGGAGGAATTGACCAGTCTCTAGGTTGTCAACATCAATGGGTAATTTAGTCGGTAGACAGGAAGAATTGACCAGCCTCTAGGTTATCAGCATCAGTGCTGGTTCAGTCGGTAGCCAGGAGGAATTGGCTAGCCTCTAGGTAATCAGCATCAATGGCCAATTCAGTCAGTAGCCAGGAAAAATTGGCCAACCTCTAGGTTGTCAGCATCAATAGTTGTCAGCATCAGTGCTGATTAAGTCGGTAGCCAGGAGGAATCGGCCAGCCTCTAGGTTGTCAGGATCAATGGATAATTCAGTCGGTAGCCAGGAAGAACCTGCCAGCCTCTTAGTTGTCAGCATCAGTGCTGGTTCAGTCGGCAGCCAGGAGGAATTGACCAGCCTCTAGGTTGTCAACACCAGTAGCTAATTCAGTCGGTAGCCAGGAGGAATCAGCCAGCCTCTAGGAGGAATCGGCGGCGGCATGGTCACTTGATTACAAGGGCCGGCACACGCAGACGCCCCATTGTGGTTATGATGACAGATGCGTCTGGCTCAGCTGATAGAGTGCCCGCAGTAAACAGCTTGTTGCACATAGTTGTAATATTTTCAAATGATTGTGCCGTGATGGAGGAACAGAAGCAAATACGGCTTTCAGTTGAAACTCAGGAATTTATAATTTTAAATTATAACAGATCGCGTTGTAACTGGAGGTGTTCCGTCCACTCGTGGTAATTTTTTAATCCACCATTATTTTGTTTTTTTGGGATATTTATAATATCTTTTACAAGCGTTTGTGTGAAGTCAGCTTGCAAAAACATGTTTTCGTTTTCAAAATGCCGGTATTGTGGTGCGAATAATATTTCGCCCAGCAAGTGATTTTGGCTTTGTTAATATATTAATTTCGTTTTAGAAAATAGTGTTTTCAAACTATTTCATGTTCGATCCAGTCTTTTTGCCGCCTGTAATCAGATTGATGCATTTTTCAACTGGCAACTATTAGGGTTTGGAAAAAGGGGCCATCAAACTTGCAGGTATGGAATTTTAGCCGCAATTGATATTAAATGCAATAAAATCATTTTTTCATGTTTGATACAGAATATATAAATTAAATATGAAAAATATTGTAATATAACACCGTAAACAAAAACAAAATATAATAATACCAAAAAAGATATTGAAACTAAAGTTTGTTTAAAAAATAACATCAATTAATATTAATAACATATTTTAAACAAATATTAATTAAGGCATTATCAAATATTAATATTTAATAATGCCTTCAGAAGGCAAAACTGCTATCACACATAGTAATAATATGTATGACAGCAGTTTCATTAAATCATTACACAATTGAATCATAATATTATTGAATATATAACAAAAACTTAAAATTAAAAAATGATAATATTTTTATAAAATTGTGGTGTAAACAAAGTTTTTTATTTTTATTTTATTTAAAATACAGTTTTGCTTTAATTCTTATTAATTGTGTTTACCCATCAACGCCAATACCTAAAACACATGCGTCGTATTTCCAACAGGTGTTTACAGAGAAAACGTCCAGTGATCATTTCGTGCTCCGGTGAAGGTTTAAAAAGTTTCTTTGTCAGCAAACAAGACCCAAAAAACATTAAACATTATCTGGCAGTGTTACCAACGGCACAGATAGTGTTCGTTGTTCGTATTCCAACGCGCTAAGGTGATAATCCTTTAGCTTTTATATTGATTTATTGACGCCCTATTGGGCTTTTAAGTACATAACAATTACAAATTTCATTTTTAAAAACAGTATAAAACAAACAATAGAAAATCGAAATAAAATATTATGCTTTCTCATTCATTATTTACATTTAAAAAGTGGTAGACTAATTTGGCTTTAAATGTATTGAAGTTTAAATTAAATATGTCAGCGACATCACTTAGTTCATTGCCCAACCTTTGTAACCTTTTGTTTGAACCGTGCGTCGCGTCGCAACAGTTTATGTTTACTTGTTCAATCAACTGTATTTGTTTTTTTTTTAATTAAAACAACCTTAGCACTAGTAGATTGGTTTTTATATGGATACTTGTAAAAATAGGTTTAATGGGGTATTTTCACAAACTATGAATAACATTAAAAATGTGTAGAAGATTTAAATATAATTTTTCTGATTACCACTATCGTAGTAAATATATTTAATTTTAAAATGATCATTCGTAATTATTGATTTCAAAAACGTTCTAATTCCGCACATTCTGAAACGGTTCCAATTGGCTACAACGTCATTTCCACTTAGAAAACGCCAATATCTGATAAGACGGCTGTCACCAACGTCACCTGGCATGACATCAACGCTGCCGAATTCACAAATAAAAACGACAATGTCGTTTTGGCAGCAAATCGAAAATGGAACATTGTAAATTATCATATAAAATTTATCCGTCAACATAAAAATAAAATAAAAAAACACCTTCAATGTTATGGAGGTCACGGGTTAGAATCCCAACGACAACAATTTTATATAATTGTTATTCATTAAATTGTTTTACATTGGCTTTTTTGATTCATATGAAATATTACATGGGATACTTGCAGCGCGTTCCAGAGTGGTAGATATATAGACCACCATTCAAAATCAAAACTTCTAGATTCACATTTTTTAAATGATAAACTAATATTTATAAGACAAGATTTTTTATGCATAGCACAAAGGATAACAAATTATTAAAAGCAATAATTAGTGGCCTGAAATATCCATACAAATTAAAAATATCTCCCATTTACTTTTACTCGGGATGCACAAAAAACTTTGTCTTATAAACACTAGTTTATCATTTGAGTTTCACTAAAAAATGTAGGTATAATATGTCTCGACGCCATCTAGTGGGAAATTTAGCACTAACAAAGCCTTTCCTACAAAAATAAAGTTTATTGTTTACAGGTGAAAAAATATAATAAGCAGTAATTGTTGGTTGAAGTAATAGTAAATATTGAATTATTTGGCGTGTTGGAAGTAAGCCGACGTAGCTCAGTGGCCCAGAGCACCTGACCGGACATCAGAAGGTGCAGGTTCAATTCCCGTCGGCGGCATTAATTTTTACTCGGGACATATTTTCAATTTGTATGGATATTTCCGGCAATTAATTATTGCTTATAATAATTTGTTGTCTATATTTTCCTTGAAAACCGAATTATCTGACCTATATGAATAGCTAGGTCGTTTCCAACCTTCCACTACCCCATCTTCTTCTCCTCCCTATACCTACCCCAATTGGGTTTGCCAGTCTTACTGGCTCCGGGAGCATTTTGGACTTTGGTGCAGTATTCATGTTTAGAAGAAATGCGATTTTAGCTTCATATAAACATAATATGACATTTTACTTATTTTTAGACAGCACTTTTGTAAAATATACTATATATTTTTTTAAACAACGGTTTTTTAATATAAAAAAGTCATGCTGGGTCATAAATAGCTCACGCCGGGTGTCACGCCTCAGGCCAGATTCCAGGAGCTTATCACCCGACGACGATAGTCTTAAAAAAAAAACTCCAATAATAATCGAATGCTCAGAATAGTATACATAGTATATATAGAGGGATGAAGTACTATAATGCGCTGCCGGAAAACTTAAAGTCTGCACCAAGAAAACAACTTATTTTATGGCCTGGCGTTTTGTTCTCTTTATTGGCAACAGTGCGCCATTTTTCGCTTTCTGACACATTTGAATTGACCACCTCATTACACGTAATTTTATGTTACACCTCACTAGAGCACCCCTGTCTGTACAGTTTAAAGACAGAGAAACGACGTCGCCACACGGTTGGGCAGCGTTGGACGGGATTTATTAATGCGGGTCTTGAAGAGGCCAATAATAATATTGAGGTTTATTTCAGCTGAACAGAGCAGTGAATGCAATACTCTATCTTCTTTATGAAAGCATACATCTACACCGGCTTGTACCAGCCGTAATACCGCAGTATTAGTGCTGCCAGATTTTTAAACCACCCGATCACCAGGATTAGGAACGTATTACTATCGTATTAAGATGGAGATCGCGGAATTTGTTAACAATCTGGTTGATTTGACAAATATTGATCGGTCGCGCAATGAAAAAGTAAAAATACAGTACCCATAATGCATAATCAAATTGGCCAAATTTCGAAGCAATTCAAAGGAAACCGGATCAACGACATCGAAAATCTCACCTGAAGGAACGTGAAGTTAGCAACTAAACGCGAGATGCGAAAATGACTATGTTTTTGAGGATTGTGGTGTCAGTCTAAAAAAAAACCTGAATGTTATAATGAGTAAATATTTTAACCCGAGCATTATACATGCTTCTTCACTGTATACCTATTCCAGCAATGCAGCGGCGTATTAGGGAATCTTTATAAGTAGGACTGTATATATTTAGCATTTATATTATCGTTGCTTGAGGTTAAATTCTCCATCTATGGTGTGAGGGTGCGCCCTGCCACTGGGCGACGGCCTGCACAAGAGTTTTTTTCAATCTCCGGTAGAGTTGACTCGTCCTGGCTACTCTGTGGCGTATCAAGGCAGCAAACTCATGCACCCTTCTCTGTGCAAACATATGTGAGGCGCTGCATCACCAAGGGAGGACAAACAGCCACCTGGATGCATTGTTATACTGTTCTCGGTGTGTGTTCATGACGCCTTGTGAAATAAATTAAATTGTATGAAGTATGTAAAACAAATATCGGTAGCTCGTTCCACACACGATTCGGATAGCACAAAACATCATCGATTGTCTGAATTCTTCACACAACGGATGAAAATGAAGCAAAATTTATGAACCAGATTTCACCCAGGACTAACTTACGCACAGCACAGACAACCGAAATCTGTATGTTTTATAATACTAGCGCAGACCCGTGAAAAATCAGTAAGTATTGTGATTACAATTTTGAAAATTACAAGATTTTGGTAAAATATTATACTATTAGCGCAGACCCGTGAAAAATCGCGTGATATAAATGTAGGATTAGTAAAGCTGTAAGTTTAAAAAAAAATTGTATTTGTTTATTGCCTTTCAAAAACAAATATTGTCATGTCACAAATGAAACACAAATTTCAAGTATGGAAATATTAATTACTAATTAAAATTAAAAAAAAACTCTGACAACGACCCTTAAATTCAATGCAAATTTGAGTTCATTCAACGTGAATAAAATTTCACGCAGGAATAAATAACGACAACCGAAATTATATTTTTCGATAGATAGGTCGATACATACTTTGTTTCTTGTCCGGATTCTTCACACATCAGCTCCAATTTTGAAAATGACATTTAAATTAAAATTAAATTTGAGTGCATTGGACAAGATTTCACGCAGGACTAACTAACGCACTGTATCTAACGTACACTAGGTAAAACTCTCACTGGATACATTGAATAATGCATGTGAATATACTTCGTTTATATAAATATTATTCATGTGTAATATTAATAAAATAGATAGATATTTCACTTCGAATGCAATCAACAATGTTCTCAAAATTGGTTTTGACAGCATCGCCATTCCATTATAATTTATAATTTATTTATAATTTTTTTAAAAAGAAAGACAAACATTCCCGGGTTACGAATAACCTGACAATATTTGAAAATCTCCTACTACCACCACAGTAAGCTGAAAATGTTGCTTGAGTTGTGATGGAGGACTTAGCCAGCAGAGGAATTGATCACACAACGCCTGAGTGGGACCCAAGCGCGATGTCAACTCGGCCACCGACCGGTAAGAATATTATGTACTAAATACACAATTTGGCTGTCCTGAAACCGGAATCCTTCCCAGTTGGACAGACAAAGGTTCATTTTGTTTGTAATTTATATATATATAAAATAAAAATTATAAATATCTGTTTTTCCAATAACCGTTTTTAAAGGTGAATTATTACGTGTATTCCGTGAATGTTTACTGCAAAACGTTCTCCCCAGTTAATATAGCAGAGTTGAGCGGCATGCACGCCGTTTACTGCCTGAATTATTATGGCTAGGTACTATTTCACAATCTACTTTATCATCATGGCATAAACGGCTTGCACAAGGAGGTATGTTATTATTGTTTATGCGGGAGTCTTAAATAGAGAAGAAAAATTAAATTGAGAAAAAATAAATTTAAAGGATTATTCGGAGGAAATACACATTTCAAATATTAAAACTTTAATTATTTTCTGTTAATAAAAAAGTAGGTACTTTATTAATTGTCTGAATTCTTCACACATACTTTACTAAGGACGGGTTGTTTCGGAGAATTCGAACAATTCATCAAATTTCAACGTTCATTTTCAAGTTCTGTGAAAGATTTTTTCAAGTTCTGTTTTTATTTCAGTTTTGTCAAGCAACTAGCCTACAATGATATAGTAACAGAACTTGAATAGGACTTTCACAGAACCCGAAAATGAACGTTGAAATTTGATGAATTGTTCAAATTCTCCGAAACAACCCGTTCTAAGTAGTTACTTTATTGCTTGCCAAAATGTTTTCTAATTTTAAAAACTAACTCTTAACAAATCCGAGTTGGAATCTCTCAAAGACAGACCCACAATCGAAAATAATATGTTTGATGATCGACATCTAATCCACTCGAGCGATTGGTTGTATATATATTTATACTAGGTGTAAGTACCCGCCACACGCTGTTGCGTTTATGTCCAACAGTTGCAACGTTGTGTCAATATTTCAAAGTAATTGGTGAAGAACTTTCGGCGATTTAAGATTGTAAACAAACGAACACTTTTATATAAATATAGATAGATATGATCGAAAAATTAGCCAAAGCGGAAACCTGCCTTTGTTAGCAACTTACCGAATTGACATGTACACCGTGTTCCACACTCTTACGGCAAAAGTTGGTGAGTGACAAACGATCATTATGTTTAGACGCTATGGGGAATGAAGGATTACGATGCGGAACAAGAGATATTCCTCCACGATACAAGATTCATCGTCCTAAATGCTACCATCTGGCTTAGGTAAGGAATTACGCAAGGATTAGGTAAGGAATTATGTAAGGAAGTACGCGCTAAAAATTGGTGAAAAAATACAATTTCTTTTTGAGTTTGTGACACTCTTTCATGGATAATTTTTTTTATGTCTAGCTATCTTGTTCTAATCGATTCACTGTGCGTACTTTTGAAAACGCAATAAATATCAAAAATGGCAATGGCCAGGACAAATTCCTCGAAGGATGGACATTATGGACAAGCGATGGGCAATCTTTTCATACAATGGTACCCAAGAGGAACCCGTGATGCTCAAGGGAGTCGTTTAACTTGTTGGATCGATGAGGTAAACTAAATCGAAGGAAACAAGAATTTGATCTAGAGGTTGCCGCTATTCTTGTCCCGGTAACCTTGTTATCACTGGAACCGTCAGTATTATTTTTCTGGGGCAGGTAACTTTTCTGAAAGTTTCTCTTGCAACCCCTTCAAGTTTTTTTCCTAGAAACCAGTTCCACGTCAGTCTCCGGTGTCTAGAACCGCAGTGGCAGTTTATTTCACGTAGGTATCAACGATCTTTTATTGTATCTGGAAAAGTGCAAATAACTTCAAGAGGTGTCCAACCAACATTGGATAGACAACAGTTAACACATATAATGATTTTATATGGTAAATCCGTCTATACATAATTCAAGTCCAAATCAAAAAAATGGAATTTGTTTCTCAAATTATTTGAAACAGTTAAGATAATTGAAAGCCTAGCGTTTCTGTAAAAGCAGACGTCTGTTGAATGAATCTTGAAACAAAACAAATAATACTTTATAAAACACCATGCATTGATAGGCACACAATGTGGACTTTACGCCATATGGACTCTTTTCTCTATTGTTCCGGTACGTATACGTATGTAAGGAGAAGAATACATTTGTTCTTTTATAAGAGTAACTGCGTATCTTATATTGTTTTACTTGTCTATTGGTAAATAATCTTAGGGGTTGTGTATTGTGTTGCGGAGATATTACTGAAGTGCCCACATATTTTCCGCAAAATCACAAGAGCGTTTTGAAATAAAGACAAAAATGATAGAAATGGCGATTTCGTGTTTTTGGAATTTTTAACATCTATGTTCGTATTGTGTACATTTTCAACGCTTTTTTTTTGTAAGAAACCAGATTATTTGGGGATGAAACTTCTTTGATTATGGTGATTAACGTAAGGATATTGTATGGATGATTTGTGTGCCATCTCACACAATCTGCCAAGTTGAGAAATTGTCTCAATAACTTGGCCTTCCTTCGTCATCTCAATAAATTCAAATTAGAGAATATTTTTGAAAGAAGGAAACCTTACTGAATAAAAAAATTACTTTAAATGAACCATTTTATTTTATTTCAATGCGGTTTTCTTTACTAAACTTAAATAAAATCAGTGAAACATTATTTTTTATTATTATTAAATTAATCACATCACTGTCGTTTGCATCTTATTAACATCGATCAAACCTGAATGTTAAAATACGTCATTTATTTTTTTAATTCCTCTACAATCTAAATCCACAATAATAACCAGACCTTCAACAAATTACACCCATTAAAATAACACCCACGGGCATATAAATTTTTTGTACTACACAACTAAACTTTATAATCACATGTCTACATTACTTAACAATCCACAGAAAAAACTCCAACACATATTTAAACACAATGTTTCGGTCTAGATAATACAAAGAATTAATTAATAGAATTTTTTCATCACAGAATAATATTTACTTAAAAAATATAATAAAAACACATGTTCTTTTCTTTATAACCGTATTAAATAATATATTTTAACGTTATAATACATATAATCAATTCACAAAAATATTACCTCCATCAAAAACGCGTAAAACTTCAGCATCATTATCAAAACACGAAAACACCTCAGCACAGTTATGATCAATTAACAATAATACTACCTATATCAAAACACGTAAACATCTCAGCACAGTTATAATCAATCCAAAATAATACTACCTGTATCAAAACACGTAAACCCCTCAGCACAGTTATAATCAATCCACAATAATACTACCTATATCAAATTACGTAAACACCTCAGCACAGTTATGATCAATCTACCATAATACTACCTATATAAAAACACGTAAACACATCAGCACAGTTATGATCAATCTACAATAATACTACCTATATAAAAACACGTAAACACCTCAGCACAGTTATGATCAATCTACAATAATACTACCTAAATCAAAACGCGTAAACACCTCAGCACAGTTATAATCAATCTACAATAATACTAACTATATAAAAACACGTAAACACTTCAGCACAGTTATGATCAATCTACAATAATACTACCTATTTCAAAACACGTACACAACCCAGCACAGTTATAATCAATCCACAATAATACTACCTATATAAAAACACGTAAACACCGCAGCACAGTTATAATCAATCCACAATAATACTACCTATATCAAAACACGTAAACACCTCAGCACAGTTATAATCAATCTACAATAATACTAACTATATAAGAACACGTAATCACCTCACCACAGTTATTATCAATTTACAAAAATACTACATAAATCAAAACGCGTAAACACCTCAGCACAGTTATAATCAATCTACAATAATACTAACTATATAAGAACACGTAATCACCTCACCACAGTTATTATCAATTTACAATAATACTACCTAAATCAAAACGCGTAAACACCTCAGCACAGTTATAATCGATCTACAATAATACTTACTATATAAGAACACGTAATCACCTCACCACAGTTTTTATCAATCTACAAAAATACTACCTAAATCAAAACGCGTAAACACCTCAGCACAGTTATAATCAATCTACAATAATACTAACTATATAAGAACACGTAATCACCTCACCACAGTTATTATCAATCTACAAAAATACTACCTAAATCAAAACGCGTAAACACCTCAGCACAGTTATAATCAATCTACAATAATACTAACTATATAAGAACACGTAATCACCTCAGCACAGTTATAATCAATCTACAATAATACTACCTATATCAAAACACGTAAAAACCTCAGCACAGTTATAATCCATTCCCAACAATACTTCCTATATAAAAAACACGTAAAAACCTCAGCACAGTTAATATAATTATAAAACTAATAAACTAATATTCGGGTGTACAAATATGTCTGAAAAAGTTTTTATTTTGATTACTTTGATAAATATATATGTATATAGACTATATATTAGTAGCTTAACTATTAATGTAAAGTATGGAAATATAATTCATAACAGCTGCGTGTACAAATGTTAACTAAACCAGGCAATTTGGCTGTCCTAAAACGGGAAAATTTCCTAGTTGGACAGCCAAAGCTTCGTTAATATGTAGGTATGTTATTATTTGTATCTAATAAATAAATAAATAAATAAAAGTTATAATACAAATAATCAATTAAAAACAATACTATCTTTATCACAAACATGAAAACACCTCAGCACAGTAAAAATACATATACCTAATCGATTCACAACAATACTACCTATGTTCATCAAAAACACGTAAATACCACAGCACAGGTTTTTCTAGTGATATACAATAATACACATATTAAATAAATCATTAAAACCATACACCATTTTACTTTACTATACAATATTAAAACGTTATCTGTATTATTTTACAAAATATGTTTAAATTATAATTTAATTAATCTTTAAAATAATTGGAAATAAATATTTACATATCCATCGTCCTTACGAGATCGAGGAACTTTTTTGTGTATTACCCCAAAATATTTGACTGAACAATAATTTTACCACCTAGTCCTGACAGAGAAAAATACTGTGTGCGTTTAATATTACGCAGGATGTGTTAAGATTTGTCCTTAATCCCCAAATCCTGAAAACAAAAAAGCCCAAAAAAAAAAATTACGGGAACCGTTTTCACCAAAAATACGGACATGCAACCAAAGTATTAAGGTATTATGGTTCATAAATAAACTTGAATAATAAAACATTTTAAGTTGATAATATCCAAAATTAAATCCACAAAATAAGGAGAGAATAACATAAAAAACCTTGAAAACCTTAACTAAGTAACAACTAATGAACATCTATTTTATTTTAGCTTCTGCTTTTCTTGAACCGAAATACTAATGCTAATAATTTAAAATTTAGTTAACAGAAATAAATATTCTTTATTATAGATTTTTATATATTTTTTAAAAAGAAAATAGTACAATAAGCTAAGAAAAAAAATATATTAAAAGAAAAGTCAAAATAAACTACTTTATAGTAGTTTGACAATTGGTTGTGGATTTTTTTGCTTAGTGGTGGATATATTGAGTACAAATTCAAATTCAAAATTCAAATTAAAGAATATATTTAAATATTGAAGACAATATTAGTGATTTTTTAAACGAAAATCTGAAACAGAAAAATCAGAAAAGGAAACGGTCACATCTGGGACTCGAACCCAGGACCCTTGTCTTTCCGGGACAATGCTCTACCAACTGCGCTAATGTGACCCTATCCTACTCGGTCACTTTTAACTGTATCATACTTCGAATAAGAACTACCAACATTGTCTTCATTTTCTTCACCGCACATTTTTATTGGCAACTATCTTTATGTATGATCGCAAGATTCAACCCGAACTAAATGCAATCCTAGACAGCGTCTTTTAGATAAACCTATCTTATTGTTTTTATTTTTAATGTGCGACATCTATTGACTTTTTCTACAAGTCTAGAAAATGAATTATTATTTTTCGGAATAACTTTTATTGAGTAAAAACTCAAATTGTAATATTTAAATATTGAAGACAATATTAGTGATTTTTTAAACGAAAATCTGAAACAGAAAAATCAGAAAAGGAAACGGTCACATCTGGGACTCGAACCCAGTTCGAGTCCCAGATGTGACCGTTTCCTTTTCTGATTTTTCTGTTTCAGATTTTCGTTTAAAAAATCACTAATATTGTCTTCAATATTTAAATATTACAATTTGAGTTTTTACTCAATAAAAGTTATTCCGAAAAATAATAAAGAATATATATTTATCGCACAAAAATACAGAGTACAAAGGGTATAGCTTATAGTTTCCATCCTATTTCTTCAAGCTAACCCAACAAATACACATTATATTACACAACCCAACAATTACATGCTAACAAATGTATGTAAAATAAAAAACAGAGGTATTTAATTTATGTAAGGTATTCATTTAAGGTGTAGTGACATTTGTTTAAAAGAAATGTTTTTAGTGATGATTTAAATTTCATGCTTTAAAGTGTGTAGGTTATTTGTTTGATGCTACGTTGAAGGTTGTTAAATTACTTTAATGGCCATGTATTGTGGTCCTTTTTGAAATATAGTAATACATATTGTGCAATTCGTACAAATACATCTTGACGTACACATTAATGCACATTATAATTTTTACGTAACATAAATTATAGATTAGGTATTCCTATTGAAAACATTACCTACACCTCACTGTTGAAAGTCATGGGCCTAGCCACATTAAAAGAAAGAAGAATATGTTCTGATCTCTTTTTTCTTTATAAAATTGTTAATAACATGTTTGACTCCCCTGAACTCCTTAGGTTGATCGACTTTCATGTGCCTAGTAGAACGGTTCGTCAGAAGGTACCTTACCATTGTAACATTGCAGGTACCATAGCAGAAATAAATTCAGTAATGAACCGACTACACAGTGCAGGGAATAAATATTGCGTGAACACTAACGGTACTGAATGTCTATCAGCCTATAAACACATTATTATTAAATCTGTATGTCAAATATGAACTTGGCAAACATTAAACGGAGTATGTGCGAACTATTTCCACTACTCTACAAATTACGTTTAAATAAATAAATATTATAATACTTAGTTTAATATAACTTAATATTATGGTACTTTGTTTAATATTATAATACTTGACTGAATATTGTAATACTTAATTTAATATTATAATACTTGGTTTAATATTGTGGTACTTGACTTAATATTGTGATACTTGGTTTAATATTATAATACTTAACTAAATGTTTTTCTATTAGACTTTTTGTCGTTTCTTATCCTAATCTTGCGTAATAGAGATTGTTAATTAGAGTTACATAGTTTATAGGCTAATGTGAACAACAATTTCATCCTTTTTTATTCAATTGTTTTGGAGGATATTGGCAGATCATATATTTTTATTTCATTTACTTAAATTTCATGTTACCTACGTTTCGTAAACTCTTGTTTCATGTTACCTATATTTTGTTAACCTATGCATTGTTCAATCTTATATTTTATGTAATCTGTATATTCTTATACACGGTGTCCGGAAACTCGTAGTACAAGCGGGAAACTGGAGAATCTACACCACATGGGGAACCCAAATAAACATAAAGTTTTTTGATTTGAGCATTTTCACAAAAAAAAAAAAAAAAACAAAAAACCGTTGTTTTACTTTCAAATAGTTTTAATTAGTTGGGTACTTTGATCTTCAGTAATAATTTATAAGAATTTGATTAAAAAAAAAAAAAAAAAAAAAAAAAAAAATGAACTTCTAACTCGATTTACTCGATTTACTCGATAACGAAGGCTCAAATCAAAAAAATATATATACTACAAAATCGACTCCAAATATGATGTAGATTCACCAGTTTCCCGCTTGTACTACGAGTTTCCGGACACCCTGTATATTATGTAAACTCTTTATTGTTATTGTATTTAAAAAACATAATAGCATTGTATGTAAAAGCCCTATGGGCGTTTAAATAAAATAAATAAATAAATAATTATAAAATAATAATATTATAAAATCAGAAATAACAAAATAAAAAATAAAAACTTTAAATGCCAAACATGTGGCGCGTCAACGTCAAAACTATTTATACATGCAGAAGAGATATAGCCTATCTAACAAAATATAGACATAATATGTGTGCAGTTAGAAATTGTTTGTTTTAGAGATAATAGTCCAATACAAACTATTTCTTTCAGCGAGCAAATCTTTAACATAATATTAAGTTTTACATTTCTACCTTTTTTTAATTTTGGCAGGCAACATATTTAAGCAATTACATATCATGTAGTGCAGCGTTCTTTGCTCACATTTGTTTAAATGCTTAGGTACGATTAGTCCTTCATTTAACGTAAAACGAGTATTGTAAGTCTGTCCAATATATTTAGTATATGGGGCTTTTCATATGTTGAAATATAATTTCATAACACAGAATTGCTCTTACCGAAAGAATTTTGAGTTTCTGATAAAAGTATGGAAAAGTTCGTAAAGAGATTTAAGTTTAAATTTATTTATTTATTGGACAATTTGTATAGCGCCGCTTTTGTGAGATATCACCTCAGGGGCGATTCTTTAAGATTAAGACCCAGGAGGCCCCGAGGAAAATAATTTCCCACGGAGCCTATGTCATCTTTGGGGATGCTGTTTGGAGGGACTATGAATTTATATAATTTTTAACATCACCGTGAGACAAATTTCAACGTTAATTGAGAATGTCTGAATCTGAATTGACTTTTAATATGTAGGTTGAGATATCGATCAACCTTACATGAGGTAAAGTTTCAATTATTGCCCTATTAAATATATAGGATAAGATGTCGATTAACCCCACTCGAGGAAAAGTTTCAATTATTTCCCTATTAAATGAATTAGTTTATATTAATTTGAGTTCAATATCGTGAAAATAATTTACAGTAAAGGATAATATCCTTTGACGACCTCTCACTGAATAGCCTGCACTCTTACTTCGGTCCACTAAGTCTAGTTAGTTTCAGGCTGTGTTCTATGTTCTGGTTCAGGCTGTGCCGCGCCGTGAGGGAAGTGATAAAGCCAGAGTATCCATCATTGTCTTACAGCTAAGGCTTTTAAGTAGGGATTTCATGCCGGCCATTCAACATTTCCGGCGGAAAGGGAAAAAAACAGAGTGGCGCTGCACGACGAGGCTTTCTTCAAACAAATTGTTTAAGCTCTCACTGGAACGGTAATAAAGATTTTGGAATTGATTTCTTTGTTGTATTGTTAGCACGTTCTCTTTCTTTTGTTTCTGTTTTATTTTATTTTAAAAATATTATGCCGCTGGTTGGAAATTAGGAGGGAAGAGGGAGATTTTGTTGTATTGTGGTAAATATGTAGCTTCACTTTTTAAATTAAAGTCACTTAAAGTAAGGTTTCATTGATTTAGCATGGTGGACTTCTACCAGGAAACGAGCTGTAAATTCTACATAAATTACTGATTTCAGTACTCCCGCATATAAAATATATATTTAATCGTCAAGAGTAAATGAGTTAACTGCTCTGCCACGGAGGTGAATAAAATATTTAGAAAACAATTTTTTTTCGGACATCAGTTTTACCCTGGCCACTGGATGTTAAAAATCCCCTGACAAATTTTTGTAGCATTTTCCACCAATTAACTTTTTCCACCATTTCTAACACAAACAGTCAGATTCGATTTAAAAACGGGATGCTAATAAATTCATTTCTCTAATGTTAATAAAGAATTGACTGTCAATGTCTGTTTGGCCTCACTGTTGCGATTGCGTTGTCTTTTATCATCCACAAACGTTTGTTTTCTTAATTTTACTTAGACATACCGATATATAATATAAAGCCATCTAGTTTCGTTACATTTAACAGGGTAAATAGAATTATCTTTAATGAAATAAAAACAATATTTTTTGTTTAAAACCACGAATTTTTATTAATTTTAAGACCGACCGGTTTCGCTTCTCTCGAGCATCGTCAGGGTACAAAATTAAATTAATTTTGTACCCTGACGATGCTCGAGTGAAGCGAAACCGGTCGGTCTTAAAATTAATAAAAATTCGTGGTTTTAAACAAAAAATATTGTTTTTATTTCATTAAAATGTTGAACCACAAAGTGATTGCTTTCTACGAAAATATAGAATTATCTTTTATTCACAACATATTATTTAGACATATCAATATATAGTATAATGCCATCTGGTTTAGTTAATTACATTAAACAGGGTAAATTAAATTATTAATCTTAGTAAAATATTTAAACTACTTAAATAATTGAATGTCATAGTTCAATTTTAATATTTCGACGGGTGAAATTACAGTGGAAAAATTGAAAACCTATGTTTTTCTTCTTATTAAAATACATTTAACTAAATGATTAATAATACAGAAACAGAATAAAATAAACAACCGAAATTAGTACGTTTGATTATTTGCATTTTTCTAGGCAGCATAAGCCCAGCCATTTCAAGCAAGGTTTTGTGGTGAATGTTCCTCGTTCTCTAGGGCGATATGATACGATACGGTATTGTGAGATATGTTAGAGAAAACCATTTTGTTAATAATAAAAGAACCTATTATTCGTGGCGTTCAACGGTTGCATGAGAAAACTAGGAGTTATTCGGTCGAAATGCCTTTGATTCAATTCATGATAAAATAGCTTTGCTGAAAAATGCCTGATAACTAAATTTAACTACCCGAGTCTTCTTGATTTCATTAAATTGCTTTGAGTTGAAGTCTTTTAAATATTCTTCTAAATGGAGGAGGATTGATATGTGTTTTACTATTACTGCCTGGTAAGGTATTTAAATTTCCATCTTTTGTAAGGTCCATCGAACTTATCCCATTCGTAGCGTTGGATTTTAGGAATTATTACAAAAGTTATAGTTAATGCAAATCTACATTTAGGAAATTTTTTATTTTAGCATTCTAATTTTTGATTACGTATAGGTTATAGGTTAGGGTAGTATAGGTTAGGTTAGTATAGGTTAGGTTAGTATTGGTTAGGTTAGTATAGTGTAGGTTTTTTTACGTACAATATTATTAAAAAAATGTTAAAATAAACTTGCTTAAATACCCTAATTTAATTATTTTTTTCCACAGTTCTGTCAATATAGTGCCTTCTTAATATGTATGGATTAAATGGTAACGTTTCTTCTTGCCACGCGTGTAGAATACCAACATATACATATCGATGACATAAATTTTTGGAAATGGTTGTCATTCCATACAACAAAGCGAATTTTCATTTTACGTATTAAAAAATAGAATTTTAAAATTAAAAATTCCCTAAATACAGATAGCTGCCTTTTATTTAGTTTTTAAGGTGAATCAAAATGTTTTATTTAAAAAAAAACGTATTAAGCGTGGCCAATGATCCCAAATATTTACCGAAATAACCAAGGGATTTGGAAGAAAGTTTGCAGAAAACAATGATGTTTTCTCTTTCTCAGGGCGATGTTACTATTTTAACGGGTATTACGGCAGTTCCAGTTCACTACGTAAGTAAACAAACACATCACAACACAATATCGTTATATATATAAAGAACACAATTTAAAAAAATTTTCCAATTGTTTTTATTTGACCGTGACCGGTTTCAGCCTGTTAGGGCCATCTTCAGACTGGTACAATTTTCGTCTTAAACTAGGGTTTATATACATAGGCAAATTACATCGAGGGGAGGGGTTAACAGCAATCGATTATGTAAATTCATTAGGTAAAATCCTTATAAATAATAATGATAAAAGGGATAAAATGGAAAACTCGGGAGTTTACCAAATCAACTGTGCCAATTGTCCGTCTTACTATATAGGCCAAACAGGTAGATCATTCAAAACACGCATAAAAGAACATTTTTCAAGCTGGGTAAATGAAAAAGGCGAAATGTCGAATTTTGCGGCACACTTACTTGAGAATAAACACTCGTTTGACAATAATAGAGATATAAAATTTTTACATACCTGCGACAAAGGTCATAAATTAGATAGGCTAGAGTCATTAGAGATAACCCGCCTAACTAAAAAAGTAAACTCCAACAATGTTATGAACACAAAATTAGAATCAGTTGCTAAATCTCCGTTGCTATATCCATTATAATCAGTGTGTCACCTATCATAAATATGTATTTGAATTATATAAAATCCATTAAAATATTTTTTCCTAACCACACAATAGATTATCGATAACTTTATGTTGGGTAAATCCTTAAATTGAGAGTCCTAATAGGCATAATTATCATAGCTCTATAGATAAATTCATTTGATTTTAATAACAATACTTATTTGGGAAATATCATATTTCACGAAAAACCCCTCATAATTCAAACCAACCTATTATGTTATCCCCTCCCCTCAATGTAATTTGCCTATGTTTATAAACCCTAGTTTAAGACAAAAATTGTACCAGTCTGAAGATGGCCCTAACAGGCTGAAACCGGTCGCGGTCAAATAAAAACAAGTGGAAAAAAGTTTAAAATTGTTTTCTTTGTATATATTTATAATGGAATTCCACCACGAAATAACAGTTTTAAATATTAAAATATTACAATATCGTTATTTAAACCCACGCGTGGTTTTCACGTATTCCAATAAAGTTTTGCAGATGAATGTAGCACGGTGATGCAACATATTCAGAAGTTATTATTGCATTAAACCATATATAAACCAATAACCAGATAACTACGAGGTTTTTGTATGGCCATATTGCATGTAAACCCCTACGTCACGCGATAAAGGAAACTAAAAAAAAGCCGCGATCGCAGATAATGTAATTCGCATTCGGAGCCTACCCCATTCATTACCCTAAAATATTATTTAAAAATAAAAGTGTTTGAAATGTCGAAATATTTCTTCGCGATAATATGACGGTCCTGCAAAAATGAGCTTTAAAATATATTTTTTACCACTCACTTTTTCGAGACAGTGCTTTATCTGGTGGAAACTACTCTTGGGATTAACAATCGAGCTGTTATAAAAATAAACAAACACTACTTTAAATAAAATGAAGGACATTTTAAAGATTTTCAAATGTGATTGTCCCTTCCTATGACATAAGACATTTCCCTGCTCATAATAATGGAAAAAATGAAAACTCAATCACATAATATAAAGAGCCTTACTAAAAAATACCACTTCTCATTCACACTTTAGTTAGGTTATTTTAGACTTATTATTCTTTAATTGACTGTTACCACGTCAATTTAATAACATATCTATGAAAGTGATTTTTTTAATAAACACAAATGTTTTATGTATGTGTAGGTAAATACAAAACAAAAAAATCAACGTTTTGTATTGCGCCAACAATGAATTCTAAATCTCATTTTTGTTGTTGTTCTCTGTAAATTATAAAAATATATTTTATTATTATTTTTTACTGTATAAACGAAATTTAAAGTGAGGTCACAGTTTACTTTTAAAAGATTTCTAGGGAATCTAATGAAAGGAATTAGTTTTAAAAATTTCGCAATTTTCTCAATTGCGAAATTTTGTTTCTCAATTAAAATTGAATTTTTTCAAAACTTTTTTCATGTTTGAAATTAAATAATCCATTTTTTTTAATATCAAAGTCTCTTTTAAATACAAACACTATAATATAATTTTATCTAATTTCTTAAAATGGTATTTTTTAACGACATAACGTTTGCAAATATTCGAGATCGCTACCCACGCTTAGTACGATTTTTTTTGTAAATAAAATCTTTTGATTCAATTAATGATTACTATGAAAGGAAACTATCTCCATTCATGATTTTTAATTTTATCATTTTATTTACGTAAAATGAACATTCGTTTTTGTTATTTGGGATGACAGCCATTTTATCTATTGATGACATGTTTGTATGACAGGAGTGGCAAGAAGAGATGTTATTACCATTTACACTGCGAATTAGGTAGGTGCTATTTTGACGAATTGTGGAAATAAAATAAAATTAAATAACGTATTTTTTTATACGTATTTAAAAATGTAAGGTTATTATAGTAAGGTTAAGGTTATTATAGTTATTATGGCAAGCCACCCAGTGAGGCCTACATTACTGAAAACCTTGAATTGTAAAAAATATTGTACCTAATAAAAAAAAATTAAAAAAATAGGTTAGGTTAATTGAGGTTAGGTTAGGTTAGGTTAGGATATTCCATACAGAATTATTAAAAAAAAAACTTGCTAAACATCCTAATTATATTTTATTTCAGATATTGTTGTGTCCATTAGATGTCAATTATTGACGAGATTAAGCTTTCGTTACGCGTAATATCCTAACGAACCACTGGGCCTTTTGCTCCCGATTGAGAAATGAGAGCCACAGGCTGATGGACATCTCGCTATCGGATAAACAATATAATATTCAGATCTGCCAAATCTCCGCAACAACGGCGTTGTCATGGGCATAATTCAAGATTTCAAACCTCCATAGTTAGCACACAGCTTTTTCCATAAACATTCAGAGATTTTCATTGGTGGTGTGGGCAGCTGAACTCGTGACGTTTTAGACCGTGGAAATTATCTTGTCTTTTATTAGGTTCCAATTTTCAATCGGGTTGAACTTTATATTACACGTTTCGTAGGTATATTTTATGCCACGGTTTCGGGCAGGTACAGGAAGGGAAGGATACTCTCTAACACATGTACTTATCATTTTAAGTGAAACACGTCCTTAGAGACTTGTTGGTTTTTCAAAATAGAAAAATACTGTGTTATGTTATATCACTGTCAGTTTTAATGCAGGTCTGCAAGGGTTAACGGAAAAATCCCAACAGTACTTACGTAATGATATTATGACACGTCAAAGAATCAAAAGACCCAACCTCACGAATCGACTACCTAGTGCACAATGTTTTGGAGTAGTATTTATCAACGTTGACATAAAAAATGAGATCACATTTAAACTATCTGAAAATATCAATTGTGAAAATAGATAGTTTTCATTAGATTTTTTTTGATAAATTGTATAAAAAGAAGTTGTTATAAAAACAGTTAAGCGACTTTTTTACTGTCTTTATAAGAAAGTGTTACTATTTTATATTTAACAGTTAGATGGTAATAAAATTATAACAAATACACGGAGGCACGGGAGCTCCACCGATGCCAATGTCAAGTTAGACTCTCAAAAACTGGGCGTACTGTACAGCGCCCGCAGATACTGCACATAGTACATAACTGGTGACCCAGTACAAATCGCAAGTGTGCCCCACCTCTGGTCATGAGCTCCAAAATATCTTTAGAGCACAGACGTCAGGTAGGTAAATTATCCTTGTTCTACAGATATTGCAAAGAAAGATGCTCCGAGGAACCAGCGTCATTGATCCCTTCGGCACCGGTGCATAGTCGGGAAACACGCCAAACCCGCCTCTGACATATGTACGTACATGTTTGACATTTGTCGCATTAGAACGGGTCACTTCTATGGCTCGTTTTAAAGCTCAACAGCTCGACTGTAGAACGATTTGCCGGCATCCGTATAAGATGCCTTATTTTTGTCTTTTAAGACCTATGTTGACTCCTTCCTCTCCTGAAAACACTGTTTCAAATCCGAGGAACTAGCGTTTATGACGCTAGTTCCTCGGAGCAGGAGCATCTTTCATTTTTATACCGGTAGAACAAGGAAAGCATACCTACCTGACGCCTGTGCTCTAAAGTTAATAGGTTGTTAAGATTGGGGAATCTATCAAACGGACCGCCCGTTTTTGCACAGATTCTGTTTTTTAGTGAGTCAAGTGAGGCTGACTTGACTCTGGCTTTGGTGGAGCCTCCGTGCCTACACGGTCTGAAACGTCACGAGTTCAGCTGCCCACACCACCAATGAAAATCTCTGAATGTTTATGGAAAAAGCTGTGTGCTAACTATGGAGGTTTGAAATCTTGAATTATGCCCATGACAACGCCGTTGTTGCGGAGATTTGGCAGATCTGAATATTATATTGTTTATCCGATAGCGAGATGTCCATCAGCCTGTGGCTCTCATTTCTCAATCGGGAGCAAAAGGCCCAGTGGTTCGTTAGGATATTACGCGTAACGAAAGCTTAATCTCGTCAATAATTGACATCTAATGGACACAACAATATCTGAAATAAAATATAATTAGGATGTTTAGCAAGTTTTTTTTTTTAATAATTCTGTATGGAATATCCTAACCTAACCTAACCTAACCTCAATTAACCTAACCTATTTTTTTAATTTTTTTTTATTAGGTACAATATTTTTTACAATTCAAGGTTTTCAGTAATGTAGGCCTCACTGGGTGGCTTGCCATAATAACTATAATAACCTTAACCTTACTATAATAACCTTACATTTTTAAATACGTATAAAAAAATACGTTATTTAATTTTATTTTATTTCCACAATTCGTCAAAATAGCACCTACCTAATTCGCAGTGTAAATGGTAATAACATCTCTTCTTGCCACTCCTGTCATACAAACATGTCATCAATAGATAAAATGGCTGTCATCCCAAATAACAAAAACGAATGTTCATTGTACGTAAATAAAATGCTAAAATTAAAAATCATGAATGGAGATAGTTTCCTTTCATAGTAATCATTAATTGAATCAAAAGGTTTTATTTACAAAAAAAATTGTACTAAGCGTGGGTAGCGATCTCGAATATTTGCCAACGTTTTGTCGTTAAAAAATACCTTTTTAAGAAATTAGATAAAATTATATTATAGTGTTTGTATTTAAAACAGACTTTGATATTAAAAAAATGGAATATTTAATTTCAAACATGAAAAAAGTTTTAAAAAAATTCAATTTTAATTGAGAAACAAAATTTCGCAATTGAGAAAACTGCGAAATTTTTAAAACTAATTCCTTTCATTAGATTCCCTAGAAATCTTTTAAAAGTAAACTGTGACCTCACTTTAAATTTCGTTTATACAGTAAAAAATAATAATAAAATATATTTTTATAATTTACAGAGAACAACAACAACAAAAATGAGATTTAGAATTCATTGTTGGCGCAATACAAAACGTTGATTTTTTTGTTTTGTATTTACCTACACATACATAAAACATTTGTGTTTATTAAAAAAAATCACTTTCATAGATATGTTATTAAATTGACGTGGTAACAGTCAATTAAAGAATAATAAGTCTAAAATAACCTAACTAAAGTGTGAATGTGAAGTGGTATTTTTTAGTAAGGCTCTTTATATTATGTGATTGAGTTTTCAATTTTTCCATTATTATGAGCAGGGAAATGTCTTATGTCATAGGAAGGGACAATCACATTTGAAAATCTTTAAAATGTCCTTCATTTTATTTAAAGTAGTGTTTGTTTATTTTTATAACAGCTCGATTGTTAATCCCAAGACTAGTTTCCACCAGATAAAGCACTGTCTCGAAAAAGTGAGTGGTAAAAAATATATTTTAAAGCTCATTTTTGCAGGACCGTCATATTATCGCGAAGAAATATTTCGACATTTCAAACACTTTTATTTTTAAATAATATTTTAGGGTAATGAATGGGGTAGGCTCCGAATGCGAATTACATTATCTGCGATCCCGGCTTTTTTTTAGTTTCCTTTATCGCGTGACGTAGGGGTTTACATGCAATATGGCCATACAAAAACCTCGTAGTTATCTGGTTATTGGTTTATATATGGTTTAATGCAATAATAACTTCTGAATATGTTGCATCACCGTGCTACATTCATCTGCAAAACTTTATTGGAATACGTGAAAACCACGCGTGGGTTTAAATAACGATATTGTAATATTTTAATATTTAAAACTGTTATTTCGTGGTGGAATTCCATTATAAATATATATAAAGAAAACAATTTTAAACTTTTTTCCACTTGTTTTTATTTGACCGTGACCGGTTTCAGCCTATTAGGGCCATCTTCAGACTGGTACAATTTTTGTCTTAAACTAGGGTTTATATACATAGGCAAATTACATTGAGGGGAGGGGTTAACAGCAATCTATAATGTTAATTCATTAGGTAAAATCCTAATAAATAATAATGATAAAAAGAATAAAATGGAAAACTCAGGAGTTTACCAAATAAACTGTGCCAATTGTCCGTCTTACTATATAGGCCAAACAGGTAGATCATTCAAAACACGCATAAAATAACATTTTTCAAGCTGGGTAAATGACAAAGGCGAAATGTCGAATTTTGCGGCACACTTACTTGAGAATAAACACTCGTTTGACAATGATAGAGATATAAAATTTTTACATACCTGCGACAAAGGTCATAAATTAGATAGGATAGAGTCATTAGAGATTCGGAAAACACGCCAAGCATGCGCTCAATATACTTACAGAACTCGTTCTTGAGTTCAACAGCTCGGCTGTGGAATGATTTGCCGGCCTTTGGGTTTCCTCCCTCCTACAACATGATCACTCCTTCTTCTCCTCAAAAAGACCTTCCACATAGCACCCGGAGATGACATAGCCTCTTAGGGAAATTATTTTCCTCGGGGCCTCCTGTGTGGATATAATGTACACAAAAATAATTAAATTTTTTGGCAATTTCCAAAATATAATACTAACACGGCAAAAATATCTGTCCAGAACTGTTAAAAGTTCTTAACATTACTCACATCTAAACAAATCATTCATTTTCGAATGCGTAAATGACGTATAAAATTAACAAAGCTCAGAAAATATGTGTTTTTTTTCGGCCCATATAACTGCGACAAGTTTCCATAAAAATAAATGGTTCTTGTAATAGCAAGATTTATCGCCGCTGGCACATCACCACCCTCCAACCTTTTGCTCGAGCCCTAGTTCCACAAAACCACGTCTTACTCAAATCTTTGGAAATTGGCACACTAAAAAAAGTCGGGCTTCAAACGAATTCAATTTGTTTTTGTGTGGCTGTTAAGACCCTTTTGACAAGGATAAGGAGACGATTAACATTTATATATTATTAAGGGTTTCAACTGGGAAAACTTCAGAATTTGAGATGGGGAATTAGAATTTTTTTTTCCATTTAGCTTGGGTATAATGATTTTTTTTTTCATTTTGTTAAATTCCCCTATTTTTCGAGGCGTAAATTTTTTTGCGGAAAACAGACACTTTGTTAAAAAGTGTTTTCTAACAATTGTTAGAAAACTGCTTAATATTGATATTTGATATTTTGTTTCTGAACAGTTTTGTATTGAAATGTAGGTACCTATTTGTTACTTATTTTTTTTATAATTCTATTTTGCATTATGATTTGGATTGAAAAAAAAAACATTGATTTCGGACTTTTGTCATCATTAAATATGTTTGTTTACGTTAATGAAATTGTGTAATTAGATAATATTTTTACTTTTATTAACAACCTTTATAAAAATATAAAATTTACACTAGAAACTTTTTAGTACAGATAATAGTTACTGCGTATCTAATATTTTTAGAAAACCTACACACACACTACTATGTAATAACATCTACTTCACTTCATACATTGTCCCATAAACTTGCCTCCTTCAACTCAATGATACACCGAGCACTTACACGGACATTTACATAAACTTGCCTCCTTCAACTCAATGATACACCGAGCAATTACACGGACATTAATATAAACTTGCCTCCTTCAACTCAATGGTACATCAAGCAATTACACAGACAATTACATAAACTTGTCTCCTTCAACTCAATGATACACCGAGCAACTACACGGACATTTACATAAACTTGCTTCCTTCAACTCAATGATACATCGAGCAATTACACTGACATTTACATAAACTTGCCTCCTTCAACTCAATGATACATCAAGCAATTACACAGACATTTACATAAACTTGTTTCCTTCAACTCAATGATACATCGAGCAATTACACTGACATCTACATAAACTTGCTTCCTTCAACTCAATGATACATCGAGCAATTACATTGATATTTACATAAACTTGCTTTCTTCAACTCAATGATACATCGAGCAGTTACACAGACATTTACATAAACTTGCTTCCTTCAACTCAATGATACATCGAGCAGTTACACGGACATTTACATAAACTTGCCTCCTTCAACTCAATGATTCTTTCGAACAGCAGTACAGTTTCCATCATCAGAGCAGATGTGTGATCGACAAGTAATGATGATGGATTCTGTAATGTTGTCAAAACCTTTGGCTAAAGAAGGAAGTGTCGCAACACGGCTTTATCTCTTTATAGGTCATACGCTAAAAACTGATAGTTTTGAGACCAGCAACATGAAGATCTATATTTCTTTATGTTTACAAATCACCCTTATGGGTTGTAATCATTCTGAGGTAACGCACTGAGGTTTTAAATCGAACCAACCGCCCCGAAGTTCGTACTTGTTGAGTAAATTAACGAAAATCGCGTCCTGGTCAGTTTCTCTATAACATTATCAAAGCAGTTATTCTCCCGTAACGCAAATAAATAAAAGTACATTTTTCCTTACCAACCTGTCTTTTTATAATGAAAACAAAAATTTTAAATCAATTTTTTTTTTACCTAAATGGACACCGGTCAGAAAAAAGAGCGCTGGAAAATTGAAAATTTCAAAAAAAAGCATAATTTTTTTTTTTTTTCTGTTCATCAAAATGAATTTAGAATACATATAAAAAAATAAGGGCGTATCGTTGAAAAAAAGTTGTCCTATAAAGGGTTATACCCCAAAAATAAATTATTATACTTTTGGCCGTGAAAATTACAAACCGTATAGTAATAATAATAACATAGCATTTATATAGCGCAGTTTAGTGTCATTTCACTTTAATATAACAAACTTAAATGTCATTGTCATTTAGTATTAGTGGTTATGTTCTTAAAATTATTCTTACAGTGTGCCTTACCCAATACAGATTTAATAATATAAAACTAAATGTACAGTTCATACAAAGCGATAGCAAAAAAAGAATAACAATAACATTGCTGCCAGCACAACCTCCACACAACATCCTCAAAGATGACATAGGCCTCGAGGGAAATTATTTCCCTCGGGTCCTTTTTGGGGTTAATGTAAAAAAGTAACTAATATTGTAGATACCTAAGTTTTTTGGATCCTTTGCATGAATTTTTAGTAAATTTCATCCCTTGTTATTTTTTTTTGCTGAAAGGGGATTTTTCAAGGCTACCCCTTTTATGTTTTTCAGAGTTTTGTGCTAAGTAAGGCAGTCGTAAATCTCATGAAATGAAAAACATAGGAAAAGCCCTTCTTCGCCTTCACTAATAATTTGTAAAAAAAGTGTGTCAGGAATGCAAATATTGCGCTGTTTTTTGAAAATGCTCCAACACATTATGTTTATTTACACCGATTCCTTCGAAAATGTTTTGGTAATGGAATTTTTTCCTGAATTTATTTTTCGTTTTACTACATTAGGAAAAATAATATCGACCGTCTTGAATTGCTTCAATTAATCGTCAAATCCTTTTTTGTAAAACAAGACCTCAACCTTATGTAAAATATATCTAATATTATCATTGATCCCAAGACTTCAGAATAATGAACGAATGATTATTTTGATTAAGAAGATATTTTTATTAATCTACTCGTAACAAAATTGTTCTGACTTAAAATTACGTAGTAAATTTGCTTTAATCGTTTTTTGCTTTTTGTGCTTTTATCCTTTGTAGCTTTATGCTTTTGCTTTTATCCTTTGTTGCTTTATGTTTTTATCCTTTGTTGTTTTATACTTTTTCTTTTATCCTTTGTTGCTCTATGCTTTTATCCGTTGTTGCTCTATGCTTTTATCCTTTGTTGCTCTATGCTTTTGCTTTTATCCTGTGTTGCTTTATGCTTTTGCTTTTAACATCTTAATGTTATACCATATTTGTCTGAATTTCATTTCCTTGTATATTCATTTACATTATAATGTTATTCGTGCAAGGTAAAAGTAAAAATAAAACAACAAAAAATCCTTCCATTTTTCTTAATTTTTTAAACCTAACTTATGTAAAACACTTTCACATATACAACTTAATTCTGAAAAATGTTAATCTTCATAAAAAAATCTTACTTCATTAACAGAATAACCACAATTTTTATTTCATTTTTAGTGACACAAGTCTCTCGAGATTCAAATCAGTTTCAGTTTAAGATATATTGAAATCTAAATTAATAAACCTTGAATGATAAATGTACATGTTTTAAACTTTGGTCTTTTCTGCTCTGTTAATTAAATACTTACCACTTTTATGAGAGTTGAAACATCCATCACACTTTCACAAACCATCCTAACCGAGAGATAGAAGCGCAAAGCAAACTCAAAAAATGGCTTAATGTATTTATTACACAATTTATTGATTATATTATTTTTATTGATTTATTGGTTATAGTAGTTTTAGTCTCGCGAACTCTTCGCCAGTGTTAACGATTCCCAAAATTCCATTTAAATTACATTTTTACTACCATCTTAACAAAAAACTAATGTGTATTTTAAGTAACTTAGGAGTATTCTGATCAGATGATCATACTCTTTTAATGAATTAAGACAACTCAGGTTATTAATATAATTGCTATGTGTTTGCTAAGCAAAAAAAAACATTAGATATGAATAGAATTTACCAGAATTATCAATTCAGTCAAGCGTAGAGTATCCACAATTCAATCCAGGGTAAATGTAGTTTTCACTTCCATAAAACCATTAAAGAGGATGTAAACATACGTAGATCTCATTATTATTATTTGGAAATTTTAATCTGTACATCCATTATTTTTATAGATTGTTGAAGATTATTACAATTGTATAAATAATTTTATGAGTAAATGTATTTTTTGTTATTTCTGCCTCGAATTATATTTTGTGACAAATGTTTCGGCATTTCAGGCCAAACTAAGAGTAAAAAAACCTGATATATTTTGTGACAAATGTTTCGGCATTTCAGGCCAAACTAAGAGTAAAAAAACCTAATATATTTTGTGACAAATGTTTCGGCATTTCAGGCCAAACTAAGAGTAAAAAAACCTGATATATTTTGTGACAAATGTTTCGGCATTTCAGGCCAAACTAAGAGTAAAAAAACCTGATATATTTTGTGACAAATGTTTCGGCATTTCAGGCCAAACTAAGAGTAAAAAAACCTTATATATTTTGTGACAAATGTTTCGGCATTTCAGGCCAAACTAAGAGTAAAAAAACCTGATATATTTTGTGACAAATGTTTCGGCATTTCAGGCCAAACTAAGAGTAAAAAAACCTGATATATTTTGTGACAAATGTTTCGGCATTTCAGGCCAAACTAAGAGTAAAAAAACCTTATATATTTTGTGACAAATGTTTCGGCATTTCAGGCCAAACTAAGAGTAAAAAAACCTGATATATTTTGTGACAAATGTTTCGGCATTTCAGGCCAAACTAAGAGTAAAAAAACCTGACATATTTTGTGACAAATGTTTCGGCATTTCAGGCCAAACTAAGAGTAAAAAAACCTGATATATTTTGCTTATGATCCGAGATTTTCCCTGCCAAAATGATTGTAGTGATTTATTTTTGAAGCGTTTCTTTAGCCAACGTTTTGGACAGCGTTATAGTGTCCATCACACACTTGTCCTGATGATGGACACGGTAATGCTAAGGAGGTAGCGCAACACGGCATTATATTCCAAAAATAAATAATAAGGTTATTGTTTTATTTCAAATTAGGTATAAGCAACAAAATTAATTACAAGAACAATTATTCACCTTACAAAACTATTCTATAAGTTATTTCACAAATATTTTTACAACGTTTATTACGAAGTAGTTCATTATTCCTATTTGATTAAATGTGATTGAATCGATTGAGGGGGCTTGTGCCGATTCCATTATAGCTTCCCCTTTAATGCGGTACAATCAGGCGTAGGTATTAGTATTATCGATTACAATTCAACGGGTTAATTCTAGATACTACGTGAATATTGTTATATAAAAATGTAAATATATTATATAAAATTGTACGTATGTATATTGTGTGCCTACTACAGGCACGTAGCACAAAGGTCCAAATCGGAACTTCAGCTGGTCAAAATTTAAATAAAAATAGTAGATTTCAACACACAACACTTTAATCATAACAAATTTAATGGTGATTTTCTACCTCATCTGTAGTTTCAATAATCTTGAAAATCCACCGTCATTTATTTTCAGTAGGTTTTAGATATAGAATAAAGAATGACTAGAACAGCCTTCCATATAAATATGAATGGAAACAAATATTTCACATAGCCCAACAGTCCAGCGCTCCGTCTCACGTACACTCGCCTGACATCGTCGATCTCCAACTTTTGAATTTCATAAACACAGTTTTTAAGCCGGAAATTTAATTCCCTCACAGGAAATTTTAGCCTCGATTAGGCAAATATTTGGATTACAAAATACGCCAACAAGACACTTTTTGTGTATTTCTTATTTCAAGGATTGAAGTCTTGAAAGTTTTTCGTGAAAATTATCGAAATTCACCAACATAAATATATATATAATATATATATATATCTATATATTATATATATTTATATATATATTATTATATATATATATATATCGGTGGCCGAGCAACATTTTCAGCTTACTGTGGTGGTAGTAGGAGATTTTCAAATATTGTCAGGTTATTCGTAACCCGGGAATATTTGTCTTTCTTTTTTAAAAAAAAATATATATATAAATAATATCTTCAATACATTTAGATAGCAAACTTTAAAATTTTAATTGCGTAGATAGTGTACTAATATTAATGAATTAGTAACCCTAGGTGACTATTTATTGCCACCCAAATAAATGTGAAAGATTTCTTTAATTATTTTACTTCACTTTGTTTTCTACGAGACCACGGTAAATAATAAAAGAAGAATAGGAATAAAAATCTTACGAAAGATTCTTGAAAAAAGGCAAACAGCTTAAATCAGGTAATATAATGTAAAGTAAATGAAATGGCATGTTTACCAAGCTACAATTTGTGGTTACGTGGTATTTTTTTTGTTGGTCAAATATAGGCACGTGTTCGTGATATTTGGTTATCCTTCTCTGGAGTTATGATGTTTCTTACATGATTTGACTGATGTCGAAATCGTTTTTGTTAAAAAATTAGTTCATTGCAGTAAAGAAAAACACAATCCGGTTAAAAAATATTTGTTAGAGTTTATTTACAATAAAACTATTTACTTGATGACTGCGCACTTTTTTAATCTTTACCCAGATAAAGGACGGCTTGGTCCACTGCTAGTTCTGAAAGAACTACTTTTCTCCGCATACAACATGGAATAATAAAAATAGTGTATTTATCAAAAAAATACCAAACTAATACCAAAACAAATACTGAAAATCGTTTGGTGGAAGGTGGAAGGTGGGAGGAAGAAGAGCTTTATCATATATCGTAAACATAAGTACGACCATATACCTAAAAAGCCCTCAACAGATCATGAATGCGATTTTTTTATGAATGGCATTAAAGACAAATCTATAGTGAGGGGAAATTGCCTGGCAGCCATTTTGTATGACTACTCTTTGAACCTATTAGTATGTAAAGTGGGGTATACTTAATTTATTTGCTATTTTATTTTTGTGTTGTTAATGCAGTTATAACGGATAATGAATTTTCGGCTTTTTTGATGGGGCATGAAATGGAATACGTCGCTCACCTCGCCCCGCGGCTTCAAATTGTTCTCGAATTGCTCCGTCCAGGGCTTTTAAGGTGCATGGGTACGACGACATGGTTCACTCAAGCTCCAAACTAAATATCTTAAGATTTACAACACAGAGGGCAATCGTTTGAAACCTTTTAAGTCTAATTGCGTTTTCAGCAGTATTTTTGGCCATATAATGTTGCGATTCGTTCGTTTGTGCGTAGGTGGAACAGAATTACTAAATATGTTCTGCGTATAGAGAAGATAGTACTGAATACATAAATAATACACAACATTTGCCGAGAATCAATAACCCAGTAGTTGTAGATATAATGCAAATCACGTATTGGTGTATGCCCTCCGAGCTAGAAAGGGGATAATTTTGTGAATATAGATATTTGGGGTTGTGAGCTGTTTAAGGTTAAACATAAATAATAATCACTTGAATCCGTTCAACCCTCCAAATGCTAATCGTATTTACTGGAGGAATATTATTTAATCAACATTGTAAGATTTTTATTTTGACTCAATAGTATAAATGTCTCGTTCGTACAACATTAATACTAAAGACGTCAAACATATTATTTATTTTATTATATTAGGTTTTACGCCCAGCCCAGCTTTCACATTCATTTTAAAATAGAATATATCAAGTAAGCTATGAAAAATAATACAAAAAAATTAAAGCTAACGAATATAGAATAATATTAGCTAAACATGTAACAGTAACATAAAATATTTTAGAGACTAGAACAATACTATATAAAAGATAAATCACTAAAACTACGTAACAATCGCTACTCGAATTTGTAGGATTTCACAAAATCCTGGTATATATTCAGCTTATGTAGTTCTCTAGACAGAGTCAATAAATATATCAAAAGAACCCCCATACTTGTTGCCCAGATCATGCATCCTATTGGTCAGTGTCTGTTAGTTTGTTGTGTATGCATTGCAGAAGAATGTTATATTTAGTCTTGTATTCCTAGTTGGCACATTGTTACTCAAAATAACACGCTTCTCACCAGTTGTGCAAAAAATATTAAAAATGAAAATCATATAAGTTTTGCAATACAATTTCTTTCTGAAATGGATTCACAAAACATTGAATATCTCACTGTACTGATGTTTTCAATTTAGTTAACTTTACATAGATTTGGTAACAAGCTAAGAATAATATTGAAACATGAAAACAACACAAAATAAAAACTTGCTATTAAAAAATGCCCTCAAATACAACTTGTGATAAAACACAAACAATTCAATTTTGTAAAATAAAAACTATGTTAAAAGATTGGAATTTTGAAAAAAGTTATTTTTATTCTTTAATGCTAAAATAATGTAGACACACCCACCGATATAATGTACACACACTTACCGATATAACGTACACACACCCACCAATATAATGTAGACACACCCACCGATATAATGTACACACACCCACCGATATAATGTACACACACCCACCGATATAATGTACACACACCCACCTATATAACACGAGTTACACTTTTATACAAATTTTTTTATCACACGGAGAACAATGAGTATTGCTAATTTGTTAAAAATCTCTTCAATTACTGGTAAGTCGGTTAAAAACGGGACTGCATGCAGTTTCCTGATAAACTTGATATCTGAACATATCCGAGCACATGTTCATGCACCTGAACTTGCCTTGATAATATACATTGACGAAATGATGAAATATTATCATGTTTTATGAACACGTGTGCCAACATCGTGATAATACGTTCGTATTTTATCAAATTACAAATTATTTTATTAATTCAAGATTAAGACTCAAGTGGTTGTGATAAATATTTTTTGAGGCATATATTTAAGGAAAACATATATAAATAATATCACAATTTTCACAGTCCTCTTCACTTGGGTTTGTTGTTCTGAAGCGGCCTGGAGTAGTTTTCTTGTTCTGAAGCGGCCTGGAGTAGTTTTCTTGTTCTGAAGCGGCCTGGAGTAGTTTTCTTGTTCTGAAGCGGCCTGTAGTAGTTTTCTTGTTCTGAAGCGGCCTTTAGTAGTTTTTTTTATTATATTTAAGCAATTAGTTATCATAATATGGATTATATACAATTTGCTTTTTGAATAAGGATTCCTTACGACTTCTCCTTAAACCAATGTTGGCTATATATAGAAATATTGCAAGCAAGTATGCATAATAGATATTATTGTGCGCGCCAAGATAATGAACCGGAATTAATGATGAAGATATAATGGAAATCAATCACTCATATGGCGACAGATGTTAATTGCCCGCGATTGTTTGAATGAAGGGATATTATTAATGCCGAGAACAAAGGCAAATGGAAACCTACCCTATTTATCTTGCAATTACATGGCATTAATCTAAGCGCTTTTCTGCCTGAGAGTGATGGAAAAGATTTTACAGTCGGATTTTTGTTGTTTCAATGATTTATACTGACGTGTTGCAGGGCGCGCATAATTTATCCTGTTAAAATGGACTGGGTTATTCATGAATTCAATGAATAATGCCAGCAACGCAATTGTTAAAAAGGGGGCTTAATGAAAAGGTTTTGAATTGTTTTACTGAGAAACCAACAGCAGTGCAAAAGGAGAGTAGTTTAAAAATAACTAACTAACTAACCATCACGTCGTTTCCCCGGAGGGGTAGGCAGAGAGGACGGATTACTAAACAACTATGTATTAGCACACACTCCTTGCCTCATTCACATGCATACACCGTCTCACATGTACTCTTCTTTAATTCTGACTCTTAACATGGCCCGACCTAAGTAATTGATTCACTCGATCGTTCCAAGTCTCCCTCGTGTGCCCCCGACTTATTTTGCCATTCACATTCGCGTCATATATTCTCCTTACACTCCTTTCTTTGTTCATACACTCTACATCTAAGTGTCCCTTTCTTAATCTTACTTATTATGTTTACATGAGCCTTGCATTATCAGGTAATCTCCACATTTCTCATACGATCATGTGTGGTTTTACCGCACGCCTCAATGATCTATGTAACTGCCAGTCCCATGCCCCAGAGCCATGGTATCAGGGCAGATACTAGCACTCTATGGAGTAGGTAAGTAGTTCAATTAAATAATTTTTCAATCACACATGAGCATTTCGTCCTTGCAGATGCTGTGTGGCATTTTAATTTAGAGCGTTCATTCGAACTGAGTCGTGAGGAGACCTTTGGCACAACTTTTACCCTGTACAAATCCACTGTTAAATTTGGCCGCGACCTCTGGTCTGGTGCCCCGAAATATCTGAAAAAACCTGTTCAGAACCGGGCTGTCCATTTTATAGACTCCCCTCTCTAAACAAACGAATCGCAATCCTTAGAGCACAGGTGTCAGGTGGGGTCGCTGGTCGCTGACCGTTTACTACCGGTATTTTACTATTTGATTATTTTTTTATTTGATACAATACTAAATATATTTAAAAAAATTGTTTGTTCATTTGAGTCTCACTGGTTAGTATACGTGTTCTGAGGTTCCCATTTCACATTTTCATAATTCTTAATAAATGGATGATATGAAATGAAATAATATATTTTTTAAATAAAACTCAGCTGAAATTGCAACGATTTGCTGGCCTCTGTATTTACAAGATGGGTCTCATGTTGTAGGAGGGTCATTTCACAGCCCAGTGGTTGAGCGCAAAATGTATCGCTAATTACCCGTTAGCTGAGGAAATGTTGAACACGCGATTGCCGTGCCCCCAGAACGTGCACTGACCAATGATACTATATTTCTAATAAGCCTTCCTTTAAAATACCGGTAGAATTCTCACGGAATTCCTCACCTGAGTTTCGTGACGGTCGTTTGTACGGTTCGTTTCTAAATACATTTTTTTTTTTACTAAGCTGACCTTTATTGACTGAAAATTAACACGAAGCTGCCACATGGCTGCTTGTCTGAAGGTTCTATCTCAATATACAATTATAATACAATATAAGTCTCCCGTTATATAAAATAAATAACAGACTCTTTCATACAATCATAAAACTCACTAAAGCGTCCTAAGTACACTAACACTTTGAATGACAATACGATAACGTACATTCAAAAGTACAAGACAATATGGCACACAGATAACACACATTCAAAAGTAAGACAATACCATAACACACATTGAAAGTGAATAACATCGTACTGTAGCACAATGCAATAGAATTAAAATTCTAGGTAACTAAGTGAAAAATGTTATTTTAATTTATTTTTTTTCTGGAAATAAAAAGCTTGTAAGTGAAAAAAAAATACATTCATTTATATTAGAATTAAAACTTTCAATTTTTTTTGTTTACTCTATTTTTTTATATATATACAGAATTTTTTATACAGATTATTTATTAAAGTGACTGTCAAGTGATATTGATTGATAAATAATGCGTGGGCACTTGAGAATATTGAGAATTAATGGAAAGCTGATAGGCGAACTTTATGAACAAGTTATTTATGATAGAGAACCATCAATTTTATGCTCTAAACATATTGATAAAATAGAATTTTCTTTGTGGCTCGACATAATTAATTAAATAATAACAAACTTTTAAAACCAATCATCACTTAATACATTCATAAACATTGAGGAATGGTTTTGCGTCTCAATAATTAAGAAAAATCTCAGTTTGCAACTAATTGTATTTAAAAACTATGAAAACTTTATAAATAAATAAGTTTTTTAAATATGTTCCCTGTTTTTCAATGTTTCAATCTAGCAACCTATCGGGTCCAAAATTATTCTATATTTCAAGCTGGAACCTACAATACACGTTCATAGAATTTCATTGTAATCGATTGGGCGGTTTCGGAGATTAGCGTGTACGAACACAGTGACACGTGATTTTTAAATATTAATATTGAAATAAGTCAGTTTACTATTTACACGTTGGCTGACATTTTATTCATACACCAATAAAAAACAAAGTATTTAAAAACATGAATGGTTAAAAGCTTTATTACACAGAGAAAACTTAATGAATAAAATAATTCAAATTCTCTTTAAATTATTCCATTCCTGTTAAAAACGGGATTGCAGAATTTTGACGAAAGAATTGACAGAATTCCTATTAAACTGTCAGTATAACACAAAAGTGATATGGCGATGTCAGAACACATGTTCATGAAAATTGTAATATTTTCGCATTTGGTCATTATATAAAAACAAGATAAACGCAGCTGCATGAACACATGTTCCGATATATTATGAAAGTACTAATAGTTTATTAGGAAATGACCTGATATTGTTATGATGCAGGGCTAGATTCCTTTTGTTTTTATATTTTATTAATTAATTTGTTCTGCATCATCACATCTATCTCCCTCGTTTCTCTAATCTAGTTAGGAACTGGACGATTGTCTATGGTAGTTTGAAAATTTTTGGTCCGGCGGGCCGAAAACGACATCTGGGCCTGGCCGAAAAGAAGGAACCACTTTTTAGCTGGGCAGTCAACGTGTGGGATCGAGGACTGGACAGCTGATAGTTGCGGTGATTTCCATTTTGGAGTAATTATTTGTATGGATGGATTCTATTCCCTTTTTGTACCGTCGAGTGCGAGTTTGCTTCGGGCACGACGGGATTCGTTTCCGCAACCAGTAAAACAACCATTCCCGATGTGGGTAATGGAGATTTCTTTGGAAGAAATAGTGTACGGGCGAACCACGCGACTAGCGAAATAAGTTGGAGCGGTAATCCATAAATAAATGATCCATCCGGCGTAAGATTAAATGATATTCATTTGTAAATTCGGGCTACGCAAAACCGTCAAGCGGGAATCTCGTTCTTTTGGACGTTTGATGTTTGGAATTCCAACCGCACGTGGCTGGCGGCCGAGAGAAAGCTACTGGCATAAGTTGCAGCATCCTCAGAACCCGGATACGCACGCATTATTAGTTGGAGATCGTGGATGCGGCCGGGAGATATATTTCTGCCCTTTCGGAGGCCCGATCCACGCTTCACGGGGACACGCCAGCCGATGGATGGAGCCGGGGGGACGATCCGTCGCTTCGCCATTAAGGAAAACACAGTTTTCGGTAATAGGAGACGTAGTGACTCGCTCTCGTAGTGTAGATTATGATAATGGATACAGGTCGGTCTTGGGGTAAATCCAAAATGTATAATTTAATAAACGATTCTGTCATGCTAGTGCTCACTAGTTAAATATTATGTTTTTCAATACATACAAAAACAAACCATGCACCGCTTTTTATTTTATGTACAGTAAGAGATCATCCCTGAGAACAAACAGGATTCTGACACGCGACCTTGGTTGCGAACTTCCACACCTGAGATTATTGTGTATAAACATTAGGGTGTATCGATTTTTAACTTTTTTTTGTTTTCAAATTCCAAGTTGAAAAAAAGTTGCTACTAGATACCACAACTTACCACAAAAAATTTTGGATTTTTAAAAAAATGTTTAGGTCTCCCGCACAAGGCCTAAAGTTTTAATTTTTTTCAAAAAATATCAAATTTTTTTAAAATTTAAAAAAATAAAATCGTAACTTTTGTGTTTATTCCAAGTTAAAAAACAGTAATATTAGGGCATTAAAATAAGTAAGGAACGATTTTTTTAAATAAAAAATGGATTTTAGGTCTCCCGCACAAGCCGTAAAGTTTGTTAATTTTGATGAAATTTTGTAATTTTGTGTACATATATGAACCATGTTTTTTTTAAGTTTAAGCCACCGGAATTAATTGTACTTTTCTTATAGAAGGCATAAAATGAGACAATATATATATACATAATTCATATATACATATATTAAAAATATATACCACATATATACTATATAATATATAATATGTTTTTTACCTGAAAAAAGATAGTTGGACGGTGTAAATTGTATGAGAAAGGTGTTGAAAGAAACTAATGTTATTTGCTATTGCTGTTGTTTATTACAAAAGTATAAAAGGTTTTAATATGTCATAAAATGTAGTATAATAACTAAGTATACAATGTTGCTGATTACTTTCCATAAAGAAGAGTTGGCCAAACGAAACCCCAGCAACATCTCGCACGCCAGGTGGCTTACTCTGGCAAATCGAGTCCTTCGTTTGTATGTTGCCACCGATGATCCGACCCCTCAGCTAATAAAGCTTGCAGAGTTCATAATGAAGGTCTACATACCATCATGGTTCTCAATTAAGTGCAATCCCCAAATCCCGCAAGCTTCCATTCATTTTTTTAAATGTTTCTTTTCAGCAATTACTTGGAAGATTAGCTAAGAAAAGTCGTCCATGCAACGTTACAGAGAAATACTTTCATGGCTCACCCAGAGCATGTTTGATAGCTATGCTGTTCGATGAACGAAAACATATCAGAGCCTTGGCTTATAAGAGAATCCAGAAAGCTTGCGCAACCAAAAGGAAAGGGGTAAGGGTATTTAAACCCCCTCAGATCAATTTTGATGCCGAAGACTATATAGATATGATTGACTGGCAATCCATTTCAGTAACCGAACCCCCTCTTGTTACTGATATGAGCCTAGAAGAGTTGGAGTCAACTGCGGAAACTGGCAAAAGTAGAAGGGTTGAATTTAGAATTCCTTCTCACACTCAAGCGGTGGAACGAATTGTCAACGAAGTCACAGAAGCTTCGAAGCGAGTATGTGGGCTGATCGAAAGAGATGGTTTTATCCGTGCCAGACTGGTAGACCGTAAAGATCTAAATACGTTCGAGACCAAGAGCCAGTACAAAACCTCTGCAAAGGATTAGAATTTAAGTAAGTTTTTTTCGACTATTTTGTATTTATAATGTTTCTAAATAACGTCTTACATATTAAATTGAAATTTCATTTGGTAACTGTAATAACATTTATAAAATTTTCACTAGGCCTATGTAAATACTATACATAACTTTGATTTAATGTTTTGAAGCCAAGATGAAAGGACGAATACTTAAACAAGTAAGTAATTTTGCAGTATAAAAAGAAAACTCCCACTCATGTCGTATGGAAAGTAATCAGCAACATTTTGTACTTAGTTATTATACCTACTACATTTTATGGTATGTTATAATCTTTTATATTATTGTAATAAACAACAGTAATAGCAAATAACATTAGTTTCTTTCAACACCTTTCTCATACAATTTACACCGTCCAAGTATCTTTTTTCAGGTAAAAAACATATTATATATATATAGTATATATGTGGTATATATTTTTAATATATGTATATATGAATTATGTATATATATATACTGTCTCCTTTTATGCCTTCTGTTAGAAAAGTACAATTAAATCTGGTGGCTTAAACTTAAAAAAAACATGGTTCATATATGTACACAAAATTTCATCAAAATTAACAAACTTTAGGGCTTGTGCGGGAGACCTAAAATCCATTTTTTATAAAAAAAAATCGTTTCTTACTTATTTTTATGCCCTAATATTACTGTTTTTTAACTTGGAATAAACACAAAAGTTACGATTTTATTTTTAAAAATTTTAAAAAAATTTGATATTCTTTGAAAAAAATTAAAACTTTAGGCCTTGTGCGGGAGACCTAAACATTTTTTTAAAAATCCAAAATTTTTTGTGGTAAGTTGTGGTACCTAGTAACAACTTTTTTTCAACTTGGAATTGGAAAACAAAAAAAAAGTTAAAAATCGATACACCCTAATAAACATTCTAGATGATTTTTGTTGTTTGTTTTTGGGGTGTTATGCCGTGTTGCGCTAACTCCTTCTTTAGCCGACGTTTCGGACAGCGTTGCAGTGTCCATCATCAGGGCAGATCCGGTAGATCCGAAGATCTACCGGATCTGCCCTGATGATGGACACTGCAACGCTGTCCGAAACGTCGGCTAAAGAAGGAGTTAGCGCAACACGGCATAACACCCCAAAAACAAACAACAAAAATGCTTTTGGCCGTGAGAATCTAAAAACTTACCATTCTAGATGATTAATTATAACCTAGATTGGCGCGTTCTATGGAACAAAGTTTATACAACTAGTATTTGTACGTCAAATAGAAAGGTAAGGTTGGTACATATACTCCTCTGTTTATTATTTGTACTCTGGGTCAAAACCGGCTTAACAATATTAAATTTTTAATATGATTATAATATATCAGCATTACTCATGTTTTTCCGTATAATAATAACAGCAAAATTATTGAACCATGGTAAAATATTATTAAAAGAAAATCTATATACGTACTTTTCTCAAGTTCTTTTTCAGTTTAGATTTTCTTTTACTTTACATCCACATTAGAGGTTCTGAGGAAAATAATTTTGTAAAATCGATTATCCAGTTTCGGACATAATGGTGCATTTATTCAATTTTCTCTCCATCGACGCTTATCCTTGAGAGGAAAAGTTGTGATCACGAGTCAGTAAAGTCGATAGACAAAAGGGATGGAAAGAAAATTCACCTAGTCTTTCAGATTTAACTGAGAAAAGCAAAATACATTTCATGCAATGTACATAGGTATTGTACCAGTATAAAATGAAGCTGTCTCTGAGACTCTCAGAAACATAATTGCTTTGAATACATGCAAATTATTAAAAAATATATATGCACGAAACAATATTCCGTCCGTACAATACTGTAAATGCGTAGGTAGCTGGGTACACTTTTATTAGTGTTTCAGTCTTGGTGGATGTTTGCAGAGGTTTTTAATAGAGTTTAATGCCAAGATCAGAGAGGGATTGATTCCCAAGTCTGAGTCGACGAAAGGAATTTAAGACTGGCAAAACTGAATTTAATACTGAATTAAAAACACTTGAAAATATTTTCTTGAGACTTGTTGACTTTGGAGATGGTTTCTTCAGGAGAGAAGTTTCTCTTTCAGGGGTAGTTTTTGAACTGACTTTGTATGGAATTCGGTTCTCTATTTATAGAACGTTTTCAAATCGAACCCTATCGGGGGAGTTTTCACCCCTTTCGTGAGGGGTGAGTTGGTTAGGTATTTTTCCTCTTTACAATTAATTTGTTTAGAGGAAAGTTATATTTTAATATTATACCTTTTACCGAGTCAGTTCAATTTACCCAAACCATCTCCTCCAGTCCCGTTTATTTATTTTATAATAAATTATACAAAGTTTCATATTGGGGTTGAAGTAAAATATCTTTGGTTTGAACATTTCCCAAAGAGTAAAAAACATATTTAGGTACAATTCTTTAAGTTATTATGTTAGCATATAATCATTTCTTGATGTTGATATTTATTCTGTGGTCGTATCTTCTGATATTTTCCTGTAAATTGAGTCTGATGTCATCATAGGTGGTCGCATCAAATTTCGTTATCAGTGTTTGATAAGAGCTTCAATGGAGTATGCTGAGCTGTGATTGGTTGAAAACTCGGCGGCCATCATGGAATTCCTTCCGGGTAGTATGGAGGGGGAGTCACGTAAATACTGGGTCGCTTCCTTAGAGTGGTTCATTCCGTGGGTTGGTGGCTCCGAGTGAGGTGGTGGATGGTTATTTTCAGATGTGTTTCAGGTTCTGCTGTTATATTTCTATGTAATTGTCTTGATTAATCACATACAGCACATAATTTGATTAAGTAATTATGATTTGAAGATTTCCAATTGTGTCGGCGACACGGTATCGAGCGGTTTCGGGGTTTGAGTGCTTTTGTAATTTTTACGTAAATATGAATTCCTCTGAAAGATTCTGGAGGTCTGGATACGTATGATACAATATATTTTCGGTTCTCTACGTGATATAAATTCGTCATTTTCACGCTTTTACCACAAGTTTCTTGACATCTTTAAGGTATAAATATTTATTTAAAAAAAATATATTTAACTAGGTTTGGTTCACTATGGGGACTTGCACAATAATATTAGGTATTTTTCTAATATTACCAAACATGGCATTGTTCATTGGCACTTTAAAAATAATAATAATTCATTTTTTAATACAAAAGGAATCTTTAGAACTTTCGTGATTTGGAAGTTACTTCTAAAAAGGTTTAGAAATACATTTCGGGAAAGTATCTTAATTTCAGCTAAATTTAGTTTCATGATATCAAACACACAAGAAGCGAATTTATGGTTTTACATCTTGCTTTACTCAAATAAGTTATAGTTTCGTGGTTTTATTAACTAATTACATATAAATTCTTGAATACATTACGAAGGGTCTTCAGTTTAGGTACAACCTACATGATATTTTAGCGACCTTGTGATGGGGAGAACAAACTTAAGTGCGTTAATATTTTCCGGGTCTGGAATTTGACCTACTTGTGAAAGTAACTTTATTAGTTATCATGGTAATTGAAAACTTCCCATGGCGTTAAAATCTGCGTCTTTTTGATTTTTTTTAGGTCTCGTGTAGGTCAATTTTTATCTTTTTAATGAACAGTTGAACTTAACCAAATAAAAATGTTAAATATACCTTTCCTCAAATCGAACTATTTAAATAAGCTTTAATTTATAAAAACCATTTTCAATATGAGTACTGCCAGCCCGGGAACCATTCATTGTTTAACCAACACCTCTGTCATAGGTCAACCAAAGTTTTCGCTACGTCTGGTGATTTAGAAAGGATGCCCAAGTTCATAGAGTGAGATTTATCCAGGTCTTTGTGATGGATGCTTCGGGATTTGAATTGGGAGAGGCCGGTTGAAGGAGACCCTTTGACTACTCCAGCCGGACTCTCCAGACCCTAGAATAGATGGATGATTCACTCCATGAACCCCATTTTTTTATTCGCCTCACATACCCTTTTCATTCACACAATTTCCTCCCCTTGCTTTACTTTAAAACACCCCAAAGATGAAGCATGGAAATTACTTGCTCATAGTCTCCTGTGTGGGATTTGTTGTTAAAAAATTAAGATAGTGGTCAAAATGGAAGTGTTAAATAACATCCAGTGGTTATTGTAAAAAGTTTATGCGGCGAGATTTATTTCAAAAAACTCACCGCCAGGATATGGGTTGAAAATGGAAATATTCGATGGTACCGCCCGCAGTATTCGTAATTTGGTTTTAACAAAATAAATTGAAAACATGAACATTATTTTGACAAAGAACCGATTTCAGAAGATATGCCTCGTGACTCGCCAACATTCACATTGATATCTGAAAATCAAAAGAGACAATACAATACATTTTATTTAAGGCACAAAAATACTTTATAGCATATAAATATGTAACATTGATAGTAAGGAAATTATTTCATAAATTACTTGCATTTATTCTATAATTATTAACTTTGTTACCTATCTATTCCACCTAATTATAAAAAACATCCTATAAGCTTTTTTATAATAACACTAGCTGAAGTCTCCGGTGCAGAGTCTTGTCGAAATCAGGTTAAGGCGAAGCTTAATGCCAAATCACTATTTTGATTAATCTTTATAATGAATTGGTGTACATTATGAATACCAAAAAATATGCTTTAAATTAATTGACAAATACAAATGAAAAATAAATTACTCAATAAAAAATATAAGTGTAAACTACTAAAAAAAATTTTTTTTCAATTGAAATGTATGAAAGCGTAAAGGAAACAACTTTAAAAAAATACTGTATTATATTTGAGATTTTCTGTGACAGTTTTACTTGATTAAAGTTTTTGCATTCTTATAAAATTATTTACAAAATAAATTAAAATCAGTTTTTTGCTTAAAATCGAAGGTTTCTAGACTCCGTTTGTAAGGCGATTTTAATGCTTATTACCTACAATATAAGATGTACTAAGAATTTAATCATTTTTGGCTTGTAGCTTCCTTTTAAGACAGTCATTTTATTTTTATTTTAAAAATATTTTTTGTGTAGTTTGAACAAGATTCATTTTTGGTAAAATAATTTAAGGAGTGGGGGTGATTTTTCGAAATCTCATATAAATAGTAACCTCTCTCTTAAAAATCAAATCCACGCCGCCCTCTCCAGATATTAAATCTTCTTTATATAACAGTAAATTATACTATCATTTGTTTAATTTTTTACCCGCGTTCCGTATTTTGTTTAAATAAAGGTAATTCTTAAAATACAATGAGATTTGACTTATAAATAATTAATTAAGTATTGAAGACAATATAAGCGATCCCTAAACGAAAATTTCAAATAGAAAAATCATAAAAAGATACGTCTTATATTAAATGAGGTTTTACTCATTAAGTTATTTCAAAAATAAAATATAAATAATGAACTTACCCTTTGTTGCTTTCAGTGGAAAGCTGACATTTTCAGTAGTTTAACCTGCAATAAATAAATATAATAATTAGAGTTAATCATCTCGAGACAGATAATATTATTCTTTTTAATTTTCAGGTAAAAAAACAATTTAAATTCTATCGTTAAACGGAGTCACACCAATACATTAGGATTTAATTTAAATAAATGTTTGATTGTATGCTACACCAAAGCAGATAAAGAGATTTGGGAATCATATTTGATACGCATCTATGTCCACATAGTTCTTGTCCCCATGGAAACGATAGACACCAACGCTTTAAGAGAGCAGGATTTTTTGCTTAGTAAATCCAGGCATTCTTGCAGCTTAGCCACGATTCGTGTGTTTTTTTTACTATTGTTTAGTGCATAGCATTTTTGAAAGCGGCTCAATAATATGGGGACCAGTGGATTTTACGTACTCTCTAATGGTAGAGAAAGTGTGAGATATTTATAACTGTGAAAGTGTGAGACATCGGGTATTGTTATATCCATCAGGCTTTCTGTCCGGTAATTCTGAGAATAAATAGCCTCGCCGATAGAAGAAAACCTGCTTTGCACATAATCTACTGCACGGTCATATCAATTTAGGAGGGTTTTTAACCGCCCCGTAACACTTTATTTAATAACTCCTCAGCCATAGGTCACCCCAAGTTGTTCGCTGTGTTAGGTGATTTAGCAGGGGTACCCGAGTTCATCAGGTGAGGAGTATTCAGGATGGGTCCACCAGTTGCGTGGCGTGCGGCGCGAGAAGGAAATATTCATATGACACTGATCAGTAGATTCGTAACAAACCCATCCTTTACCTTCCGAGAACTCCTCTCCTTCTTTTCATTGACAAATAGTCTTCAAACAGTATCCCAAAAGATGACATGCCCCGATGGAAATTATTTTCTTCAGGGCCTCCTGTGTGCATGGCATGGTTATTTTTACATTTTTATAATCTTCTTATTACTTAACTCAAAATAATATACATTTATTACAATGATTACTGGTTATGTTAACTGTAAGTGTACATTTAAAATAAAATAAATAAAAAACACTAGATACTATTTGTAATGAGTAAATAATAGGAGTACGGAAATATGCATAATTTAGCACTCTTCTACTTTCTTATGGTGTCACATGATTTTGGAGTCACAACAAATTTTAAGTTGAAAAAAAAAATACGAGTAATAGTCCCTCAAGAAAATTGATTTAAAAAAATATGTGTACGATATTTATTATTGTGTGTTTTCAGACGTAGGTCAAGCTTGTTCCATAACCGTCTAGTTTGTTCAATGTCAATGTTAGAAGGTATTAAATTCATAATCAAATTTATGTTCCCTTTATCAACAAGACAGGAGTGTATGTACATTATTTTGCATGCCTATAGCGCCCAGCGTAGAGACTACGGTATACCTTTACCCACGGCACACGGCACTTCTAAACAAATTATTTAATTAACAGCGAACCTGCTATAATGGAATAGCAGGTTCGTGGCAAACAGACCGTTTAACATTTAACACAAGCAAAAAGCACAAAACTTTATTCTGGCACGACTTTTGAACGAAGTCAACGGGCCGACGAATAATTTTGCAGGGCGTAGACAGGACACAATGACAGGGTGGCTGCTTCTGCGTTAGTTTTGTCATGTTCGGTTTATGTTATTCTGCGAATGAAAACTAAAATGATGTTATTGTGGACAGCGGAGAGTTTTTGTGAGGCCTTTTATTTTTTTAAGCCGAATGTAAATTTGAGTAGTTATTAGAGTAGTTTTAAAGGCGTGAATTAAGAAATATATAAATATTATTTCTTAATTCATGCCTTTAAAACGAGTCTTAATATCTTACATTAATTTTTGTTTTAGTTATATTACGAAATGCTTCCCATGGACGTTTTGGAGTATAGTTATTTTCGTAAATTATATTTTTATAAAAGCTTTCTTTAGTCGATTTAATTAAATTCCAAGTTCACAAGTTCCTATACTTTTTTCCTATGTAATCTTGTATTATAATGTTCTCATGGTTGGTTTCTTTTGTGTTAAGAGTAATCGTGAATTACTTTGGAGGAGTACTCTTTATTTATACAACATTCCGATAAAATTATAACATCGAATAAGTTATTAAATTGATCAAGAAAAATTAGAAAATCGTCAATTTTTGAAATGCTTCTTATATTCTGATGTATAATTTTTAGATTGTAAGAGTCCCATTTATAGTTGCTTAGTTTATTCAGATCATCAATAATATTTAAGTCCCAATACCGGAATGGTTACCAATATCACAAGGTAATTCAATCATAATTAAATTTTAATTGAATTTGGTATAGCAAAAAGTGTTTGAATAATATATGTATATATATATATATATATATAAATATATATTTTTTTTTAAAAAGAAAGACAAATATTCCCGGGTTACGAATAACCTGACAATATTTGAAAATCTCCTACTACCACCACAGTAAGCTGAAAATGTTGCTTGTGTTGTGATGGAGGACTTAGCCAGCCGAGGAATTGAACACACTACGCCTGAGTGGGACCCAAGCGCGATGTCAACTCGGCCACCGACCGGTGGTCAATACTATTTCCAATGCAGTTATATAGACAAATTTAATGTATATAAAAATTTGAGTTATGCACTGTTTCAGTTTTTTTACGTTATGTTATATTTTTTTGTGAATACTTGGTATTTTGTGTGGTGATGGTTTGTAGTATGTAATGAAGTAATTCCAAGCGTTTGTTAACGTTATACTCCTTAGGTGCTCTCAATATTGTTTATCTAAGCATGATTTAATATCTTCATAGGCAGTTATCTTAATTGTGAAGTTGCGTTGAACGGACAAGTTTGGTATATGGTTGATAGTGATCACTACACAAGATGGTTGTGATCCGTGAAGGAAATTTCAAAGACTACCCAATTTATGTGCTGTTTTGATTTCACCATTATATGGTCCATACAAGACTCGATGTTTCCCTTTACCCTGGTGGGAGTATTAATAGTACAAAAAACGCCAAGTTGCAACAGCGTCATTTGGTAATCATGGTTTTGTGGGTGATCATTCGATACCATTTTAATATTAAGGTCACAAGCTTTTATAATATTTTTGAAGGTTTAGTTTATTAAGGTCAGTATTAAAGGTATATATGAATGATGAAATGTCTGCAATGGATGTTGAACTATAAAATGCAAGTATGCATGTTTCTTGGTTGACGATTATTTGTAAACAGCATGCGTTTTCAATCAGATGTTTAGAAACTGAGGTAACGTGATAATTTCAGAAACTAAGGTAATGTGAAACGTTATTATGGAGATAGACGACGACACCGTCGTTTTGTTTTTTACTATTTGATGTATGGTACATGGTGTAATTGAGTTTGTGTCTCTGGGTGAATGCGTTGTAATCCGAAAATGGGTTAGAATAATAATTTTAAAGTTCCTGATAAAAGTGTTAATTAGAATGTCGAGTTCATCGTAATTTTTGTTGAGAGAACGTATGTTTAGGTTAAGTATAATTAGTGATGGTGAACAATTGAGGATTTAGTCACATAATTTGTGATCGAAAGTTATGTGATGCTGGTGTGAGTTATTTTGGTTAATTTTAAGTAGATCAGCCATAGTATTATAAAGCAAATTGGGATATTTATACCGTTTCAGTGCCATGAGAGTAATCTACGATTGTTTCATTTTTTAAAGTTGGTTTACATGTTTCATTTGAATATTTTTTCTGCAAGTCCTCCAGGCCAGGGGAACAAGTATTTTGCTGGATTTAAAGCATACGATTTGAAAACCAGTCTTTTCTGCCGTTTGTTTGGTTTTCCATAAGAGTTCCTTCGAGTGAGAGAATCGAATCACTTGTTTTTGAAACGGAATACCTATGCAGTATTTCGGGGTGTTCCGTCTGTGATGTTAAGTCCTGGTCACCAGATGAATGTCCGCTTGTAGCAGGGGTAGTCCCAGTGAGCTGGATACCCGAAGTAAAGCTTCCGTTGGTTGTTCGCCCGGCCGCAACTCCATACCCACCATCTCCGCACTGTCGGAGAGCTTCTCTTCTTAAAGTTCTGCCAGTTTGCATTCCAGGCTACAGAATCTATTATTTATTTAACGTCCTCTTTTCGTAAGAATATTGTTTTTTGTGAACTTTTTGCAATAGTTTGAAATTTGAGAGCAGGTCTTCATACTGGTGACAGATAAAATCGCTGCTTCCCTTTAGTTCGCATGATTTTCCCTTCGATTTATATTTTATTTCAGCTATTTTGTCAAAATGCATAGTGAGACGGTTAAATAGGATATTAGCTTCTGTACCAGGTGTCCAAATATTTACTTATTTTGTATAAAACGCAAACGTACATATCGGCATCCTAAATCAAGATTTTTTTGTACATATATTTAATATAATTTTTTTTTTAATTATAAGTAAAAAGTAAAAATAAAGTAAGACAAAAACAAAAACTCATAAAATGAACATCTGTCAGCAGCTTCACCACAGTTTGACACTTTAGATTATCACGTCTTATAAGAATCCCATAAATCGAATGTTTTAAAAATACTTACTCCACGTAGCAGACCCTAGGGAAAATAATTTAAATCCCCATCGTAGGGGATATTGTATGGAGGTGATGTTTGAGAAAATGAAGGACTGAAAATGGGTCAGAGTATAAACAGTGATCGGCAAATCGTTCCACAGCCGAGCTGCAGAACTAAAGAAAGAGTCTCAAAAATGACCCGTTCTCATATGACAAATATTTATTTATTTCTATCTATTTTCATGCCCGGCTGGGATCTTGCATGTTATTTTTTTATTTAAAATAAGCACAACATAATCAAAAAAAAAATCAAAGCAAGCTCAAAAAAAATAAAAACAAAACAAAATATAAAATTTAAAAAAAAATAGAAGACAAAAGAAAAAGCAACATCTAAAACAAAAAAAAACAAAGTCAAAAACGAAATAAAATCGAAACCAGATACTCCTCCATGCAAGATTTTGTAATGAGGGTTGGAGTTGGCAACACGGTATTGCATCTTAATACACAAGCACACACTTCACCACGAGCCTGACAGAGCCACAGATTCCAAACCACAGAGAGCGAAAGGATTCGGCAGTTTTGTGGTTTGAAATACAGCCACAAAAGCGTTACTGTCTGGCTTGTGTTCCCACAGCCAGGCCCCGATACTTTTGCCTGCCGGAGGAATCCCGCCGGCTCCCTGAGCAGGCGCACGCGCCCTCAACTGCCTTTTTCAAGGCAACCCCCTTGCATAAATTACTCTACGCAGATCCACGCTGGCTCCGACAAACCGCCCACAAGCGCCTGAGACGTGCTCCATTTTCAAGAGGAGTCACAGATCACAGCAATTCACGATGTTCCCGACGAGGATGCTCCCCGCTGACCACGAGGACTTCCCGGTCATTGTACCACCCGGCGCCCACCAAATAGGGCTACAAGGACCTGGAGGCCATCCATTCCCACGGCTCCCCCGACGCCCGACGCCACCGAGATGCCAGAGCCCGTAGTAGGCCCCTCTTGGACAACGGGACCCAGTCCAGCCCCCAGGCGCCGCCGGCTGCCCCCCAGGATGGAGGTTGGACGAGGCCGTCGAACCCCGTCAAGAGGCCAATGTCCTCCCGAGGACCGCAACCGCTCCAGTGTGGCAACCGGTTTACCGAGTTGCCCAAGGTAAGCGAAGGCGCCGGCGCGCCGCGAGCAAAGCGTGCCAACACTAATAATGTTTTCTCCCCCGCAGGTGCAGGCACGAGAGACCGTGTTCCCCCGGTGGTGATGATCCTGGGGAACATGACTCACGCGCAGATCACCGCGGCGGTCCAAGTGGGGGTAGGCAAAGACTTCAACTATAAGTACAATGGGGGCGGCACGGCCAACATTTTTGTGCGCACGATGGAGGACCATCGCGCCCTCACCAACGGGCTGCGAGCGGAGGCTCGTGGATTTCATACCTATACGGCTGAAGCGGAAAACTTTAAAAAAGCCGTAATCAAGGGCCTGCCGGTCGTGGAAGTGGCAGAGATCGCGGCGGACCTGGAGTCACAAGGATTCCCGGCTGTCAAGGTGGTCAAGATGACCGCCTCTGTAGAATATCCCATCTACTTGGCTCACTTCAACAAGGAAGTAAAAATGGGACAGCTGCGCGCGGCTGTAAAATACCTGTGTCACTGCCGCATACGCTTTCAAATGCACAGGAGCAACCACCTACAACACGGCACCCAGTGCTACGGGTGCCAGGACTTCGAGCACGGATTCCGAAATTGCTCACACACGGAAAGGTGTGTTAAGACGGAAAGGTGTGTAAACAGATTACACCTGAAACTAAAAAAAACAACCAAACAACACGTTATTGAAAACTAAATTCTTAGTAGTAAGAAATAATATTACTAAGAAAAAACGAAACTTAAAACAAACACACTACGGTGATCTTTTTAAAAAATGCAAAAATAACAGTAAAAAAAACTGGAAGTTTATAAACAACATCATACAGAACCAATCTAATACTTTGAATACTTTTTGTAATAAATTAATCATTAACAACGAAATAATCACAAACAACGTAGAGATATGCGACCACTTTAACAATTTCTTTTGTAACATTAGCTAATAATATACACAACAAAATCACACACAATCTAGCCAATGAAATAACATTAGTGCATGGTAGCATGGAATCATTATGTCTTCAACCTACCACGGAATTAGAAATAAGTAAAATAATAAAATCCTTAAAACTAAATGCAAGCGCTGGTTATGATACACTCAAATGTAAGACAGTTCTAAGTCTCTCCACAGAATTGGTTCCTATTTTATCAAAGTTAATTAATCAGCGTATTAAAGAGGGAACTTTTCCAGAAAGTTGCAAAATTGCTTAGGTAATACCAATTCATAAAGGTGGGTCCAAAACGAATACCTCAAATTACAGACCCATTTCTATCTTACCAATCTTATCTAAAATCTTTGAACGTGTAATCTACGATAGATTAAACAACTTTCTATCAAAAAATCGTTCTTATATAAAAAACAATATGGCTTTAGGAAAAAATCAAACACACTTGCGGCAATAAATGACTTAATCAGTAAACTTAGAAGCAGCATTGATGGTGGAAATTATATTTTTTCTATACTAATTGACCTTCAAAAAGCCTTCGATACAGTAAGCCATGATATACTTCTCAAGTAACTCGAGAAAATTGGTGTAGTTGGTCCTGCTTTTAATCTATTCAACTTATATATTAGCAACAGAAAGCAATTCGTTAGCATCAAAAATCAAAATAGCAACCACCTACGAATAAACTACGGAGTACCGCAAGGATCCATACTAGGACCACTTCTGTTCCAAATTTATATAAATGATATCTCCCAATAAGTTTTAAACGGTGATATTTTTTATATTCAGATGATACTGCAATTTTCTACTCGAGTAAAGATTTAAACATCTTACTAGAAAATGCATAGAGTGACTTAGACAAAATTAACAGTTGGCTCCAATCAAATATCCTAACAATGAATGTTAAAAAAACAGTATACATGATTTTAAGCTCAACTCGTAAAATAATTCCTCCTCATGTACCCTTAAAAATTGAATATAACAACCTGCAAATCCCGATACAGGAGAAATATCTTGGGCTGTGCATTGATAAACACCTAACTTTTAAACAGCATATTCAAGATATTAAAAATAAAATCACCCCCTTAATTAGCGTATTTAGCCGGATATCATATCTGTTACCAAATAAAATTAAAAAAAGTCTTTATTATATCCTCGTACATTCACATTTAAACTACTTTATTGAAATCTGGGGAAATGCATGTGAAACATATATAAATGAACTACAGGTAACACAAAACAAAGTAATCAAAAAGCTATTTCATTTCAAACCTAGAACATCAACAAAAAAAATATGTTTGGAAACAAAACTATTTAAATTAAGAAAATTATATGAATATAATACATGTCTCCTTATTTACAAAATAAATAATAATCTCATACATACAAATACAGAACTCATTAAAACGTCCCAAGTACCTACACACACACTTTACACGGCAACACGATAAAATAAATTTAAACACCATACATACTCATTATGGCAAGCAATCCATTGATTACGAGGGGAGCAACATATATAATTGCCTCCCAGATGAAATTAAAAATGAAAAAAAGGAGGTACATTTAAAAAAAAATGTTCAGTTTTATGCTCGATCAACAAAACAATGAAAGTGAATAATATCGTTGTGTAATATATTTATGAGTAATGTATTTGTTATTTCTTGTTAAATAAGTGAAAAACGTAATTTTCTTTTATCTAAAATAAAAATAAAAAAATAAAGTGCTTGGTGGAGCATGCTTCGGCAGAATGCCCCAAAAAGACACGAGACGAGCCCGCCGCATGCTGTAACTGCGCAGGCCCGCATCCCGCCAACTACTGAGGCTGCCCCAAGCGGGTAGCGTATGTCGCCTCTATCCTCGGCAGAACAGAACCCCAGCAGGCTACCTCCTATGCCAACGATGGATGGACGCTCATGGGCCGACGTAGCCGGAGGTTCCGCCCCCGCCCAACAGCAGCTCGAGCCCGAGCCGCCCCTACAACCCCGCCCCCAGCCCCGCCAACAGCAGGAGCCCATGCGCGCGTCCACATCTACCGAGGACGACTTGGACATCATGGCCCTGCTCCAAGGTCTCCTGAGGATGCGATCCCAGCTTGCCCGCTGCACATCAAAGGCTGAGAATCTGGGACCAATTGTTGTGATTGGAGGCGATTTGAACGCCAAACACAGCTGCTAGAATAATTACAGAGGTAATGCGAACGAAAATACGCTCTTTACACACTTGCAGACAAATACCTATTCGATAATGGCGCCAGACAGACCTACGTTCTACTCGAAGCACGCGAGATATCCGAGTACATTGGATATTGTACTTGAGAAAAATGTTAAGACAATATCACCACTGGATTAGTCACCGAACCTCCGTAGTGTGCAGTCGTGTTTACCAGTGCTCTGTGTTTGACGGCTTACTTTGACGGCGGCGCGGCGTACAGATAAGATTTATTTATTGTTACCTTTTCGTATTCATTATTTTTGTTTGTGTTATTGGTTTGCGACGAAGTTGCGTGTATTATTTCTATCATTTATTATTTCTAAAATAATAATTATTGTTTAATTTTTTTTTTAAATTTGTTGAAATGGAGGAAGATGAAAATCGACCTCCGGACCCTGAACCCATTTCTAATATTGTAGACGACTACGATACTGATGATACCCAGACTTCTGTAACCCTTCCTTCACGAAAACGAAGTCCTCCGCTTTGCCTTAATGTACCTCCTAAAATTAAATCTCTTTCACAATCAAACGAAGCCCCAATCTCTCATGGAAGTTATAATGATACCATTCCTCCAGAAGCAAAAGCCATTGAGCTTATGTATTCTATTTCATCTTCAGCTCCATTTATTGTCAATGTCCAAAGGACTGAACAGGGGAAAATAATTCATCCCCTGGATTTTGGTAAATTTATTTTTAGCTCAAAACTCAATAACCTCGGTATTATAAATGGATCAATAAAACCGGAAGGTCGATACAAATTATCCATAGAATTTAAATCAGCCACATAAGCTAATGATTTTGTTAAAAAAATAGGTTCTCTTTCTAATAATAAATTTAAATCTTTCATACCTACATTCAATTTAACCAGAATGGGCAGAGTAAGAGGTATCCCAACCGATCTATCAGAAACAGAAATAGTAGATGCTCTTAATGACTCTCAATTAACTCCAAAAGTTTTAAAAGCACGTCGTTTGAATTTTAAGGATACTTCCACCGGAACCACTATATGGAAACCTTCCCAATCCGTTGTTATTACTTTCGAAGGTCAAACATTACCATCCCGTGTATTTATTTATTATAACGCTCTTCCCGTTGAAATATACAGATTCCCGACTATCCAATGTTTCAACTGTTGCCGTGTTGGCCATTCAAAACCTATTTGTCATTCCCCTCCTCGTTGCTTCCATTGCGGAGAGGATCATCCCTTTGAACAGTGTCAAAATACAACGAATAACCCTATTTGTATTAATTGTAAGGGCAACCATACTGCTGTTAGTGTGGCCTGTCCAGAGTTATCTAGACAGAGAAATATCAAACAGTCAATGGCTGCAGACAATATTTCCTACTTTCAGGCCTCTAAATTATTCCCTCCTACGAAAAAATCTTTTGCAGAGATAACGTCTAACGCATCTCTCTTTCATTTTTCTTCCCCTAAATCCCCTCTATCATCTTCCCACAAAGAAACAATTTTCAAACCGATAAAATCTAATCCAAAATTTATTCCTTCTTTCGATAAAAAACTACATAATGATCTTTTACTTAACCCGAATGGGAATAATAAATCCCAGGCTCCCAATGGGACTGCCTCAAAAAACTGTTCCACTTCCGATATCTTCCCTAAAGTCACGATTGAAAATTCTTCTTTTATTCAAACTTTAATTACCCTATTAATTACGATCCTTTCAAATAACAATAAAGTACCGTCCAACGCTGCCGATTATATGAAATCTTTACTCTCTAGCCTTCCCGATGTATCCGCAAATGAGCAAAATACTTCAATGGAATAGTAGAAGTCTATTCGCCAACAAAATTGATCTTGTACAGTTACTTGATGAACATAATATTTCAGTTGCTGCCATCTCCGAAACGTGGTTAAAACCCTCATACCAATTTAATATTCCTGGATATCATTGTCTAAGACATGATAGACTGGATGGCAAAGGTGGCACTGCTCTTATTATACATAATTCTATCCCTTTTAAACAAATTATTTTCCACACTCTCTCCAATAATTTTCAGATAGTAGCTGCTGTTATATCTGATATTACATTACTATCAATATATATCCCTCCCTCTACAATTTTTGTTGAAAACGAATGGTCAACATTTATATCCCAGATTCGTCCCCCGTATATGATACTTGGGGACTTCAATGCTCATTCTCCTTCTTGGGGCAGTGAGTTAACAAACCGTTCTGGCCATAATCTATTAGATTTTATGGATACCTATAATTTATGTATACTAAATGATGGATCTCCAACTCGTTTCACTGCCCCTCAACATCGGAAAAGTGCAGTCGATTTATCTCTTTGCTCATCTTCGGTGATTCCCATATGTTCTTGGAACATTCTTAAAGATCCCCTTTCCAGTGACCATTTTCCTATAATAATTACCTTCCACCATCTATCTTCCACGCATTCCTTTTCGATAAACAATAGTTTTAAATTTAAAACGAAAGACGCGAATTGGAGAAATTTTTCTTCAGAATTAGACTCCATTGTTCAAGCATCTAAGTCTTCCCTTGTCAACACTAGTTTACAATGTGAATTATTTCCTAACATGATAATAAAAGCTGCAGAAAAAACACTTAAAAAACGTAATGTTAACATTAAGATAAAACATTCCACCCCATGGTGGGATGAAGAATGCACTAGTGTCGTTAAATCCAGAAAAGAAGCAATTTCCATTTTCCGTAAATGTATGTCTTTCAAAAATTACCTTTCTGTGAAACGCGCCCAGGCAGAAGCGAAACGCGTTTTGAAAAACAAAAAGCGGTCTGGATGGCGAAAATTCTGTGAAAGCTTGTCTCCTGAATCTCCCCAGTCATCCGTATGGTCCAATTTAAAAAAATTCGGTTCGTCATATACTCCGCAGCGTTCTAAACATATTCCAGAAGAAATTATTATAGGTTTTGCTGATAAGATAGCTCCTCCGTCAGTTGCCAGATGTGAGGAAATGCCTTCCTTTATTTCTTATCCATCTCACTCTAGCTGGCTGGACTCTCCTTTCTCAATAAGTGAATTAAATCGAGTAATCAATTCCCTTCCAGACTCTTCTCCTGGCCCTGATGGAATCTTATATAGTTTCATTAAATCATTCTCAGACATGTCGGTTGAATATTTTTTATCCCTAATTAATTACATGTTCGAAACGGGATTTATTCCGGAAGTCTGGAAACTTCAAAAAATCCTTCCGATTTTATAACCTGGCAAAAATCCATCTGAAATCTCATCCTATCGTCCTATTGCTCTTTCGTCATGTTTAATGAAAGTAGCAGAACACTTGATAAAGAACAGATTGGAATGGTTTGTTGAAAATCACAGAATTATCTCTCCTAATCAATATGGCTTCCGGAAAAAGAAATCAACCATAGATAATTTAAGTGTGTTAACAACAGACATCCGTATATCTCAGTCCCTTAATTCTTGCACTCTGGCCACATTTCTTGATCTTTCGTCAGCTTACGACGATGTATTAATTAACATTTTGAAAGAAAAATTAATTAAAATAAAAATTCCTTTAAAACTAGTTCAATTTATTATTAATTTACTAACAGACAGATCCATTATTATCCACTTTTCCTCAAAAACTATAAATCGCAAACTATGGAAGGGGTTACCTCAGGGGTCCGTAATCAGTCCATTATTATTTAATATATATATAAGTGATTTAGACAGTGTAATTCCTTCATCTATCAAGCGACTTTATTTTGCTGATGATTTCCTTATATATTTATCACACAAAAATCTATCGCGCGCTGCGAAGGAATTGAATTTGGCTTTACATAATGTTAAAGTTTGGTTGTTAACAAATGGGATGAATTTAGCTACCTCTAAAACTAAAGTAGTGGCTTTTACGCGCAAAAGAAAAATACCCCCCTTTTCTGTCTGCTTTGATAATGTCCCTCTTCAAATCGTTAAGCAAATTAAATTTCTTGGACTACTTTTGGATCATAAACTTTCCTGGCTCCCGCATATTCAAAACATTTCGGCTAAGTGTGAAAAGGGGCTAAATATTATGCGAGCTGTTTCCAGAGTGTGGTGGGGATCTCATCCTACTACTCTTAAATTAATGTATGGTGCTCTAGTGCGAAGCCATTTGGATTATGGAACATTTCTTTTTGATCCTCTTCCTAAATATTTGGACAAAAAACTTGAAAGAATTCAGTCCAAAGCGCTCAGAATAATTATTGGAGCGATGAAATCTTCTCCAATTAATTCTCTCCAGGTAGAATGTGTTGACCCCCCCTTAATTTTAAGGAGACAATTCCTAGCTGATAAATATATTTTTAAATCTTTTTCTATATCGCGTCACCCTTTAGAACAAAGCCTTGATTATTTGTTCAATTACTTAAATAACGAAAAAAGATCGACAGATAAAAATCGACTTCCTCTCCTTCTAAAAAGTTTTCTTTCATTCAAATCTCTGTCTTCTTCCCTCCAAAATCTACAAAAAGATCCTATCCTTCCTATTTTCACCATCCCATTTGATTCTATCAATTATATCCCCAACGTTATAACTTCAGACTTCCGAACTGATATTTTAACCTCATCTAATCAAAATGTTGAGGAAAAATTTAAAAACATTACATCTTCTAAGTTTCCAGAATTTTATCTCATTTACACAGATGGTTCTAAGTCTGATAACAAAGATTGTGGAGCTGCGGTACACATTCCCGAATTCGATTTAGATTTGTCTTATAAATTGCCTAAAGAAATTTCCATATTTACTGCAGAATGCTTCGCAATTGAACAAGCTTTGAGCCAAATCCAGCTTTTCAATATTCGACGAGCCTTACTGTGCACTGACTCACTAAGCGCAGTGTTGAAAATTTCCTCAAATATCCATAAACCAGAAGACTATATTATTTATAATATCAGAAACACCCTTAAATCTTTAAATGAATTAAATTTCGAGACAATATTGGTTTGGGTCCCTGGCCATTTAGGAATTGAGGGTAACGAGAAAGCCGATTCTCTTGCTAAACTTGGAACAATTTCTGGCTCTAATCCTTTAGATTTTAGAATTCCTATCTCTGACGTCATCCCAATTCTTAAATCCAACATGATCCGCTCCTGGGAAGAAAATTGGACTAATACGAAAACCCAAACTGGTGCTTTTTATGCTGGAATACAAAATCATATTCCAAGTAAACCTTGGTTCCACGGCAAGAAAAAATCCAAAAGATTTATATCCTGTATCTCGAGAATGAGAATTGGTCATTGCTCCATTGCATCCCATTTGTTTAAAATCCGGGTCCTAGATAGTCCACTCTGCCAGTGCGGCATGGAAAATGAGACTCTTGATCACGTTTTCTTTAATTGTAAAAATCATTCATCCTTCAAAGGCATTTATCGTTTACTTATAAAAATCACCCACCAATCTCCCCTTAGTATTCCTTATTTACTTTCTCTCAACAATTCTCGCATTTTCTCAGTTCTATACAAGTTCATAGACTTGAATGACTTCAATATTTGAGATTTTCTATTCCCGTATAGATTTCCCATAAAATTATAACCATCTCCCTTAACTTTAACGGCACATAGCACTCTCTTTAGGGTGAATTGCCTAATACAAAAAAAAAAAAATATATCACCACTGCGCACGCTAGACGAGCTGTCATCGGACTACCTGTGAGCTTCACCATAGGAGGATCAACTTCAAGGATCCCCAGAAAACAGTGCAATTATAAGAATGCGGACTGTGAAGGATTCAAAAGGGAAGTCAACGAACGAATACATCTCACTTCGGGAACTCTGCGCTCGCCACAAGAAATCGAAGCAGCTACAAGTACTCTCACGGAGATACTTCAAACAGCTTAAAACACACACATACCTCTCAAATGCAGCATATCGAAGGGTTCCGGGCTATTTGTATTAACCGACATTTTTCAAACTTTACACAAGAGCAGTTTAAAGTTTCGATTTTTAGAAAAAAAAATATAACTTTAGCAAATCGCATTATTTTTTTAAAAAGAAGGATATTACTGTTTTTATAACATATTCCCCATATTCGGATTCATTTTTTTTCTAATATTCCTATTTTTAACGAAGATAAATGTCGCTTAATACAAAATGACCTATATTTTACTTTTTTTTGTTCCAGGCCAAATGACTTAACCGCCTATGATTATTGTTTCTTATTCTAGGCTAAATGACTAAACCGCCTAGGTTTATTATTTCTTGTTCCAAGCTAAATGACTTAACCGCCTAGGCATGCAAATAATAGCTCTAAGCTAAGTGCTTTAATCAAAGAGTTGGTCATATTTTAAACCTAAGCTAATTGATTTAAATACCATATCTTAAACTTATTAATGTATGGCTAATTAGTTTATGCGACTGATATTTTTTTAATAAATTGTTTGTAATCATACTTGAAAAATGAAGTTTGTAGAAATTGGCGGTTAAAACATTGATAAATTAAAAGGTACCTACATACATAGGGTGTACCTATCTTGTTAATAATAATGAAATGAGAAATAAAACACACATTATAAATTGTTCAAAGATAAGTTTTTTTATTTAAAACGACAATCACCTAGGAACAGCAGTAACTTCTTAGCTTACCAAGGTAACAACTAAAGTTTTTATCACAATTGTATAGGAATCAGAAGTTAAACTGTATTTTTATCACGTTGCCTACAGTCTTATTACCTGAAATAATTATTCTCATTTTTCTACATTTCTAAACTTTAACATTTAAGTATTTAAGAACTGTACCTACTTTTTAAAAAACAAAAGAAAAATCTCTTCAATTACAAAAAAGGTTCTATAGAACCAAACGAAAATAATTTATTTTAAAAATAATCACAATAAAAATGAAAATATTTTCGAGCGTTTCTTTGGTTTTCATTTCTTTACTTATTTTCTTCTATATTTTTTTCTAACTTTCTCAGTAATCAAATCAAAAACATCTCTCGTTAAAAAAAAAGTTTAGAAGTTTTCTTATCTATTATAGATACTATCCCTAGTTTCTCTTCAATAACAAAAATATTTTTTATCTCCTATGACAATAATTGTAGTTCACTACAATAACAAAAAAATTGTTATAATAATCAAAATTATAAAAAATAACATCTTAGTTAAAATTCAACCAATCTTTTCCTTCTTACTTTCTAATTTATTTTTGTTCTTCTTTATACTTAAACACTTGTTATTTTCCCATCAGACATAATGAAAATTGCTTAATTTGGCAGGTCTGTTTCGTCTTCAATATCAGTATCGATCAGTGTATCTTTGCTAGTATTGCTGGATGGTAGGTTGATATATTCTAAATGAAATATTCTTGGGATAGCACCAGTGTCACATAGCTTTTTCAGGTCATTATATTTTGCTTTTGTGATAGGAAGCTTTGATTTATATTTTGCAATGAGTTGTTTCAGTTTTGCATAAATTTGTATGTACTTTTCTTTTACATCATCTTGCATGCTATATTTGACGACCATCACGTTCGGCGTAGACTTCTTGAATGTTGCTACACGAATCTTGCTTATTTTACCGACAAGGTTTCCCTTGAAATATTTTTCGGACAATTCCTCATAATTCTTGAAGTCTTCATATGTAAGGCCTTCCACCTGATAGGGTCCTGGATCCTTTCTAGCTAGCTAACAAATTGTCGGCCACTGTGAAGGCGCCCATTGTGCCCCGTTGTGTGTCCAACAGAATTTTCTATTGTAGCGTGAATACTGTCTACTGTCATCTCTGTGTGTCCAGGCAGCAGATAATTCATCTGTATAGTTTCTACATTTTTTGACATCAACAAAGCGTTGTGGATGGCTGCCAATACGATCTTGTTTTTATTTTGCCCTGGGCATGAATCCGAGTACAAAATTAAACATTTAACGGTTTCACGTTCATCAACGTTGTCTATGTACTTTTGCAAAATAGTGGAAATCTCATTACCACCTCTTTTGCCTTCCGTTTCTCCCCAAACATAGCAGAAACCATTGCGGGGTACACTTTCATAAAAACACAAGTTAAAAACTGTGTATTTTCTTGAATAAAAGAGTGTCATGCCGCTTCCATATGGGATATTCAATACCTTTTGAAGGTCAAACGAAGTACAAATAATGGAACTATTCTTTTTTGGAAGTTCTCTAGGACACTCTAACCTTTTCTTTGAGGCATATTTCTCTTACAAATGCTTCTTCATTTCTTCATTCTCAGTTATATATTTTCCTTCAAAACGAAAACATTTAAGACATTTGTCTTTTTTCGGAACATGGAATCCAATATTGAACTCATCAGTAAAAATTACACGGAAAATCCTCTCACTTACATAATCAACCCCTTTGCTGGCTTGATTTTCTTTATAAATGCGGTAGAGATTTTTTATGTTTTTAAATTCTACTGGCAGGTATAATCACGTGCTATCCTTCCTACAGTGATGTGAAGGAAGTGCCGGTAATTGTTTTATAAAATTGACAACTGAGGCCTTGACTGTGTCAGATGTCTTATTTTTTGGAATAACTCTTCCTCTTGATTCAGTTTTTGCTGATCCCATAGATGCATTTGAGAGAGTGTAGTAAACGTATCGCTAAGTAATATCCAGAGTTTTTAGCCAAAATTGTTGACATACAGGGCGTCGACTCTCTCCATCGTTAATAAAATATTTAAAAGTATTGTCTCTTGAATTACTCTCTTTTGTTCTTTTTCTTTTAATTTCTACCTTTGATGACATTCCTACTAACCAATCTTTTTTTCTTCAGCGGACAAGGCCCAAAAATGATCAAATAATCCTTTCCTTCTTTCTTCACTAATCTCGGCACAATTATTCCCACATTTTTTTCCAATGCAAGGGTTTTCATGTAGTCTCTTTTCTTGAACGATTGATCCATCTTTTTTTGTATATTGCTGGCCAGATTTTTTCAATTGGTTATAAAGTTTTTTTTTGTTCTGTCTCTTTTTTCTTATACCATCTTCACCAACTGTTGTCTCTTGTGATCTTGTCTTATTTTTCTTCTGTCTTTTCGTTGGATTATCAAGTTCACTTTCGCTAGAAGATTCGTCGCCAGTCTCTTTCCACGACGAGGAATCCCATACGAAATCTTCCTGATCAGATAAAAAATCCATATAACTTTTCTTCATCACAGCCTGTTTACTTTTCTTTTTTTTAGGTTGTGGTTCTTCATTGTCAGGAAAACTTGGTAAGTCTTCATCTTGGGCATTTCCTTCTTCTAAAGACTTTATTATAATATTATTATCCATTATCAGGAATAATTTCCATTATCGTAGGTGTGAGATGTTCCCTATTTTCTAAAGATTCATCTTTTTCTCTTTCTTTTCTTGACTGGGTTGACTGTGTAATTTTTCTTCTTGTTGAAAGCGCACTACTTCAGTTTTAAAAAGAAATTTTGATTGTATTATAATGTGTATACTATTCTTATTCCGTTTAAGATAAACTGTTTGAAGTACTAGAACTTTACTTTTGTTATAACTGAAACGACACTGCAAATCAAATATTGAATAACAAAAATATATTTAACCATAATCTTTAAATGTTTACTGTTGAAATCCTAAATAGTTCATGCGACTGACATAATCATTATCTACTGCAAGCTAAATGGTTGAAGTGACAACATCTAACATTTCATGTACAGAGCTAAATGTATGGACCGACACTGGGTATGAATTTGACAATGAGGCAAAATGTATTAAACGACATTCTTGTATATTTATAAGGTAAAGCTAATTGTATTAAGCGACACTGGATAAGAATTTAACAAAGAGGCTAATTGTATGAAGCGACATTTCTATATATTTATAAGGTCAGGTTAAATGCTTTAACGTACGTTGCCTGTAAATTGTTGCTCCAGGAAAAAAAGTTTAAATGATTGTCTGGTATTTGGTAGTGAGCGTAAGTACACAGTTCCTAAATTTGTCAATATTTTGTGTCGCTTCATACATTGCAGTCCAAAATGGGCCCAAAAATGTGGTTGTATTAAGCGACAAAAAAGTGCTCCGATTGTCACCAAACACAGCTCAAACGACGCAGAAAAATTCGCTGATTCCAAATATATATAAAAGTCTATATCGCCCAGAGTGTCGCTTAATACAATTAGCCCGGAACCCGTCGATATGCATTTCATTACACCTGCATAAATAGCACCGCAGAAAATTTTTAAAAAATGTCTAAAACATTCAGAGACAACTGGAAATGCAAAGAATGTAAAACATTGGATCCTAAAATTCAATCACAATCTAACACTCCTTCTTCTAGTAAGAACTTTCGGCCTACCAACTCAACATACACTGAAAACCCAGAAAATATGAATTACATTTTAAATTACATCGACAAAAAATTCTATGAAATTAAAACAGTGATTTTAAACAAGATAGAAACGGAATCTGCGGACAGTAAAAAATCGCTTCAATTTATAAGCGACCAATACGATACATTAATAAAATCTATTGAAAAAATTCCACAGTTAGAAAAAGAAATATCGGAAATAAAAAATGAACTAGAACAAAAAAACATAGAATTCAAAAGTATTGTAGTAAAAAAAATAGAGATGGAACAGGCGACACTGGAAAAGTACATCGAAATATCAGGTATCCAAAATCATGATCCTAAAATGACAAAAAACGTAATAAAAGAAATAACTGCTGCGTGCGGAGTTCAAACGGAAAACACAGAAATTTAGAATATAAATCACAACCAAGATCGCCGACCAAACCACCCACCAAAAATAACTTTCAAAATAACAAAAATAAAAGGGTTGTTATACTATCATCAAGAAAAGGTCTCACCACGGAGGCAATAAACCAGCCCGGTAAACAAAACATCTACATTGGAGAAGTAATGACGCCATACTACAAGCAACTTATGTGGAAATTAAAAAACCATGCAAAAATAATCAACTACAAATTTGTATGGTTTCGTAGAGACCATTTATTAACCAGGAAGACCCCGGAAGGCAAAATTTTCAATATTAAACATTGTGATGACATAAATAAACTGACATTAACACAACTCCACACGTAACTATACTTCACATCATATACTTATACAATTAATCACCAACATGGCGGATTACATGGAATATACAGACTCGGACAACCAACACTACTGTGTAAGTACAAACGATTTTGATCTATGGACAAACATCACAAAAGAAAAAAATAGAATCAAAATATTACACCAAAACATTAGGTCAATTAATAAAATTTTTGATGAATTTACGATATACTTGCAACAGTTTGATAATAATTTTGTTATAATTGTGCTGACAGAATGCTGGTTGAACGATAAATATGTACCAAAAACAATCGAAAACCATAACACACACCACACAAAAAACACAAAAATCAAAATGATGGTATAGTTATATACATAAATAAACACAATCGTCATGAAATACACATAATAGACTCCAACTGCATACAAATAACATATGATAAAGAAACGTGTATTCTTGCGATGTACAGATCTCCATCCAAAAACAATATTACACATTTCCTAACTGCACTTAACAACACTTTAAAAGATATCAACAAAAATAAAAATATCATCATCATTGGAGACCTAAACATAAACATCTTACAAAACGGACACCCACAAAACATAGAATACCTAACACTACTAGCACAGCATGTACTGGAGCCAACGATAAAGGTTCCAACACGAGTCACACAAAACACAAAAAGTTGTATAGTTCATATAATGATCAAAACAAAACTAAAAACCGTAATACTTGAAAGCACTATCACAGATCACTACATGAATATGATAGCAATAGACACCGAAAACACAAAACCCAACCAACATAAAATATTCACAAAAAAAATAATTAACTACTCAAACTTGAAAGAAAAACTCAAAAAAAAAGACTGGAGTACAATATACCAAATAGAGAACGTGGAAGAGGCCTGGGATAAATTAAATAACATGTTAGCACAAGAAATAAATAAGAACACTATTATAAAACAAGTAAAACTCACACACAAAGCAAAAAAAATTAAACTTTGGATAACACAGGGAATATTAAACTGTATTCATAAACGAGACAAAATTCACAAACAAATTAAAAATACACCCTACGACATGGAACAACTTAACTACTATAAAAGATAAAGAAACATCTGCACGAAAATTATTAGAGTGGCTAAAGAATTGTACTACAGAGAAAAACTTAAAAAAGAATAAAATAACCCAAAGGAAATATGAAAAATATTAAAAGTAGTTACATACACACAAAAATACAAACAGAAAAATAATATTGAAAATCTAAATATTAACTCAAAAAAATTACATATCAATACAAATACAAAAACTATAGCAAATCATGTGAATAACTTCTTCGCAAATATAGGAAAAGTTTTAGCAAACCGCAAATTGCATAACACAAACACACTAACACAAAAAAAGGATCAAATATCAATAAAAACCCGACATAACACAGATTTACAATAAAAACAACCTCGGAAGAGGAAATTGACAAAATAATAAACACATTGAAAAACCGAATTGCTCCTGGATTAGATGAGATAAGAACGGATTGCATTAAGATATTAAAAAATGAAATTTTATAACCGATAACACACTTAATCAACCTTAGTATAACACACTCCTGCTTTTCTAGTACTCTTAAAAAAGGACTAGTGATCCCCATTTATAAATCCGGAGACAAAATGGAAATAACTAGCTATAGACCAATCACTCTGTTAAACTCGCTTTCAAAGATTTTCGAAAGAGTATTAAAAAACCAAATTATAAAATACCTAGAAGAAAACAAATTAATCTCGGATAACTAATATGGATTTAGAGACAAAATAGGCACAAAAGAAGCTGTGGCATGTACAATAGATTATATACATAGCAACTTAGATCAAGGGTACAAATGCATAGCGATATATCTAGATTTAGCTAAAGCCTTTGACTCAATCTGCCACAATTCACTTTTTAAAAAATTAGAAAACACGGGTATCAAAGGCAAGGAACTTCAACTATTAAAAAGTTATATGAGTAACAGAACACAACAAGTCAAAATTAACAACCATACCTGTAAACCACTGCCGATTACATATGGAGTTCCAGAAGGAAGCATACTAGGGCCCGTTCTTTTTACAATTTACATAAATGAACTTTACAGCATGAAAATAGACGGTGAAATAGTTAGCTATGCTGATGACACAGTTTTACTATTCAAATCTAAGGATTGGCATAATGTATATAACATAGCGAATTTGGGAATCTCGCAAGTGAAAACATGGCTAGATTCAAACATACTTACACTTAACATATCAAAGACAAATTTCACAACATACAGTATAAATAGCACGGGACAGCCAAAAAACAACACAAACACCATAAAAATACACGAATGTTTAAACACCAATATCTGCGATTGCCCTCCTCTAGAAAAAAACAGAACTAACAAAGTATCTAGGAATCGTAATTGACCATAACCATAGATGGATACCTCACATCAAACAAATCACAAATAAACTTCACAAAACAATACACATTTTCCTAAACATAAGAAAAATATCGTTGCCTACACCGCAAAATTACCTAACTGACAATTTTCACTTTTTGGACTAATGATGCAAATTTGTCTGCAATTATGACCCTTACGTCCATACAAAATTATACAATTAACAAAAATATGGTTTTTAAAACAAAATTCAAATACTAAATTACCTATCTGACAGCTTCTCATTTGTGCCTGCAAAATTATCTAACTGCCATTTTAACTTGAGAGATTTCACACATTGTGTTGCGCTGCATTCAAACTCTGAAATTGTAATTTTAAATAGAATTTACCATGCAAAGTGAACTGTGACAAATATATAAGGTATTTATAAATCCATTTTATACATGAAATACACTTATAACTAGTCAGTTATTTTTAAATATATAAATTTATTGAACTTGTCTGTTATAGATTTTTGCAAGTTAGAATATTTTTGTTACCGCCATTTTTTTTAGCAGTTATCAAGTTTTGCATCATACATAATGAATGAGAATAACTTGTCTGCCGTTGATATTGATCTTCTGCTGATGGATGATATTATTACATTTCCTTACGATGATCCTGGTAGTGAATTAAATACTAATGAAATGATTATCACTGAGGAAAAAGTGTCTGAAAATCTAGATCCGGAAAACGAAGCTGTACCAGAATGCAACATTTCATATAATTCTGAAAATAATAGAGAAAGATGTATCTGTTAACCTAGATTCTGATTACAAGGCTGCATTAGAATGCAGTGGCTCAGATGATTCAAATTCTGAGGGCGATGTCCAAAGGAAAACAATTTTCTCCGAGTGCGAGTGTTGACAATATTGAAGATGTTAGTTTGGAAAATTATACTAACATAGTAACAATATCTACAAAAGAAACTAACAAAAGAAGGAGAATGCAGGGAAAGGATTATATGGGTTTAAAAAACAAAATGATGGAAAATACTTGTTGAGTGAATCTCAGGCACCTATTTGTTCTTCAAAGTGTTACATTGTCTATTGTAGTATTGTATTGTCTATTGTAATATTATATTGTCTATGTCGAGATTCCGGTAGGGAGAGCTCTCTCTTACCGACAGCCGGCAACGCAACATGTAAAAGGTTAATCTGGTATCACATTGAATAAAGGCTTATCAATTTAATCCAGATGACTATTATTTAAGAATACTAAAGATCCAGCAAAACATGGTGTCAGAAGTGTTGTGATATAACTATTTGTCGAAATAACCTACATAAAAGTGTCAAAAACAGTGATTGAAAACTAACAAAAAATATGGCGGATATACGTGAAAACTTCGGTGCAAAAATATTAAATACCTTCATACCTACAGAATGGACGTCGTGGATACAAAGTTTTAAAATCTATTTAATGGCTACAGAAGCGGATCAAGAGGCTGAACACAAAAAGATTGCAAAATTATTGTACAACATGGAAAAAACTGGATTACAAATATACAATTCGTTTAATGTTGATATTAAGTCAATCACGTATAATGAAGTTGTGGATCTGTTCAATAATCATTGCGTGCCGAAGAAAAGCCTAACAATGGAAAGACATAATTTTTTCAATACGAGACAAGGAGAACACATGTCCATGGAAGACTTCATAGCGGAATTAAATAATAAAAGCCATAACTGTGAGTTTGAAAAATTACGCTCGTCATTGGTATTGAATATATTTATTTCGAACATGCATTCAAGATACAATCACATTAAAAAAAATTATTACAATCGGATAAAATAAATCTGGATCAAGCCGTCGATCAAAGATATTAGAAAAACGAGATGTGCTATGAGCAGTTCATACTGTGTGGAATTGCATTGCCGAGTGTCGCCGGTTTTGTTCACCAATACTACTGCACACCTTCGCTTACGCTAAGGTATCCGCACTAATACATAGAACAGATTTCTGTGCGTACACGTCCCGATACCGTTCAAAGTACCCTAATTAGTTAGTACTCCGCCTACGGTCCGGCGGCCAACATAGCATATCTCGTTCTTCTAATATCTTTGCCGTCGATATTGCCAAGACAATGGTAATTTCGCAGAAGGATGCAGTGCTAATGAGTGCTGAAGTACATGCCGTTGCAGCCAGCAGTCATCACTTCGAAAGGCGAGGGAGGCCTTCAAGTCCATCTCTCCATCGTCAGCCGAGCAGACAGTCGTCAAGGAGCAGAGAGCAGTACCACAGTCAACCACACGTCAGGTCAACTTCGCAGAGGAGAAATACGTCCCCCAGTAACCAAATATGTCAAAGATGTGGTCAGATTCACCGTCATTCATGTCCTGCGACGAAAGTTAAGTGTAACACATGTTATAAAATAGGTCACTTCAGTCGTTATTGTTTTAAAAATAAATCAGTTGTCTCACATGTCAGTCAAACAAATAAAAATAAATATTCTAATGAAGTTTATAATATAGAATCTGTCAAAATGTCACAAAACAATAGAAAACAAAATGTCAATTCACTTCTGTCAGTATGGAATTTTAATTTAATAATTAACAATAAAAATGTCACTTGTATTCTAGATACAGGAGCAATGGTAAACGTCATGTCTTATAATACTTTTAGAAATTTAAAAATACCCAATAACACTATCAATACCTACTGTCAAAAATTAGAGTCGTTTTCTGGTAATAATATTCCTGTAAAAGGACATTGTATTTTAACTTGTCAATATAAAGAAAATGAAATGTCAAATATTGATTTTGTAATAACAACCATGAACTGTCATACAAACATGTCAAGATCTATGTCTAATACAAAGAGTATGTACCACTGCCAATGTCAATAATAATTATGTAAAAAATATGCTAAAAGGGTATAATGATGTTTTTCAGGGCCTTGGATGCCTGCCTCACGAATGTCACATCACCGTCGACCAAAACGCGATGCCTAAAATCAACGCCAGCAGACGCGTCCCGTTCAAACTACATACACGTCTAAAGGAAGAACTGGACCGCATGGAGGAGTTGATGTTTGTTCGAAAGGTCACAAATCCATATTCTATAGCTTCATTTCCCTGGGAAAGGGTAGGTGTAGATTTGCTTCAATTTAATAATACCATTTATTTAGTCGTCATGGATTATTATTCTAAATATATAGAAATAGTCTCTTTACATTCAGGTTATACAGCTAACCTTGTCGTCACGCATTTAAAAGCGATATTTGCTCGTCATGGGATACCATTACAACTTGTCAGCGATAATGGTCCTCCATTCACTTCAGCTATATTTAAAAATTTCGTATATGAATGGGACATAGAACATATTACAACTAGTCCTAACTTTCCGCAGAGCAACGGTCAAGCTGAAAGTGGAGTTAAAATTGTAAAGAACATATTAAAAAAATGTCACGAATCAAAAACTGATATATATATATATATATTTAGCATTGTTACATTATCGAAATATTCCAAAAGATAATTTACCGTCACCGTCACAACTTCTCATGTCAAGATAACTTAGAGTAAATATTCCAATAAAGTCAAGTCATTTAAAACCTAGGACAGTTAGTTTCCAAAAATACCAACAGGGGATGAGGAAAAATCAAAATAAAATGGAAAAATCGTACAACTCTCATACGAAGGAATTACCACCATTGAAAATTGGTGATCCAATTTTGTTCAAAAAGACTCCTCAAAGTCATTGGATAACAGCAACTGTTGTTGAATTATTAACTAACTGCCCGCGTTCATATGTAATTAAAACATAAGATGGTGTAACATACCGCAGAAATAGGAAACATCTCATGTTAGATAAATCTAGATTAAGTAATGATAATTTAAGATGTAATTTAAAACCCTATGAAAGTATTCTAACACAAAATGACGATAATGACATCGAACAACTACCAACTTCGTCCAATGCTCCAGATAAAAATTTGGTCCCGGTGTCTGCGACAAGTGATACAGGCATCCGACACCAAACAAAGTCTGGAAGACAAATAAATAAACCAAAAAGGTTTACGTTTTCAGAATTTGATTAAAAATTTTATGTCTATAAGTTATGTATGTTGTATTATCTTTATTTTTGTATTATGTCATGAACAATTTGTCTTATATATAAAAAAAGGGAAGATGTTACATTGCCTATTGTAGTGTTGTATTGTCTATTGTAGTATTGTATTGTCTATTGTAATATTATATTGTCTATGTCGAGATTCCGGTAGGGAGAGCTCTCTCTTACCGACAGCCGGCAACGCAACATGTAAAAGGTTAATCTGGTATCACATTGAATAAAGGCTTATCAATTTAATCCAGATGACTATTATTTAAGAATACTAAAGATCCAGTAAAACACAAAGAAATGCCTGACTTCTAAAAACAAACATTGTCATGAATTTTATGATATTCAGAGGCAACAAATGTTTACTTATTTTTGGTAAAATATGAACCGGGATATGAAAAAAATATATATATCAGCTCTTTAACAGATGTATTCATACAAAGCGGCCTTCTGCCTGTGAGAGTCAAGAAGGAAATATTCTCACGTTTACTACTTGAAAAATGGTGAAGAAAAAAAGCAATTTTGTAAGAAAACATTTGACAGTATTTTTGATTTAGATCCAGCTACTGTCACAAATTGGATTACAGCCTTCAAAAGTGGTATGCACACACACAAATCCAATTCGAAAGTCCCACTACGCAGACGCAATATTAATACAATTATGAAAGAAGGGCGAAATGTAATGATAATTTTTTTTAAAGAATCTACCGAAGCTTCCGTCACATTATTGCACGGCATACGTTCAGTATTGATATGCAAGCTGTAAAACTTGCCCCCTATTTTGAAAGCAAGTGCACTTTATTATAAAACAAAACTTTGTGTCCACAATTATACGATTTATAACATGGTAACAAAGGATTGCTATTGCTACCTATGGGGTGAGTGTGAAGGGTTTGATTGTCAATATATTTTCTAAAATACTTGTGAAAATTTTAGAATCATACATGGCAGCAAACACCCAAACAAAAATATAGTTTTGTACACAGATGGTTGTGGTTATCAAAACAAAAACACAATTCTTTCAAACGCACTACTTAGATTAAGTTTAACTCACATTAATATAGAAATAGAGCATAACTATTTAGAAAAGGGTCATACCCAAATAGAAGTACTCAGCCGCCATAGTTTAATTTAACGAAAACTTAAAAATAACTAAATCTACTTCCCAACCGATTATCTGGGAGTATGCAGAGAAGCTAGAATTTCTCAACCCACTTCAGTATTTAAGTTACGAATATTTTTTGAATTATGACGATGTTAATGTCTATAGTTCAATTCGTCCAGGACATAGAAGAGGTGACCCAACAGTAGCAGATTTAAGATCCTTGCAATATTTGGCCGGTAGACTTAACTTTAAACTTAATTATAATGATTCGTGGAAGCCATTATTAAAGCCACCAGTTTCAACCTTAAACGACTACGCTCAACCAGCACAGCTGTATAAGAGACAGATAAAAATTAAGCAAAATTGAAAAATTCGACCACCTCCAGGACTTGAAAAGTGTCCTTCCGAAATTCTGTTGGGAGTTTTATGATAAACTTTTTCATTAATTATTATTTCAAGTGTCATAGAACAGTGTTATTTTTTATATTATTTTATCAAAAATCATTATTATTTGATAGACAGAAGACGTCTAATTTCTTAATTTTTTGTTCATCTTGTTGTTGATTTATTTTATTTTCGTCACTTTAGTGTTATAAAACGAATATTATGTAAATATTCTGTTCTGGAAGGACTACTAGGTAGTAAATTTTACGTGCAAAATTCAATAAGTAAAAAAAATTTCAAAGCAAAATTACTTATCTAACACTGCCACTACACTGTTAAAAAAACTATATTTTTTCCAAATAAAATATAATGAAAAAAATATTCATTAGATACGTCTTTTATTAAAATAAAAAAAATCAGTCTAATTTTAAAATGGGAAGGTTTTTTCGCTTTCCTGTAAAAGTACATTTTTGCAGTTAGGTAATTTTGCGGTGGAAGCAACGATATATAAAATAAAACAATTGAAAACAATATATTTTGCACTTTGTCAATCAATAATAGAATATGGAATTATTGCTTTGGGAGGAGCAACAAACTCGGCTATCAATTACATAGAAACCGCACAGAAAACGATCTTAAAGGTAATACTTAAAAAACATAGACTGACTGATACAGACCAAATATTCAACAGCTGTGACGTACTAGATATACGCCAATTATACGTTAAAACACTACTAAACTACATTTTTAACAAAAAAATAAATTTCAACATACACAAAATAACACTAACATACCAGTTAGACAAGCGTACAAAGAAAACATAAAAACTCCGACAGTAAATTCAAGCTTTGGACAAAGACACTACCAATACCATGCAATAAAAGCTTTCAACAGTTTAAAACTTGAAATTAAAATTGAGGAAAATAAAAATAAATTCACACACAAACTTACAAAATGGATTAAAGAACAAAAAAGACAATATTACCAAAATTTCATAGCATAAAATAATAATAAAACCTACACGTAACACACAAAACCAATATTAACACACATCACTCACAAACACACAAGATTATTTTCAATGTACCTACTATTTTTTTTAATTTTAAATATATTATTATGTATTTTTAATTTTAAATGTATAATTTTTCTCTTTAAATGTATTATGTAGTTTATATTTCATATTATAAAATGAAGACCTCAGCACGGGCAAGCCACCCAGTGAGGCCTACATTACTGGAAAACTTGAATTGTAAAAAATATTGTACCCAATAAAATAAAAAAATAAAAAATAAAGAAGTACATTCATATACGATCAAGCTTCCCGAGTACGTCTTATCGCTCATCAAGGACAAAAATTGTCTGCAACGCATGTACCACTGCACGCGCGACGAATATTTGAAGACAGCCTACAACTGCAGAAATCGCAGATCCCAAGCGCGAGCTTTGGAACAAAAATGTCGCGTCGCTCACGCCGAAGGACAATTCCCCGTGGAAAATGGCGAGCGCGCTGTGACACAAAGATTACACTTTACCCCCTCTAGCGAAATTGAACGGCTCAGGGACGGCGCTGTCACTACAAGAGAAAGCGCACACACTCGCCGACGGGTTCGAGAGAGCCTACGCCGCTACAGACGGCCTTTCCGATCCGGTTACGGACTGGATCGTAGCCGATTCTCTATGAGACCTGAGCGAATCAGAGAAGACGAACGCTGTCGACATTCATTTTGCCACGCCAAGTGAGATTGCAGTCACAATCAAGCGATTAAGAACGAATAAAGCGCCGGGAAGCGATCAAATACACAACATTCTACTCAAACATCTCCCTCAAAAAGCCACCATTCACACGACAAAACTGTTCAATGCCTGCCTCATGACCGGGCATTTTCCCCAGATGTGGAAATCAGCAACCGTGCTGCCCTTCGCAAAGCCGAATAAGGACAGAACCCAGCCGACGAATTACCGGCCGATTAGTCTATTATCTACGCGTAGCAAGGTATTTGAATAGATTATACTCAACAGGCTTGTCCCATACCACAACGACAACAAGACTTTTCCAGACGAGCAGTTCGGCTTCAGAAAGAGGCACTCCACGACCCACCAACTTACCAGAGTAGCGGAATTCATCTCAAGAAAATTCAACGAATACCGCTTCACCGCCGCTGCGCTTATCGACCTAGAGAAGGCATTTGACACCGTTTGGATAGACGGGCTCGTGCACAAGCTGCACCGCACTAACACGTCCATATACCTAACGATACTAGTACAGGAATACCTAAAAAATAGATCCTTCAGAGTGTTCATAAGGAACGTGCTATCTTCAACGCGTGAGATTCCAAAAGGCGTGCCACAGGGAAATCTACTGGGACCATTCCTCTTCATCCTGTTCACCTATGACATACCCCGAGACGAGAGATGCAATTTGTCTATCTACGCAGATGACGTCAAACTTTACGTTTCCTCGCTGAAAACAAATATGGCCGCTATTTTCCAACAGAAAGCGCTCGACGCGCTCGTAGAGTACTACAAAAAATGGCGCCTTAAATTGAACGAGGCGAAAACCGAAGTCATCATGTTCACGAGAAAACTGCAAAAAACACCTGACTTTAACATCGAAATGGGAGGACACACCATAGAGTGGAAAGATGAAGTTACATATCTGGGCCTGATCATGGACTCGCGCCTCAACTGGAAATCTCACCAAGCCAAGATGTACGCGCGCAAGCGACAAGCGATCGGCATGAATGCCAATTTTCAACAGACGGAGCCCGCTACTTCCCAAAACCAAACTCCTCGTCTACTACTCGCTCATTCGCCCGGTACTGTCTTATGCGATCCCCGTATGCAGCAGTATCTCACACTCAGACAACACGAAACTGCAAACGTTTAAAATCTCTGCATTAAAATCACATACAACACGAGACACAGAACAAACCTGAAGAGACTACACGAACGAGAGCAAATTCCAACTTTGTACGAATTCACACACGGACTGACTGAACGTTTTTACAAATCACTCAGACTTAGCAAAAACAAACTCATACGAGACATAGTACAATACAATTCCCCAAGCGATTTGACATTCAGATACACACACAGACTCCCCAAACACATCCTCATGGACCACGACCATATCTGGTCGGAATCAGAGTCAGATGCGGACGAATAAGCAGCGAGCAGTAGGTATTTCCTAAACTCCAGACTCTCTTCCTAAATATATAATGTTTATATATTTATATAATACTTTATAATGTGTATGTATATTAGAGTGGTTACAAAAAATCAATGTTAGAATTTTTTTGTGCTGACCCCCTAAAAGCTGCCAATTGGTTAAAAAATGAGATTGGTGAAGTTTCAGCTCAATTGGATAAGGTTAACCCGTGCCTCATCAAGCTTGAAGTTTTTTTTTATAAAATACCTAACAATATTGCAAGATTTAATTACATGTGCTGTCTAGATTTTGCTTTATTTATTTTCTCAATTGTACATAAAAAAGGTTGTAGTTAAAACTGTTTTCAAAGTAAATACAGCATAATCCAAATTGAAAATGATGGATTTACGAGAAAAGAAATTCAAAAAGGTATAAAAAACAAGAAGAAATAATGTTCAAAGTTTCATTATTTAAAATATACAAAAGAAAGCATTATGAAAGAAAGAAGTTATTATTATTATGATTTACATTTACAATTAATTATCAGATTAAGGTGGTAATGGCTTAGATAACGTGGCTTTTGAAGAGTCAGGAAAAAATTTTCGACATTCCGATACAACTTGTAACAGAAACTGTCGTTGTTCTTCGTCTTTTGTCAAATAGGAATTGAAGTCTTGGATTAATTTTACCCCTCTTTCAGCTGTGTCATTGACAACCTTGAAACCGTTCATTTTTTTTTTGCTTTTAAATAATGTGCATTTTACACCATATATCAGGATCCGTATTTAAAAATTCTGTATCATTTTCAAATCTTTTGAAAAAATTTAGAGTTTGATGAGAAACAAAAAAATCGATATCTTTGTCCAATAAATTATCCACTTGATGGAGACTGAGTTTTGCTTTCACATCACTATCACATATTTGTTCTTCAATTAGAATTAATTGTAGACTTATTACAGTCATGCTTGTTTTGACACTTTTTTCTAAATTTTCATCGAAGAAAGAAAAAGCGACTTGCTCAGAATTGAGGTACCACATATGATTTATCATTTTAGACAGTGCCTTGTCTGCAAGTTCTTTATCGATTTCTCTATATTTTTCAATAGATTTTAAAAATTGTAGGTCTTGGTTGGAGACCAAAGTGGGTTTGGGGGCGTTAAACCACGCTTTTACATAAATGTTTATTAAAAATAAACAAATTTCAGTGATATCTTTTTTTTCTAAATTTGTTAATGTAAATTGATCCCTGAAAAGATATATTTTGATACAATAAATGGCCTTTGCCATCCATCTAGCGTGATGAATGGCACCAGGAACTTTGAAAAAAGTATCTTTTGGGGTAGTACATCCTGACACAACTAACGAAAGTTGAATTTATTCTTTGTAATCATCCCTTGGCTGTAGGTTTTTAATTGTTCTGTAAGAAAAATTGATATTTCATCTGAATTCCCTATTTTATGTCTAATATTTGTATCTTCAATAGCAGTTTTGTATTTTGTCTTGTCTAGCTTCAACCACCCAGTCTGAAAGTTTTTAAAAATATTTGGGTGGGTCCAGTAGTTGTGCCCATTTTTAAATCAAAAACTGATTTGAGAATAATTTCTAAAATATGGTGGCGACATGCTAAATAAAGAAGATTTTTCTCTAATAATTGCTCCAACAAAACGCAGGTTCCATTGAAGCGACCAGTATTTACCGCAGTGGTATCAAAACACATTGCATGGGTTTTCTCAATTGCCCCCCATTCTTCAACTGCTGAAAATACAGCTTTTGCCTGAGTAATTCCCGTACCATTTTCAAGCCGAGGAACTCCTATCAACTGTCACAACTAATCAAAACCGCTACCCTTTCTACATTTTCTTTACTCAAAATATCTGGAAGTAAATATGATATTGTTTACTATTTTGTTTAATAATGTATAATGTTCAAAGGAAACAAAATTTGATCAAAAGTGATTAAATTAAGTTTTTTTTTGGCAAAAAATCTTTTTTCATATTTAATCTCGATGAGGCACGAGTTAAAATTATCCAATTGAGCTAAAACTTTCCAAATCTTATTTTCTAGACAAATGAAAAATATTAGGGGGGCAGGCCGGCATTAGGACGAAAATATTTTTTCACCTTATACCTTGTAACCACCCTAATGTATATGTATGTTTATTCTCTATCTTCCCATAAGTATATATTAACAGACACACACACACACATCAAAATTCAGGACATCATATACCGATGTTACTGAAGGCCGCATCTGTTTCAAGTTGACTATCGGCCGCTCCTTCCTGGGTAAGGTTTTCTGAAGTTTCCCTTACTCCAACAGGCAAATGCGAAAGGATTCTCACAATAGGACGCAGCCGAATTTTCCCTCCGAACCCAACATAACACAAACAGATATGTATGTAGTATATGGCCGCCGTCAGTCGCTGGTTGATTCTGATGCTGGAAAAAACATGCAATTTTAGTAGGGTATTTAGGTAAGCATTTTTTTTCCCTACCAGAAAATACAAGGCCTCTAAGTCTATAATAGCCAAGTAATATTTAAAACACCCATATGAGGTAAAAATTGTGAGGTGCATATGACGCCGTTCTATTTGTATAAAGAACATTAACTTTAAATTCAGTAAATTTAAATGATTCACCACTTCATGGAAAATAAGAATCTAGAAAATAAAAAAACCTTAGATTACACATCTGCCCTGATGAAATCACCATAATGGTTAATCACTTGTTTATATTTGGTGAATGATGTGTTGAATATATCAATATATTTGACACATTCCCTGAAATTAATAAATCTTAAGAATTTATTTTGAACTCTTTCTGTCGTGAGTGAATGACTATCGTAACTAGGTGTCCACACTTTCGAGTTGTACCTAATTTGGCTCCTAACCTAACATATACATTTTGTATAGGTTTGAATATTTTTAAATTGGCTGCAAATTCTTATTACAAAACCCAACATTTTCAAAACTGTATTTGTTGTAATTTTTATTAGGGGTGAGAGAGTGTTTTCAACACTTTGACTGCACGACTTTTATTAAAGGTGAGACAGTATTTTCAACACTTTGATGGCACGATTTTTATTTGCTGCATGTTCTAAAGTGGAAGATATCTCAGTATTGCTCTGGTAAAAGACCACCATCCAGAAGTGAAAAAGTTGCTCGAAACGTCTTAAGTCGTGTTTGGTGACAAGATCTATAAGCCAGGTACTTTCCAGATCTTTTCTTCCCACTACCACCAGCCTCACGTGTATAGTATAGTCTCACTGGCTCCGTGAATTATACTGTTGGGAGCAGATAGAACTCAGATATAGTGTTGAAGTCAGATAAAAAAACTTGAATTGGATAAGTAAAGTTGTATGTTGATGTACAACATAATCCAATGTTGAAAAGTTTAAAACAATCCATTTGACACGCTTGTCCATCGGTTAAATGTTCAGCCATTCTTTAACTTTATTTATTATGATGACCAGTGAATCATAATACATTCTGCCTAAATGCTCACTCATTGATTAACCCTTTATTTAACTGCTTTGTAGGCAATAGAGCATGTATAAAATTGTAGGGAAGTAATCCCACAAGAAGGCGCTTAACAAACAAAATGGCGTTCATTTTTCGCTTTTTTGTGTTAGGGCTTTGGCAATTTCCCGCGGTAATTGCTTTGCCGCCATTTCGGAACATATCACGGGATCAATTTACGAACGATCAGTTGTTTGTGAAGTTAATTAAACGCCTGATGGGGCACCCGGTAGTACAGGCTCGGCAGATTTGAGCCACCCTGTACGCTGTATCGTGAATCGTGTGGGTTAAAGAGTATTGGCACACACTGTGGGAAATGTAAATAATGTGTGAGATGGATTGTTTCAGGAAAAATCTACCCCACAAAAAGGGTTACGGGTTTTAATTTTATAGTTTTAGGTTGAGGTGTTATTAAAAGTGATAAAGTGATAAAGAGTGCATGTCAAAAAATCGCTCCACAAAAATATCCAAAATTCGTAGATTATATTTCCTAATAAACATATAATTTATCGTTAAATGTGTCCCCGAAGAACACTCTAGAGAATTGTCGAATTTTGTGAAATCTATAAAGTCTTATTTACAGTTTACAAGTGTTTTAAACTAACTGTGAAGTGTCAGAGTGTTGTTGCCGAAAAATCAACCATCTGTTATTACCTACTGTGCTAAGGCAATTCACAGAATATAGGAGTGAAATACGCCACTACACGGAAGGGAGCCGTGGCAGCGCGGGTTAACGCACAGCTATTGCTCGCACATTATCCAGCCGCGGCGCACCGAGTTCGATCCTCACACCGACCAAAAAAAAAAAACTTTACTTTTTTTTTTCTTTAATAAAATTAATTAATTTAATTAATTAATAAATAATCCTACACCATCTATCTAAAGAAATAAGAACTAATTATCGACAACATCACTATTAGCCAAAATCACAACCAGGCATAATGGCAACTACCAATAAAGTCCAAACACGATCAAAACAAAACGAATCACCACATCGAACTGATGCCTGTGCAGACCAGCAATATGATAAATTTATAAAGTATGTCGATAAAAAGATGGAGGATTTAAAGCAACAACTATTCAAAAAAATTGAAGATGAGACACTGAACATAAGAAAAATTTTTGAATTTGATATATCAGATATGAAAAAAAGTGTTGACCTCAGCCGTCAATATCTCATAAACATGACAGAAAAAATTGATGAAGCAAGCAAATCTCTTGAATTCGATGATAAACAACATTTCAAAGAAAAATTAAGGAAACATGAACCAATTGTTATAATTAAACCTAAAAATCATGAACAAAAAAACACAAAAACACAAGAGGACATAAAGAACAACATAGATCCAGTTGATGTGGGCGTGGCCGGAATCAAGAATTTCAAAAAAGGATCAGTTATAGTGGAATTAAAAAATACAGAGGCAACAAAAAAGATCCGAAAAGAAGTTATCACTAAGCTTGGGGATAGGTATGATGTTGATATTCCTAAACCCAAGAATCCAACAGTAAAAGTGATAGGAATGACGGATAAATATACCGCCGAAGAAATAGAAAATAAAATAAGGATGCAAAATGATTATATAGACAAGGAAAACTCTAAAATATCGGTAAAATTTATAAAAGAAAATAAAAAAAGTAGTGAAAACAATAACTTTACTGTATTCATAGAAGTAGATGGAAAAACACACTCAAAAATGTTAGAGGAAGCGAAGATAAATATTGGATGGAATAGATGTGCTGTCTTCGATCATCTCTCAGTTTTGAGATGTTTCAATTGCAACGGATACAGACATAAAGCAGGCGTTTGTAAAAATAAAAAATCATGCGGAAGATGCTCAAATGAACATGATACGTCAGACTGTCAGGAAAATAGTGACAAAATCAAATGTGTAAATTGCAAACTGACAAATGAAAAACTTTCATTAAATTTGAATGATAATCACCATGCATGGAGCAAAGAGTGTCCTATTTACAAAAGAAACATAGAATCGGAGAAGAGAAAAATTGATTTTTTAGGATAAAAAAAAAGACAAACGTATACTATTTAAATATTTCAAGTCTTTTGGCCCACGTAAATGAAATTGAAGTTTTATTACAAGAATTGAAACCAGAAATTTTAATGTTAAGTGAAACATGTATAACTAGTGATATTTACGATTCTGAAGTATCATTTATTGGGTATTCAACTGTAAGATGCAATTCATTTAGTCGGCATACGGGAGGAGTTCTAATGATTATTAAAAATAGTATATCTTTTAAAATAATATCAAATGAAGTGTTTGATGAAAAAAATACATGGATACTGGCAGTACAAATAAGAAAAAACTTTATTAAAGGAACATACGCTGTATTATATCACTCACCAAACCAAAGCCATTCAAAATTCTTAGATTTTTTCGAAAGTTGGTGTACTAAAAACATGAAAAATCAAGATATGTTTTATGTAACCGGTGACTTTAACATTGACATGAAAGTCAAGAATACCTACAGTAATAGACTTCAGAGTTTAGTGAATTATCTAGGAATGAAACAACTTGTGACCAAACCAACTAGAATCTCAAATACATCAGCAAGCATTATTGATTTAGTCATAACAAATCATTTTTACTTGAATGTTAATGTTATGGATACTCCAAAAATATCTGACCACGAAAACATATTAACAATATTTGAAACGACCACAAGTCCGAAGCCACAGGGAATACGAAATATAACGTATAGAAAAAAAAATAACTATAATAAGGATACATTGTGTACAGCATTACAAAACAAAAAATGGATCTGCGATACCCAAGGAAATTTAGACGGAAAAGCCGATGAACTAGTAGGACATCTGAAAACAGTAGTAAATGAGCTAATGCCTTTAACTAATATTATATTAAAAGATACAAATAAATGGTATACGAAATCCCTACATATTCTACAAAAACAAAGGGATACAGCCTATAAAGCCTGTAAAATACAATTCACTGAAGAAAGGTGGGAAACTTATAAGAAACTTAGAAACATGTATAGTACAGAAATAAAACATACCAAAAATTCGTATATCAGGCAAAAAATAATTACCTCTCAAAGTGACTCAAGAAAAATGTGGACTACACTTAAAGAAATTATAAGCGGCAAACAGAGGGAAAACATTAAGGAAGTTCGGTTTCCAGATGGAGTTGAAGATGATACACTTAAAATAGCCCAAAAATTTAACACAAATTTTGTACTTAGTGTCGAAAACATAAATAAGAGTATTCCATTAGTCGCAGATACCTCTTCTCAATCATCGGAAAAAAGAGAGAATAAAAATATTTTCAGGTTTAATAAAATTGACAATGAGTATTTAATGAAAATCATTAAAAAAATGAAACCAAAATCATCGCCGGATGGAATTACTATAAGCATAATCAAAGATGCACTGCCAGCTATAGGAGACAGATTAGTTGCACTAATAAATGAATCTCTGACTAAGGGAATTTTTCCGCAGTCATGGAAAACCTCCATAATAACACCAGTGCCCAAAATAATAAATGCTAAAAATTTCGAAGACTTCAGACCAATAAATGGATTGCCTAAATATGAACAATTACTAGAGTGCATTGTAAAAGAACAGATGAGTAAATTTATAGAAAAAAATAACATCTTAGTAAAAGAACAATCTGGGTTTAGAAATAAATATTCCTGTGAAACAGCAATAAATTATGTGATAAATGAATGGAAAACAGCTATGGATCAGAAGAAAATCACAATAGCAGTGTTCTTGGATTTTAGACGTGCTTTTGAAACGATAGACAGAGAAAGACTAATAATGAAATTGAAGGACATGGGAATCCGTGCTAATGAATTGCAGTGGTTTATTGATTACTTAAAAAATAGAAAACAAAAAACCAAAATTGGAGATACTATCTCTGAAGAACAAGAAATCAACATTGGAGTTCCTCAAGGATCTGTTTTGGGACCGCTCCTATTTATTTTATATATTAATGATATATTGAAGTGCTTAAAGTACTGTTCCATCAAACTTTTTGCAGATGACACACTTTTATATATTATAGCAAATAATATTGAAGATGCGTTGTCAAAAATACAAAATGAACTTAATGAATTATCTAAGTGGTTAAACATAAATAAATTGAAATTAAATGTAACTAAAAGTAAATTCATGGTATTAGGGAAAAAACTAAACGTACCTACTGTCCTAAATATAGACAATCAAAGTATGGAAGAAGTAAAAGAAATTAAATACCTGGGAATCATAATAGATAACAAGTTAAAATTTAACACTAACTTTGAAATTTTAAATAAAAAAATGGCGAAAAAGGTTAATTTCTTAAGTAGGATAAAAGGAAAATTGGACATTAAAACAAGGATATTGGTCTACAATACCACTGTAGCATCCCATCTAAATTATTGTACAAGTGTAATATTTCTAAGTAACAAAAGCCAAATTAAGAGAATGGAAGTAATCCAGAACAGAGGCATGAGGTCAATACTGTGTTGTAGCAGGTACACCAGAATAAAAACCATGCAACGTCAACTAAATATTTTAAGTGTGTGGCAACGATTAGTTTATAATACCTTAGTGTTTATTTATAAGCTAAAAAATAAAATGTTACCTGACTATATGTCTAAGAATGTTAGAATTAATAGTGCAGTTCATTTATATCCTACGAGAAACTGCAACGATTTTAGGCTTCCTAAAACACACTTATCAGAAACACAAAATAATATTTATTATAAAGGTTTTAAAATGTTCAATGAACTCCCGGTAATTGTTAAGGAAGCTAAAAGTCTTGCAGTTTTTCGTGGATTATGTCTCAATGTTGTGAAATCTAAATTTTAGTATGTAAAAAGTAAATAATATTGTAGTAGTCTCAGAAAATAATATATTAGGTATAAGATGTAAACTCTTATAACTAAATAAAATATACATTAAAAAAAAAAAAAAAAAAAAAAAAGAAGAAATTATATGTAGGTTATATTACGGCAAAATACAAGGTGGTCTTTAACCAACTCGGTGTCGAGTTACTGACTTCATCGCCTTGACCACTCCACCACGGTTCATCTCCACTTTACCTGGTGTTGACCAGCGACCTGGAGGATTTGCCGCTACATCCTACACTATCACTACCTCCACCGAAGCGGTGTAGATCTTCGGCCCGGGGAATTGGCCACCGATGAAGTCCACCACTTCAGCGTCGAAAAATGATTCGGAGCCTTCATCACAACATCTGTACTGACATTCAATAAATGCTGTGATTTCATTACCTCTTTAATTTTCGTATCTCTTCCAGATCCCCGAAAGCTTCTTTTTTAATGATATACCATAATACGATTTTGTTTACAACTAATATGAATGGGAAGTTGGAATGTGCGAAGTGAAACTTTGAGATCGCAATGGTTTTTGACAAGATAAGTGCAGTGAGACGATAATATAAGGGCAAAAATTATATAGGTTCTTGGATATTCGGTAAAAATTTGGTCAAAACTATCATGTTCTTTCCCTTTGGGTTAAAATAAGCTGTATTGATCTTCCTCAAATTTCTACAGTCAACGTTTCAGACAGCCTTCTTGTGTCCATTATCAGGGCATTGGACATTTTTTTTTATATTTCATCTCATACAATAACACGCAACAGCTGATTCGACATCATTGAATCAATTGTTTAATTTTTTTTTAAACTCAAAAGCCCATGATAGAAATAAAACTGCGAGCTAAAATGATTTTGCTTACCTAAAAATTTGATCTACGGTTTTTTTTTAATTTTATGTGAATACCGCACAAGAGTCCCAACAGCTCCCAGCCGTCGAGAGCCAGTGAGACTATGGCATTCCTAATTACGGTATATTACGAGGCAGTGACATTGGTAGTAGGGAGGGGAAGGAAATGGGATAGAGGAAGGTGGGAGAGGATCTGGCTATTCAGATTTGTTCACCAAACACGGCTAAATCCGTTCCAAGCAACGCTTCAATTCTGAATGGTGGTCTTACACCAGGGCGATACTGAAAGTATCTTCTAATCTGGAACGTGCCGCAAGTATTCTATATATTATTTTAAATAGACAAATTGTGAACAAATTCACTAAATAAAATTTACTTGCGCACGCCGGGATTTGAACACGTGAACTTCGAATTGCTTGTCGGGAGTCTTACGCCTGGACCACGGAGGTCGTCAAACGGGTATAATAAATATTTCAAGATGACGATTTGATGATTGCTTTCAACGTAGCAACATAATAATAGTGCGGGAGATTTTCAACCATCTTATGGTCATTATCACCAGAAGCCAAGCCAAGAGTTCCAGAGTGTAGAGGTCGTTAAACCCTCGCTTCCACTTAGCTAACTAACCTACCACCAACCCTACCACAAGCTATGTGCAAAGTCACTAACGATCATCAAATAACTGTCCTTTAAATATTCACCACTGAGCCGTCTTTAACCGGCCACTTAACTAATTCGTAACATAGAATGAAATGTGAAAATGATGACCTAATTCATAGAACGGCTATGTGATATTTCAGGAACGAACGAAACTCAGTGAAAAGTATTTTCAATGTGTCTTTGAAATACTAAAGGAAATATTTGAACTGTTGTCATATTAATATTATTATTATAAAATCGGAGATGTTTATCCAAGACACTATTCAGTTCACCTACGAATTTCATTAGAAGCTTTGTGATCATTTAAAAGGGTAATATGTGAAAATTAGTTGCAAGATGATAGTGTTAATTCTGAATTTGAAATATGAGATCGACAAATATGATTTTGAATAAATAGGTCTCAGTGGGCGGGTAGTTTAAGACGCCTGCCCCGGTAAAACAAGAGATCCTGGATTCTTATTCGGACTTGTGTTTCGTTTAGATAGATATCCTCGGTTGAAAAGGTCCCGTAAATCCCGATCTAATGACACCATTTAATACTTGAGGGGCAAAGCTCCGGTCGCATTGAGAGTCTTTGGTCTGGCTTCACTTTCCAAATTTTATCGGTTTAAAATGCTATAACAATTGCAAATTGCGGCTAAACGGTAAAAGTTACTCGCATTTCGTGAAATGAGAAGGTAAGCACTATATAAAACACGGATGTTGAACACTTTTCAGCTATCTCTTAACAAGGGAAACCTTCTGAAAGGATTAAACAAACCGGATCGGTTAAATCACGTCCGCTCTTCTCGCCCTAGCTTACCATCTTCTTCTTCAATGACATACTTGTCAAATTAACTTGACGTCGTCTCAAAACGGCATTCAGAGTTATATAAAAAAATGTATTTTGACGGTCTCCGTTAACGGCAATTTATCGGTATGTCTTGCCTAATCTAACCTAACTGAACTGTAATACTTATTATTTCTATTTAATTTTATTTCAACTGTCCCGTTGGCGTCATGTATCTTTTATCAGGAGATTTTTCAATGTGGATGAGTGTTTCAGGCGAATAATTATTGCTTATAAAATAATTGTTACCCTTTGAACTGTAATACAATGGTTTGCTGTATACTTAACGTAAATGCACTTGAGATTGGCAGTATTAAATAAATATTTTTGTGTGTCAAAGATTACGACCAAAGATATTAGAAGAACGAGATATGCTATGTTGGCCGCCGGACCGTAGCCGGAGTACTACCTAATTAGGGTACTTTGAACGGTATCGGGACGTGTACGCACAGAAATCTGTTCTATGTATTAGTGCGGATACCTTAGCGATGCCTTGGCGTAAGCGAAGGTGTGCAGTAGTATTGGTGAACAAAACCGGCGACACTCGGCAAAACAATTCCACTCAGTACGAACTGCGCATAGCACATCTCGTTCTTCTAATATCTTTGATTACGACTACTTTACTATTGTAAGACAATCGATCCGTTCTATTAAAGGATGATATTCTAACGTGGGACGCAACTGGAAGTGAGTTCCCTACCCAGGAATCGGCTAGCATTGGCTGAACTCGTAACCAATCGGGTACAACCGACATGCTTATCTCTTTCAGATGGTGGTTTCTATGGAAAATCCTTAAAACAACATGAATTGAATAATGACATCTGGTGGGTGGTATCAAAACTACAACCAAATAACAACATTAAATAAAATTAACCAACCTGATTTGATAAACTTCACGAGAATCGGCGGTTAACTCTGCTTTGTTTGCATCACATTATAATTAGTTATAAAATGCATGATACGGATTTTCGGAGGTATATTGCAGTAGGCACATTGCCAAAATGGCACTTCGTCTGTTTGTATCACATTCATTTTCACGAGTACATGGTCTCACGGTATTCACAAAATTGTATGCTTTGTGGGTGTTGGTAGATATTGTTTTGTGAATGCTTTGGCGTTTCAGTTTCTCAGTTTCGGTCATATTGAATTCTCAGGATATAATCTACTAGTATTTCAAAGCATTTATAGTTCAAAAATAACAAAATTGAAACTTATTGCAAGTTCCGAAAAATTTGGTAGAGTAGGTAAAAAAATATAAGTATCCTATTTTTGAAATATTTTTTGTGCTGGGATTCTTTTGTTTTATAGACTTCCATTTTGTAGGCTTTAAATATTATCCAAGAATATAGCTTTGCATCGTTTTTTCGTGTACTTTAAAACAGTCTTTATGATTTACAACGTGATGAGAACAAACATGAATATTTTATTTCAAATAGATCCTTAACTACCTCTTCAGGTACATACAAGTATTAGTTTTGGAATAACTAGATGAATAAAACTTCGAATTGTCTCTTAATTTGGAACTATATGTAACTATTTTATTTTAATATGGAACTAATTTGTTCCTAGATGGAACCGAATCTTTTTCCAATTTTTCTGTTTCAAATTTTCATTCGGGAATCGTTATCTTCAATGATTAAATATTTAGATTATGAGATATGTTTGTCAAAGAAGCTACAGATCTCTCGCAGATTATTAAAACACATAGGATTGTCTTTTGCGGAAAAACATATTAAAAAAATGTTTTATTACAAAAGAATATGCGCGAATTTTTTACAAATATAAATGTAGCATGATTTTATATATTATAAGCATGGATAACTCGTTATCCGTAAAGTTATTGAATAAACCCTTTGTATTTTTTTGAACAGCAAGAAAATTGATTACGTATTTATATTTTTCTGTAAAACTGAATAAATTGGATATAATGAGATCCCTGAGGCGTGTCTGTTAAAAATGTCTCAGATAGAATTACAATAACAAATTCTAGTGAAAAACGTTTTGACTAAAATATATTTTCATCGAACCAATTTTTTTTTGTTTGTTTACCCGTGTGACGAAAAAACAAACAACAAACACAGATTTTGTTTGTTTACCCGTATGACGAAAAAACAAACAACAAACACAGATTTTGAATGATTAACTTCATATTTGCTCAATCCGTTATAGCTTTATTTATGCCAATGAAACCTTCTTGAACATTTCGTGTTCTATGTAATATTTTAACAGGGTAATAGTACACAAACACATAAACATATAAATAATAAACTTAAACAAACAGTTAAATCAAGTTAAAATTGCCAACCATATTTCTTAATGTTGCTGACGTAATAGTGCTAGCCCGGAACGTCAGCGGACAGGGAGTCAGGAACTGTTGGCCAATACCTATTAGAGTACAGGCATGGGCGCGCGATGGATTTTGAAGTGTCACGTGATCAAGTCAGTGTTTTTTTTTTGCAAATGGTGGCGGTTGTTGTTGATGCTCTTTTATGCTGTTAAAAACAAGCATATTTAACTAATTAAATAGAGTCATAATAAATTTACTAAACGACATCACTGAACTTGCGCGCTCATGCCGCGGGTGCTCTAATTTGCCTTGTGTAAAACGTTTTGTTTTTAAATTATGCTTAAATAGACAGGCTTTAATATTTTATTGTTTGCCAATTTTTTAATCTTCAAATCAAGGAGATATGAAAATAATGATGAAGGCTTTTGTAAGTGGATTCAACGATATCAAGGAAATGGGTTATTTGGGCCATGTCAATTAGGACACAGTCATGGAAGAGAGTTTTGGAAACACAAATTATTGAAAATGATATCGGAGACGTGGCAGGAAATTATTGAGTGACAGGAAGTCATGACAAAAGTTCACCGTCGGAAAATTACACTTCAAATCAAATTATAATAATATTTATGTTAAATGAAAAAACACATTTTGTAATACACCACTTTTATTTTTGAATTAACAAAGATTGCCAACCGGGTTTCGCTTTTTCTAAGCTTCGTCAGGGCTTATTATTAACTAAAAATAATTAGATATAAGCACATATATAAAAGTAAATAAAAACAATAAGCGATAGAGATAAACATAGAAAGAAAAAGACACATAAAAAAGGAGGGGACAACTTATTTAGGACGGGTAGGTGAGGGGAGGGGGTCACTTTTAGCGGACATTAACGAAATAATTTAAGAATGGGACTATCGGTTAAATTTATTTCGTTATTAATTATGTTTAAATTATTATTAACGGCTTTTTTATTTTCGAGGGCTTCTCAATTATTTAATCTAATTCCAATTTCATTTTTACGTAATATTTTAGCTCCCGAGATTTTATCAAATGAGTGATTAGTTTCTTTTAAATGATTCGCGAATTCTGAAAAATAATTGTTATTTAAATATCGTAGGTGTTTCTTTATTATTACGTTGACGTTACGGGCCGTTTTTCCAAAATAAAAAGCAGAACAATCTTTGCAATTAAGTTTATATATGCCCGAGTGGCTTAGTTTATCGTCATTATCTTTAGTAAAAGTATTTACCTAAATTGTCATTACTCTAAAAGGCGGGTTTTATTTCAGAGGGGAATTTTTGAACAGTGAAAGAATAAAAGTTATTTGTATACAGGACTCTACTCCAATGGAATTTTTGATTAATGTTTATATTATTTGGGATAACAGATTTGTCAAATAAAAATTTATTTGTTTCAATTTTTTAACAAAATATTGTCTACTAGTTTTATGTCATATCCGTTATTAAAAGAGATTTGTTTAATGATAAATAATTCATTTCAAAAAATATTGTTATTCCATGGTACGGTAATCAATCGATGTACCATGGAATGAAATGTTGAATGCATGTAATGTGGGATACAGGATGGTTGGATGAATTGTGAATGGTAATATCAGTATTTGTTGATTTCCGGTAAATATTAAAATCAAATTTATTGTTAATGATACTTAAAGTTAGATCTACAAAATTCAGTGTTAATTTTGTACCTATATCTAAAGTGAATTGAATTTGTTTGTGAAATGAATTTATTATTTTAAGAAAAGAGTTTAATTGTCTCTCTAAAACATCGTCAACATATCTTCTACATAGTAAGATATTTTTCAAGAGGTGATTTTGATTCAAAAATATTATTTTCCAGATTATTCAAGAATATAGCGGGCTTGTAGGAGCTCCCATCGACAATCCATATCTTTAGTGATAAATAATATTATTCTACTGGAGGAAATTTTGATTTAAACAAATATTAAATAGACGAGATAAGTCATTAGCTAAATCTTTAGATAAGCGAGAATTATTCAGTAAATTAAATATTAGGGTTTTACTTTCCGTGATAGGAACATTAGGATATAAATTGACTTCATCGAACGTTATTAATTTACATTTACTGGGAATAACCAGGTCCTTTAGTTCATCAATTAATGTTAACTCATTTTTATAGTAAACAGGGTGTATCGGCACGTACCCGACAAACTTTAACCAGCTATTCCTTAGCATATTTGGAGTAAAAAATCTTATGTGCACTTTGCTGTCCGGTAACGTTTTTTTACCACTGTTTTATCTTTGTCAAAGTTTGAAAACCCATCGGGCAATATTTTATGGTATATTGGCGCGCTTTTACAATCACAACGAAATGGCACGGCACCATTCGTCTCATTTTTAACTATTATTATTTAGTGTGTTCGAAAGAGCGAAGACGCTTTTCGACATACTTGCTTATAACAGCTGTTGAACACGAAAAGCAATGCCGATGACAGTGATGTAGTGTGGAAATTTTTATTTTTTTTGTTTTTAATTGACAAAAAAAATGCTACCGGACAGCAAAGTGCCCATAACATTTTTTACTCCAAATGTGCTAAGGAATAGCTGGTTAAAGTTTGTCGGGTTAGTGCCGATACACCCTGTATTTTGGGGAAAAACATTAGCTTCCTTGAATATCTTTGTTATAAATTAAGCTAATTTAAAATTGGGGAATTGCTACAGGACACTACAGGCCGAATAGGGCAATTACTTTTATGGATCCTTAAAGTTTTGGTGGTTTAGGAGTTTTTCTTGCAATTGTTTCGTTATATGAATAATCTTGAAAATAGAGAAAGTGGGTGAGTAAGTGGGCTACCCACAGTTTGATAATGCCTTCAGAGGGCGAAACAGCTGTCACGCGTAATAATAATTACACAACAGAACTTGTTTAAAAATAAACTGTTTTTATAAACCCAATAACAATATTATTGAATATATAAAAAATAAAATAATAAAATGGAGTTCTACAAATTAAACTTAATAACAATAAATAAATTGAAAAATAGAGTTTTTACAATTTTTTAGGCACATTTTACATAGCCTAAGTATTTAGAGGTAGGGTCCGTTTGTAAAACACTAATCATATCACTTTTGATTAAGTCTTTAATTTTTGAGCTATATGTAATCACTTTTGTTTAATATGATGAGTGTTGCCTTTGTCAGCTTTTTTTAACTTATTCCGAATACCCTTCACGATGTGGGCTTCCGGATCTGATTGAAGATTAAATTTTGGAATTATTTTTTTATGTTTTCTGCACTTTTGTATATAAACGGTTTTTGTGTGTTATATAACGCAGTTTCGATGTCTACTGCAACGTTTTCAACAGCATTGTTGAAGTTATTTGTATTTTATTTCAAGTTATATTTAAGACCTTTAGATAAAGGGGTTATTTCTTGATTGTTAAAAAGTCCCGAAGAAATAATTTTTACACGATCAAAAGACTTACGTGTAGGTTTTACATGTTCACTATTAATTAAGGTTTGGTGAGTAATGCACAGTTTTTTAAACTTTTTTTAAGATCTCACGTTTTTCAAAAGGTTTAATAGAAACGAAGTTTTTGATATTAACAAGTCTGATCAAACGGTTCCCATTCAACAGCATGAAGTTCAATATGTAAGGGTTTAAATTGTAATTTAATATTGTTCCTTTTTTCGTAAACACTCTTTAGGTATTATTTTAGCCAGGCTATTTTAGCTTGGCACATCGAAGATTTAGATAAACTGTTGGTTTTCGTACCAATTAAATTTACATTAAAATAGTTTGGAAACCCTTTGCATTTTAAACACTCTTTGTAAAAATATATATAAACACATAAGTCTGTATTAAATAGATTAGTTGTTATAATATTTTGCCATGTTGGCAGTACTAGCCGATTTAAATTATTCGAAGGAAGCAAATACTTTGTCGTGTGACATTATATATTAAATGAAAAATAAAAACAAGCTGAGATTTTTTTGTAAGCAGCTTGCCGAGTGTCGGCTTCAAACAGTATGACAGTGTCATCGGCAAAACTAACAGTTTTCCCCTTGAAATGAATGTTCCATAAATCGTTAATATGTAACAGGAACAAAGACGGTCCTAATATGCCTCCTTGTAGTATACGCTGTGATAGCGATCGTAGCTTTTGAGGCACTTTTGTTTTTATAAGACTATGAGTGCCACGACATAGTTGTACGATGTTCAATCTTGTCTGCCGACCACTTCAGGGAAATGACGTGATGGTTAGTTGAATAGTCGGAAGGAAACTAATTGGATTATAACTTTAGACAGCGGAACGTTGACTGAAATAATTTTAGCATTGTTCTAATTTGATTTGAATAACTAGGTACTTATTTAACTTTTGCGCTCCTGCTTCTGCTTCTTCATACCTCTCTCCGTTTCATTTCAACTGCATTATAAATCCATTATATCACATTCACAAGGGACACTTCTTTTGTATTGTGTTTACTGGAAAACAATAGAATGTTATAAGTTTGAAGCAATGTAATCGCTTGTAACGATGGTGGTAATATAGACATTCATATAATGTTAGATTATTCATCCTGGGAATGTTGACATTCATTAAAAAAATCATATTATTCAACATTGGCAAAAAATTAAGACACGTAAATCGTGCATTTTTATCGCCTCTAGGAAGAAAATAAAATTTAGTTTATCCAAAAAATGGATACACTAAAGTAAATGTTTTTAAAAAAGTCGTTAATCACCTTTAAAAGAAACAATTACCTACGTAGAATAAATCACTTATTATTTCGTCGTTCGATGATGTCCATACAAGAGTAAGTATCTCAATAATAAAGTTTATTTTTAACTCCGTTATTATGGTTGATGAAAATAAAAAAAATGAAAGTCGTCATTTAAATTAAAGTTTTAACATATCATTTGAACACAACAAGCCCAAACGTTGAACGTCGGAAATAATTGATATTTTTATCGTGTATGTTAGTTTACTTTCGAGCCGGCCGCGGCCGCGGCATCGTGTAACACACAAATCACCTTATAAATAACGACGCAGGACGATTAAAACAATGACGAATTGTACTTTCAATTTTTCAGCGGTTTTTCATTCTACTTTTACTGTTTGAATAGCTAAATGAGATTTCTGGTATTGTTTTCAAAGGAGGGCCCGACACGCGATGAGAGGGTGAAAAACGAAACAATGCCTACAAATCCCCCTTTGACACGCGACCCGCTATTTGAAAGCCGAGCATTTTAAAAACACGATAAACTTTATGTTATTTATTTCTCTTCGGCCGTTTGTAGTTTTCTTTACGCTAAGCATAATGCTGCATTTGCGTGCATACTGAATATATATGTGAGTGCTGCATTATTCTTTTTCAAGATCAGATAAAAATCGTTGCATTAAGGCCTCAGGCGTCGCCTTGTAGACCTCGTCAAATCCTGTGGGGAATGAATGGAGCGTGCATTTGTTGACCACATGTTCGATGGTCGGCACCGCACCGCATTCACACCGAATCGATTCTTCAATGCCCATCCATGCAACACACAACCCAATTTAGTCAATAAGTTAGATGGAACTATTTGGGGATACGACACCAACACCTTCAGAATGGCATCCGTTGCTCTGGATTTCTCAATACCTGAATACTGTCCTCCAGGATGGGCTAGAACTTGCAAACATAACTGTGGGCATAGCGGCTGTGGGAGCACTTTATCCTATTTATGGCGGGCCATAGTTTACGAGGCAGTAGCTGGCTCTCAGTGGAGTAATGCACGCGATGGGCATTTCTCACATTGGCCTATTGCCACTCAATTTTCCGCCTACCGTCTACAGAGAGAGATAATAATAATAATAATAATTGGATGACTTGTATAGCGCCGTTTTTGTGCAAAATCACCTCAAGGGCGCTGTACAAACTTATAATACATTTCTACAGTGATCTATGTTTTATTACTTAACTATTTATGGAGAAATTATACAGTACAATATTTACCTGGTAGGTCACTTGAGATTAACACTTAATTAACATTATCTTATTTATTGGCGAAATTTAGATACAGGATTTAGGACTTTATTGAAAAATTGAATATAACTGGACTTTCTCTTAGGAATGGTATATTTAATTTAAGGGTACGACAGCTTAAAAAGGTAAGTTTTCAGTTTAGACCTGAATTCTGTTGGACTTGTTATGGATCTTAGTTCCGGAGGGAGTTGATTCCAAGCCTTGAGCCCAGATACTCCGAAAGCGCGATCACCAAACTTAGTATTTGGCTTGCGCTTAGGTTCTATCAGTCTGCCTATAGCTGATGATGTTGCTGATCTAAGCGTTGACTGCCTCAGACCAGTGTTTTCCGGGACGCATAGTTCAGAGATGTAGGGTGGGGCAATTTCATTGATGGATTTAAACACCATCCAGCACAGTTTGTACTGGATTATTTCAGGGCACTTGAGCCAGTGAAGATTAAGAAGGTGTTCTGAAATGTGCGAATATTTTGAATCCCTGGTTATGAGCCGTGCTGCTGCATTAAACACTGATTGAAGTTTGTCAATTTGATATTTTGGAAGGCTGGCATAAATGCCATTGCAGTAATCGAGACGTGAGACTACGTAAGAGTTGACAAGTAGTTTTGTTTCTTCTGTAGGAAGGTTTCTTCGGACAGACTTGAGTTGTCTTAGGTGAAAAAAACAGATAATCGGAGGAACCTCTAATCTTCCATCCAGATGGGTTTTCGGTGCTTCAAGTAGCATGCGGTAAAAGACGACATCGTCGTGCAAAGGTGTTGTGCCTTTTTTGCAGCGGCTTCTCGTATTATCCCAGTGTTCAATCTATCGCCTGATATTTGGCGGGGTTATTAATTTGGACATCAACCATGGAAGTGTGGGCGCTTCTATCCCATACTGGAGCACAGTATTCAGGTATTGAGAAATCCGGGGCAATGGATGCCATTCTGAAGGTGTTGGCGTCGTATCCCTAGCTAACTTATTGACTAAGTTAGGTTGTGTGTTGCCGGTCGTTCAAGCTGCTGTTTAAACAAACTCTGATAGCGGGGATGGGGGTCACGGTAAATATTTTTTTCCGTCAAATTGAACACAGAGTTTTGAGAATAGCTACAATGGAAGCTGCAATGGAAGCGGAATAGCTGCAACTTTTCAACCCATTTGATTTTAGTCGCTAATTGAGGAAACTTTCTTCAATAGCCTTTAGGTCAAAATAAAAGGTCTCTTCTGCTGCTTTAAGGGTTTTGGCTTGGAATAAAACGATGTCATCTCCATAGAATTTTTTTCTGCCTTCATTGTGAGGAAGGTATCGGGTGTAAATGTTAAAAAACGATGGTGGTAGTAAAGAGCCTTGTCAAGGTTCACTTGAAGAAAAAATGTTGTCATTTTGATATCTTGTGACTTTTTAAATGTTTTTTTTCCAAAAATTATTTTACTGTCCAGTACCCACTAATTTTTGTTATGCTTTAAGTTGAAAAAAAACACCAAAATTGTCGTATTTTACAGATTTGTTTTAAATGAAATCTTCATTATATTGACAAAAAATAAATAAATTAGCCTACAATTGGTGTTTGGTCATTCATTTTACAGGAAATGTTTAGTTAATAGATCACTATTAATGAAATGGTTCTAATAATAATAATAACAAAAATGTTTTCTTAATTTAGCTGAACAAAGCGGTAAGTGCAATAATCTGTCTATCTATCATACACATAAATGAATTACAGTTGGATAGCAATTAACAGCAATAAAATATTATTGTCTCAGTAACTATCCCATGCTGTAACACTACCACAGCCCAATAGTTACATGGTTTAACCAATCGCTTATTTAGATGTACTTAGTATTTTTTTATATTAGTGAAATCATTATATTTTCAATACTTATACGTCATCACTTTTGTTTGCTCTCCTACTCTACAGTACGATAATGAATTTCAGAAGACACTAATATAAAAGATTTTTTTTTTACTAATTTCTCCGCCTTTTTTACACGAGCGTAGCACCTTTAAAAATGGTTGTAACTCTAAATATTTTAACACGAAAAAAAATTATTTATTGTATCTAAATTGCACCTAAATATTTTTAGAAAATCTTTTTCTCTGTGTATTATTTTCATAAATAAATGTGTTTAATTATAATTATTTGATAATATAAGCCCTGAAATAGTTAGAGATAAGCAAAACCTGCTTGGCTGTCATTCACTGATTCATTCAAAGTGGTGTATTACAAAGTGTGTTTTTCATTTATTTTTTTTATATTTTGCTTTTAATTGAATTGATTATCACTCTTCCTGGTTAATAATTATGTAGTTGATATATTTTGTATGGTGGTATATCACCAGGTTGATACTGATATTGAAATCTGTATAAATAAAAATGTAAATTTTCGTTTGTTCAAAATCTTAAATCTCCGAAAGTTAATCACCGCTTACTTTGAAATTTTGACACAATGTTGCATTCAAATACTCGTGTATTTTTATATACCTATATTATATAGATGTCACCTGTGACAGTTACATTTTTTTTCAAACAACGCCATCTGTTGGACAAATAGCATAGCGCGCTATTGTTTCTCTATCTGCACATTCAAACTGAGCCACAGCAATGCGTTGCGGGTTATAGCTAGTATTATTATTTGTGGGCGACTGAAAACTGAACTCAGATCCTTCCTGTTCCCAGGCGGATGCCCTACTAATAATATTGCTCTGCCGAACCCAGTTTCCACACTGTCGTTTCTACCACCACATATTAAGCGAAGATTCTATCCTAAATGATTTTTGATTAAAAAAATGTATTTATTAATTATTAAATACTCATTTCGTTTGACGGTCGATGGGTGCGTGTGTGATTTGAAATTGTATTCCTGCGTAGTGCGTAAAATTATTCAAGCTCTATGAACCATTAATTTTCGAAATTGGAACTATTGATTTATTGTTATTAAGTTTAATTTGTAGAACTCCATTTTATTTTATTTTTTTTATATATTCAATAATAACTATAGAATCATATCAGTCAAGCGATACAGTTATGATCCTTATTTGTAATCGTTCATTTGAAATGTGCATTTCTTTTTTTAAACGGTTGACAGATCTAAATCTGATCACTTATGATTTTTGTCAGCAATAAAATATATAAAAGAATAATTAAGAAATCCGTTTTTGATAGACAATTTTCTTTTCTCTATTCGAGCCATTACCGTAGTATATTATATTCATTTACCATATTGCTAAATTAATACCATTCCTTAAAATATTAATATGAAATAATTAAAAATGTTTACTGCGGTTTAAAAACCAATTAATCCACCGTTTATCCCATATTTTTAGGTTCTATAAATTTGACACATTATGGCAAGCAATCCCCAAACGTTTTTGCAATTATTGCATAATATACCAAAAATTGCTCAATTGGGTAAATACTTTCAGATTCACAAATCCTACAATATTTAAATTTCATAATAATTGTTAACAATTGACTAATTCACAGTGAATTGTTGTTTCAGAAAGTAATGCAGGTGAGGTCGGCGCCAGTGCGAGGAATGCTAATATTTCACTAGCATAACTAATATTATTTGCAGCTAAAACTGTCATCGAACCATTCCGCCTGCCTTCTGTAGGCGGCGCGGCTGTAGAAATGGACTAGGTCGTGTTATCATTGTAACACAAATTTCAATTATATCCAGGAACTAAGTTGGCGGCGGTGTATTGCTCAGAGGCACGCCATCCCGCAGTTAAAGTGTTGCCTAATGGCATAAGCGCTGCAATAGAGCCCAACCAGAATTCAAACAAACTATTTCGTGCATGCAGAATGGAAGGGTGCTACTAAATCTCAAATTTATCGAACACAGATTGCATGTGTTTTTTTTGTTGGTTAATTTTAAATTTTATTTAAATATAATACTGTTCAATAATAATCACAGTAAAATGACATAAAGTGAAATATAAATTATATCTTTACTGACATATTTCACGGCTTGTGAGTTTAAAATTAATGTAGTTTATGAAAATATGGGTGAGAGAGATGGTTAAGCAAACCTTAAAAAAAATTCACCAGAATTCACGCACGTGGATTTTCTGCCATTCGAGCCGCTAGCATTTCGTATTACAGTGATGGTATGTGTAGGTTAATTTCACTAGATATAGTGAAAAAAAACTTTTTAGGGAAAAGCCCAAAAGTTGGGATAGTTTAAAAAAATGTTGTTTTCAAAATTCTCGAGCCAGTCTTGGGAAATTTTAAAATATTCTAAGGAATTCTGAAAATTTTGAAATTTCACCGCGTACATATTCATTCTGAAATATAGGGAAATTTTAATTTGAAATATAGGGGGGAAAATATTAGGCATGCCATCACTGAATGACGTCTTGCACATCGACTACGAATGAGCTTATCCTCGACGAGCCGATCCGTTTACATTCACACACGGATCGGCTCGTGACGGACAGACGGACAGACGGACAGTGGATCGATGGTCCGAGCCGATCTGTCCGTCGCCGTCGCAGGAACACGTGGGTGGATCCGTGTCTGAATCTGCTCATTAGATAAAACAGTTTCATTGTCCTCTACATTGGCGAACAAATTCGAGTATACGTAATATTGTACCTATGATTCAATTGTATAATTTTATTAGCTATAAAACGTTCAAAAAAATTTCATTTAATGAGGTTAATACACTTTTTATCACCAAAACTTTAAATTTGAAAAAAAAAATTATATGTAAAAAGCTTCTTCTTTGTAATTTGCCATAGTTACAATGTAAACACATACAATTGTTTTGAATCACTTTACTTCAATACGTCATCTCTACTGGTTGAAAGAAAGACACATTTCTGAACACTTTTTCGTAATATTATTATTGGGTTTATAAAAACAGTTTATTTTTAAACAAGTTCTGCTGTGTAATTATTATTACGCGTGACAGCTGTTTCGCCCTCTGAAGGCATTATCAAACTGTGGGTAGCCCACTTACAGACGATACATTTATATTATTTCTAGGTAGGTATTTTAATTTCAATTACTGATTTCTTAATTGATTTTTGAGTAAGATATTAGAAATTATTAATGGTTATTACCCCAGCAAAGTTTCCCCAATTAGTGTAATGTTAAAAATTTGACTGAATGTCTTAATGTTAGTTATTCCCAAGCGATGACTCATAGGGTTATTTTAATAGCATAATTAGGTACTTCATAGTGCACTCATATTTGAACTAGGTTTGAAGATATCTAGTAGGGGTGAACGAATTATATTTGTTTGTTCATTAATTAGAATAGCTTTCGGATTATTAGAGTTTTTGTTAATTTCTAACTGTTCTAAAAGGTTCAGTTTACGGCCTTTATTTTGTACGTGTAACGGAGTTGGTTTATTATTATCATTAAGTGAGTGATTTTCATCTAGGAGATGTTTGGCAAATTGAGATTGCATTTTATTATTATTTTTAAAAGATCTTATGTGTTCTTTGAACCTAGTGTTAAAGGACCGGCCCGTTTGTCCAACATAAACAGCGTTGCATTCGTCACACTGGAGTTTATAAATGCCACTATTTTGTAATTTGAGTACCTTACTTTTTGAGTTTTTAAGAGATGATCCTAAGTTGTTATTTGTGCGGAAGGCAATATCTAAGCCACACTTTTTGAGGACTTTTGCAATTTTATTAGATGTCTGCCCGATGAATTCTAAACACCCGAATTTATTATTCGTCTTATTATTAGTCACTGGGTAAATTAATTTAAGGTTATTTTTGTGTTTGTTATTATTAATTATTTTTTCAATGTCTCTACCCTTGAAGCCATTATTTTTAGCAATAGTTAGGATTGTATTTTTTTCCTTCTCGTATGCTTTCTTGTCGAGTGGGATGTTATTAAGCCTATGTACCATTGAGTGGTAGGCAGATAATTTATGTGACCATGGGTGTAAGGATTTATAATGAATGGTCGTATCTGTAAACGTAGGCTTACGGAAAATTTCAAACGTATGTTTATTATTTTCTCTACCGATTGTTAGGTCTAAAAAATTGATTTTATTATTACACTCTCTTTCAACCGTAAAGCAGATTTTACGGTTGATGGAGTTAGCAAATGTGACAAAAAGATCTAATTGTCTGTTGGTACCTTTCCAACAGACCAAAATGTCGTCAACATAACGAACATAGTAAATGATGTGTTTGTTAAAGATTGAATTTAAAATTTGTTTTTCAATGTAATCCATAAATATTTCTGCAAGAAGTGGACTGAGGGGCGATCCCATTGGTAATCCGTCGTTTTGTTTATAGAATTTATTGTTAAACTCAAAGTAGTTAGTTTCCACGCAAATTTTAAATAGATCGAATAAGTCTTTTTTAGTAACTGGGTTTATATTAGATTCGTCTAAAATATCTTCAATGATTTTAAGGCATTCTTGAATAGGGATATTGCTAAAGAGACTGACCACGTCTAAAGATATGAACTGGCAATTGTGCGGTAAATTTATGTTTTTTATTTTATTTACAAGTTCGAGAGAATTTTTAACGCTATGTATTGGGTAGAATTTAGTATGTTGTTTGAAAAGAAAGTTAAGTTTTTTGGCGAGTATTGTCGTTGGGGCGTTTATAAAAGAAACAACGGGACGTATGGGGATATTATCCTTGTGAATTTTTGGTTGTCCGTATAATGCAGGAGCCCTTGGATTCATCACCATATTTTAGACGAATCTAATATAAACCCATTTACTAAAAAAGACTTATTCGATCTATTTAAAATTTGCGTGGAAACTAACTACTTTGAGTTTAACAATAAATTCTATAAACAAAACGACGGATTACCAATGGGATCGCCCCTCAGTCCACTTCTTGCAGAAATATTTATGGATTACATTGAAAAACAAATTTTAAATTCAATCTTTAACAAACACATCATTTACTATGTTCGTTATGTTGACGACATTTTGGTCTGTTGGAAAGGTACCAACAGACAATTAGATCTTTTTGTCACATTTGCTAACTCCATCAACCGTAAAATCTGCTTTACGGTTGAAAGAGAGTGTAATAATAAAATCAATTTTTTAGACCTAACAATCGGTAGAGAAAATAATAAACATACGTTTGAAATTTTCCGTAAGCCTACGTTTACAGATACGACCATTAATTATAAATCCTTACACCCATGGTCACATAAATTATCTGCCTACCACTCAATGGTACATAGGCTTAATAACATCCCACTCGACAAGAAAGCATACGAGAAGGAAAAAAATACAATCCTAACTATTGCTAAAAATAATGGCTTCAAGGGTAGAGACATTGAAAAAATAATTAATAATAACAAACACAAAAATAACCTTAAATTAATTTACCCAGTGACTAATAATAAGACGAATAATAAATTCGGGTGTTTAGAATTCATCGGGCAGACATCTAATAAAATTGCAAAAGTCCTCAAAAAGTGTGGCTTAGATATTGCCTTCCGCACAAATAACAACTTAGGATCATCTCTTAAAAACTCAAAAAGTAAGGTACTCAAATTACAAAATAGTGGCATTTATAAACTCCAGTGTGACGAATGCAACGCTGTTTATGTTGGACAAACGGGCCGGTCCTTTAACACTAGGTTCAAAGAACACATAAGATCTTTTAAAAATAATAATAAAATGCAATCTCAATTTGCCAAACATCTCCTAGATGAAAATCACTCACTTAATGATAATAATAAACCAACTCCGTTACACGTACAAAATAAAGGCCGTAAACTGAACCTTTTAGAACAGTTAGAAATTAACAAAAACTCTAATAATCCGAAAGCTATTCTAATTAATGAACAAACAAATATAATTCGTTCACCCCTACTAGATATCTTCAAACCTAGTTCAAATATGAGTGCACTATGAAGTACCTAATTATGCTATTAAAATAACCCTATGAGTCATCGCTTGGGAATAACTAACATTAAGACATTCAGTCAAATTTTTAACATTACACTAATTGGGGAAACTTTGCTGGGGTAATAACCATTAATAATTTCTAATATCTTACTCAAAAATCAATTAAGAAATCAGTAATTGAAATTAAAATACCTACCTAGAAATAATATAAATGTATCGTCTGTAAGTGGGCTACCCACAGTTTGATAATGCCTTCAGAGGGCGAAACAGCTGTCACGCGTAATAATAATTACACAGCAGAACTTGTTTAAAAATAAACTGTTTTTATAAACCCAATAATAATATTATTGAATATATAAAAAAATAAAAAATAAAATGGAGTTCTACAAATTAAACTTAATAACAATAAATAATAATAAAAAAAAAAATACTTTTTCGTAAATTTGCTCACTGGTGTGCAAAGCCCTTTAATGAATAAAATAAAATGCGTTGACTCACTACTGTATTAAGAAAGTGAAAATATAATTTATATTCATATGAAGCAAATACTTTATGATGTGACATATTATAAGTTTCCCATATTCTATGTTAATTAAGCATCCCCACTACCACAAATTATAGAGGACACGCCAACACATCGATCACGTGGCAATACAGTGTAGAACATGCCTTGGTCAAGAGCAAATACGGTGCGATCGACGATGTAGGAGGGATAATGCAAAATTATGCCCATAAAAGGAATGACAAAGCTACAGTCGAGAGAAGAAAGAGAAGGGGGCAAGACGAGCCGCTGTCAGCAGTGTGGGTGATCACCCACGCATAGCGGCGAGGCCGAATGCAGATTTACTCTACCACTATAGAGATAAAACTTCGATATGAAGACCTAACTAAAACATCACGTCGAGACCTGATGAGTAACCAGAGCGTCCCACATCGATTCACCGCCGTAAGCGCTTTCACTAAGTGGTACCTTTAAAAAATTGTTTTTTAATTTTTTTTAAAGAAAGACAAACATTCCCGGGTTACAAATAACCTGACAATATTTTTAAATCTTCTGCTATCACCACAGTAAGCGGAAAATATTGCTTGTGTTGTGATGGAGGAATTAGCCAGCTGAGGAATAAATAAAATTGTTCCATGCAATAGGTTTAAGATAATTTCGTAATAATATGCACAACGATGTTATCCATAAATGGTACATTAGTAATATCTTTAAAACGTGTTTTAAATTGAGATGATTACTTAAAAGATGGCCTGAACCCGCAAACCTGAAAATAGTTTACAAAATGGCCGCTGGCATAAGAAGTCGAGAGAATGGCCGAGTCAAATATAAAATATTATTTATTATTACGGACATTATAATATTACGCGTCGTTTTGACTATACAAAACAAGTGAGGACAACTGCATTGGAGTGAATAAATATCTACCTAAAATTATCAATATCTGTGTGCATCTCATTGAAAAAGCTAATAAATATAATTAAAACACAGGAATCAGATTACTTCAGAAGAATGGAATAGGGATCAACTTGGAGGCACTAGAGTTACAGAAAGCCAAAACCATTAGTAGCCAAGAAATCAACAATTATATCAACTTAAATAAAATTCTCAGGTTTGTTCCTATTGACAAAGACCACAATCTTCCCAACCTCCTACGTACTCCTTCATACAACCTCCTAAACTGGAACTCAGCCCAATTTCTTGCAACTCTATGTATAAGCTTAATATATTGATAACACATAAATGGTAGATTGTAGATTTTAGATTAAAATTTAATTCAGGATTATGAAGCCTTGACGAAGCTACGGTTGTAGCAAAATCCGGTCCCCATCAAATGTTAAAAATAAATGTTGTGTTTATTAAGTCATTGTTTTTTTTATAATAAAAAAAATACATAGACAGTTGCCCAAAAGAAAGCATTTAAGAATACTTTTGGATGGGGTAGTAAAAACTAACATCACGCACGCCGCGAATAGTTCACGTACAAATGAGGATTCAACAATCCCCGATGTGCAAAAAAATGCTCACAATAAAGAAAAGTACCAACATTGGTATTAAAGTGGTTTTTTCAAACCCACCCTAGCTGATCCAGCACTAAGGAATACCCACGCGATTTGTGCGAAATCTTTTACCTTTACATCCCTTGTGAACAAAGAATAACACAAGAGTGCCTTTCATCCAAATTTAAATGATAACAAATGTTCCATTTAGCTCAATAGTCTAGCGCTCCGTCTCACTTACAACAAAACCTCCTAGATCACAAGGCCAGGGCTCTGAATCAAATCACTCTCCTAACATGTTTGAGAACCTTCGAAAAACCTATTTTTTTATCAACTACACCATTTTTAGATGTTTGAATAAATGAGAGTAAATAAAAAAAAGTAAAAGTTAGGAGGCTGCTTTGAATGAGTGTCCCGGCTTTCTGATCTAGGAGGTTTTGCTTACACTCGCTTTACATCGTAGATCTCTATCTCATTTGAATTTCGTAGACACAATATTTTGAACAGGAAACACCCTCATAATACACTCCATGTGTTATTCTTTATTCCCTTGTGAATAACTTATATAATATACGAGTATGTTGTCTCTATTTTAAAGATTCCGATTGATTTGACACATTACTTAAAATAATTATTTTTTGTCTATTTTTTTTCCATAATCGAGTCCAAATACAATGATTACGTTCTCAATGAAACGAATTACTCTTCTTTGAATTATTAAATCAAGGCTTATAATCGAGAATACATGTGAAGATGCGACCGAGATAAGAACATGGAATCGGCTATCGAACTCCCTTTCCATAAATTTGTTTCACCGATATGCAAATGTAACATTGTCATCAAAGCATCATGAACTCTTACATAGTTAGTTAAAATTTCCTTATTTTAATTTCGTTATACGCAAAATAGAGTACGGCAATACTGACCTGCTCGTGCGCCATTATCTAAGCTCACTTATCGCGCTTGTTCCGGGCGTACTATCGAATGGGCGCTCCCAGATATTCGTAAGGGTTAAAAAGCATTTCTGAGTACATTTCAGGACGATTGCAATGCACTAGTATTTAGCTTTTAGTAGTTTAATGGGAAAAAAACTCACCAAGAATGGAATTGCACTATCATTGTACGAGTGGCGAGTGGTTTTAAAGTTATTACCTCCAATCTTTTGAATCAGAACTTCGTGGAAAGTGCAGCAGTGATACCACAAAGCTTACAGTTAAAATATATTTCTTATGTTAATTGTATTATTACGCAATCACGACACAGGTAGAATTTAGTAATAATATTAAATGTTTTATTATCTTCCTTTTTGGTAATACAGTAGATATAATGATATCCTCACTGGGATCTCCCGTAATGAGGATTTAATTTATATATTCAAATTTGTAATGAAACGCTGTTTGATCAAAGATGGAGAATAGACTAAGATTTATTTCATATAAGTTTACATATTAAATACATAGATGGCAGCACTAGTATTATATTGTTGTTATCATTTTAACACCCCCACTATAACTAACAATATAAATACAATTAAATTAAACAATTTGCACACCTAGTTTATCCAAAAATTTGTAATGTTTTGTGGAACCCAAACTTTTCGTGAACAAATCAGCAGGCATTTCAGCTGTTGGCAAATACTTAACATTTACAATATTATTTGCTACACATTCTCTACAAAAATGATATTTAATATCAATATGTTTGGTGCGCTTATGAAAAACTGGATTTGCTGTTAACTTTTGCGCACTCTGATTGTCATTGAAAATATCAATAGTATACATTTTTTGAGTTATTTCATATTGTAAATTTCTCAAATAAATTGCTTCTTTGCAGGCTTCGGTGATGGCCATATATTCAGCCTCACTACTAGATAGTGCAACAGTATTCTGTTTTTTTGTTTCCCAAGATATAACACAACCAGATAAAGTAAAACAAATTCCAGTGTATGACCTCCTATCTATAATGTTTCCGCCCCAATCAGCATCTACAAACCCTTTTAATATTGAGCTTCCACTAGCGGAATACTTTAAACCATAATCTTTAGTACATTTTAGGTATCTCAATAACCTTTTTACATAAGAACAATGTTCTTTGGAATAACAATTATTAAATTGGCTTAAAAAACCAACCGTATATGCAATGTCCGGTCTGGTTAGAACCGCTAAATACATAAGACATCCAATTATTTTTTGATATGGAAAATTACCAACACAATGTTCATTTTTTGACACATTTAACTTTGGTTCCATTGGAGTCTGTGCAGGTTTACTTTGGCTCATATTAAACTTATGCAACAGCTGATCAATATAATCTTTCTGACTTAATATTATTGTTTGTTTAGATTTGTTAACAGTTATGTTAACACCCAGACATTTCTTTATTTCTCCTAAATCTTTTATTTTGAAATGACTTGTTAAGACATTCTTTAAATGCTTAGTTTCATTAGTATCAGAATTAAAATTAAAAAACTTTTTCACTTTGTTCCACTTATTTATTATTACCAGGACCGGTTTCATCCTACTACGGACATTTTCAGACTGGTAGTTGAAACTCTTATGCTACTGATTTTATACAAACTTAGGCAGGGGTACACAACATTGTTTATATATAATGAATGATTCTATTTTGTTAATTTGAGGTAGGTATTATGAGTTATTTTGTTAATTTAGGGTACATTAGGTAATTATAAAGTTTATTTTTACAAATTATGAATGATGTTACATAGCAAGTACATATTTATAGTTCATATTCTTTTATATTCATATGAACTATAAATATGTACTTGCTATGTAACATCATTCATAATTTGTAAAAATAAACTTTATAATTACCTAATGTACCCTAAATTAACAAAATAACTCATAATACCTACCTCAAATTAACAAAATAGAATCATTCATTATATATAAACAATGTTGTGTACCCCTGCCTAAGTTTGTATAAAATCAGTAGCATAAGAGTTTCAACTACCAGTCTGAAAATGTCCGTAGTAGGATGAAACCGGTCCTGGTAATAATAAATAAGTGGAACAAAGTGAAAAAGTTTTTTAATTTTAATTCTATTACAATGGAATTCCACCACGAATTAACAGTGCAAAACTAGACTCATTCATTAGTATCATTTGAAAAAACAAAAAAGTCATCTACAAACAATGCGACAATAGTTTTAAACTGATCTTTCATTTTTGTATACATACATGGTTCTATTTTAGATCTAATATAACCTATGCTTAACAAACATTCATCTACTTTTTTATACCAAGCTCTTGAGGATTGTTTAAGCCCGTAAATGGCCTTTTTTAATTTAAGTACTTGACCATTTTGTGTTTTTTCAGAAAAACCTTTTGATATTTGCATGTAAACAGTTTCCTCAAGTGTACCATTCAAGAAAGCCGTTGTTACATCAAGATGTGTTGTTTTCAAATTTAGTTGTACTGACAATGCAAAAAGTAATCTTAATGTAGTATGTCTCACTACAGGAGAAAATGTTTCTGTAAAGTCCACACCTTCAACTTGTGAAAAACCTTTTGCCACTAAACGTGCACGAAAGCGGACTTTATTTTCACTATCATACTTTTTACGAAGCACCCACTTGCACTGTACAACTCTTCCATCTTTTGGAGCATCACTTAACTCCCACGCATCATTGTCTTTGAAACACTGCAACTCTTCTGTTATAGCCAACTCCCACTGTTCTTTTTCTGGTCCATTTAAAGCGTCATGCAGAGACAAACCAGCCGCATTATCATATGTTTCACTGTCAACGCACAGATTTGATAACCCATACCTCTCTGGAATCTTCCTCTCCCGGTTAGGTCGGCACTGCGGGCTTTCTTTCTCACTGTCTGCATCTTCATAATCACTGGGAACATATGTTTCATCATTATCTATAAAACTGTCCATGAAACTTGAGTGTTCTTGACTAGGCACAGGTTCAATTTCACATTGTTCTGTATCATCAAGTTCCTTACTATCCCCCACTGAATCAACATTCTGACCACATTGTTCTGTATCATCAAGTTCCTTACTATCCCCCACTGAATCAATATTCTGACCTTGCACTTCCATTAAATTTTCAGATTTTGATTCCTTCTCAATGATGATCACATCTCTACTAGTCGTTACATTCCTTGTTTCTGGATTGAAGACCCTATATCCTTTTATATTATCTGGATATCCTATGAGAATACATTTGGTTGTTTTCTTATCCCACTTCTTTCGCTTTTCTTTAGCTACATGGACCATCACAGTGCTACCGAAAACTCTGATATGACTTATATCCGGTTTGGAGCCAGTCCACAACTCATATGGAGTTTTATTTTCCAATGCCGCTGCCACAATCCGATTCTGCAGGTACACTGCCGTATTGGTGGCCTCACCCCAGAACTCTTTGCCTAAGTTTGCATCAAAAAGTAGACATCTTGCTTTTTCAACTATTGTGCGATTAAATCGTTCACACAATCCATTCTGTTGTGGGGTGTAAGGGTTGCTTTTCTGATGAATCACACCGGCACTATTCAGGAAATCATCAAATTCTTTATTGCAATACTCCAGTCCGTTGTCACTCCTTAATACTTTGATTTTTTTTTTTGTTTGATTTTCCACCTGAGCTTTAAAAATCTTGAAATACTTCAAAGCCTGATTTTTGTGTTTTAAGAAATAAACAAATGTCATCCTACTATGATCATCAACAAATAACAAGAAGTATCTCGAGCCGCCCATAGACACATTCTCCATAGGCCCACATATGTCTGTGTGCACAATATCTAGGAGATTACTGCTTCGTTGGCCACTGCTCTTAAAAGGTAACCGGCATTGTTTGCCTTCACAACATGTTGTGCATGAAGATTTGCTTATGTCAACTTTTTTATCAAGTGATATACCATGCACAGCTTTTTCCATCTGATTCAAATAATCTTTGTTTATGTGTCCTAACCTTCGATGCCAAGTCATTCCTGACACAACTGATGCTGCTAAACAGTCTTGTTTTAGCAAATTCACTTTATATACTCCATTGACCAACACTGCCGTAGCAACCAACTCGTTATTTTTATTATAAACTGAACAACCATTTCCAGTGAAAGATACACGGTTGCCTTTCATAATCAGTTGGCTAACAGATAATAAATTCGTTGTTAGACTTGGTACACAATATACGTTTTTCACCATGATGTCATACTCATGATTATCTGTTTTAGTCATGATTTTTACATCGCCAGAACACAATACTGACACCTTTTCACTGTTTGCGACAACAATTATTTTTTCTTGTTCATACTGCGCATTTATAATCCAACTTTCATTTGCTGTCAGATGTACACTCGCGCCCGAGTCGATATACCAATCGTATTTGTTAAAGTTTCCACTCAGGAACACTGCGCTAAACGCATTAGACTGCATTCGATCCTTATTTATCTGATTTGACAAGTTATTTTCTGTATTTGTACACTGGTTCTTGTAATGCCCGATTTGTTTACATCTGTAGCACTTTATATGCTTGTTGACGTTTGACTTTGACAAGCCAGTGCTGCCATTGCTGCCAACATAACTTTTGCTGGCCATAGACATATTCGTATTATTTTTTCCTTTGTACTTTGAAGTTGAACGAATTGCTAAAGCTCCGCTAACTTCACTCCCGTCATGACTTGCTGAATCCATATCTAACAATTTTGTTTTTATGGAGTCTGTCGTTATAGGAATTCCTGAATGTTCTAATGCCATAACCATCGGCGAGAAACGATCTGGCAAACCAGCGAGTAGCAATGATGCTGTCCATGTGTCATTAATTTCGAATCCCGTTCCTGAAAGCTTCTGTGCTGTATCGATAATCTGCGTCACATAAGACGTCATCGAACTGCAATTCTCTCGGCAAATCGAAATTAAATTTCTCAGCAAACTTATTCTCCGTGAAAATCCGTTGTCGTCGAATAATTTTTTTAATTTATCCCATAACTCTTTACTGGATGTAGCATCTTTTACGTGAACATATAAAGACGAGTCGATTGTCATAATCAATTTTGCTTTGGTTTTTGCATCATCTGCAGGTTTTATTTCAATCCCGACTTCTGGCTGCACACAATGCTTCATGCCTTCGAGGATTAAAAAATTCTGTGCCGCAAAACACCATATGTCGTAATTATCACGTCCCGTTAGCTTGGGTACGTTGACAAGATAGTTCGCCGACATTTTTAAACTGCGATATACTAAAGTTGTACACTTTTATTATAACAATCCGTCACGACACAGTTCAATCGCGTTTTTGTAATCGTGTTTTTTATACTGGTCAAACAAAAAAAACAACAAAATCGCGAAGATTTATAAGCGAACGGCCCATAACCCGTAATGAAACGCTGTTTGATCAAAGATGGAGAATAGACTAAGATTTATTTCATATAAGTTTACATATTAAATACATAGATGGCAGCACTAGTATTATATTGTTGTTATCATTTTAACAAAATTTAATAAATTGAATACTCTGAAGTAATGTTTTTTCTCAAAGATTTTTAAAATCATTATCTAGTGTTTTTATTGCGGTTGTGTGGTTTTTGTCTCATCTGAGGTTTCGCAAAAACGTTTTTGAAATAAAATTAATGTTAATAATTTAATAGTCAATATTGTATTTGTTTGCCTTTCTTGAAGAAAATGAGATTTCATCTGTAGAAAACTATTTATTCATATTCATATTGCGTATATACGGGGACAAATAACATTCTGTGGTCTACAAGTGGGAATTTTAGATCACTTCATTTTTTATTGTCCCACTCCAAACAAATATCCTCTCTTCTATCAAGCCTTATCTAAAATTACCTTCCCTCCATTCAATATCTCATCTCTTCTACATAAGTCTGAATTCGCTCCAATCGACCGCACAATAGTCTCAGCTACTCCCAGCCGCCTCGAGCCAAGGAAACTATGGCATCCCAAATTGAGGTATTTTGTGTGGCTGAAATTAGTAGGGCGAGAAAGGAGATGGGAAAGGATAGGTAGGGAATTGCCTAGCTATTTAGATTTGGTTACCAAACACGGCCAAAGCCATTTCAAGAAACGATTCAATTCTGAAAGGTGGTACACCAGGGCTATACTGAGAGTATCTTATATACTATATATTTTTTTCTAAATGAGTAATTTGTGAAATCACACAAAATTAATCAAATAAAATTTACTTGCGCACGCCGAGATTTTAAGCCGGGACCTCCTAGTCCTCGAGCTTGCTAGTCGAGAGCCTTACCTTTCGACCACGATAATTAAAAATTTAAAAGTACTTACATTTGCCGTAGATTCCAGAGTGAAAAATTATCTCAGTATCGCCCTGGTTTTAAGAACACCATATACAATTGAAGGTTTTACATGAAATGGCTTTAGCCGTGTTCGGTGACAAGATCTTAATAGCCGGGTACTTCCCCACCTTCGTCATCCGAATCTCCTCCTTCCCGTTACCTTCAGCCTAGCAACATATTTCGATCGGGGATGCCATTGTCTAACTGGCTTCAGAAAGTTGGGAGCAAAAAGTTGGACTCGTGAGGCATTTCGTGAGTCATGTAACTTGCTAAATATGTAAATACTCGTATATATGTCATTAAGATAGTAGTCATAGGCCTTAGTCGTAGTAGTAGTTCTAGTATTAACTATTTAAGAAATATATGTGTACAGCGCCCTTGAGGTGACTTCTCACGAAAACGGCGCTATATAAATTAGCCAAATATTATTATTATTACTATTATTTACATAAAAAATAGCAGAAGAAGAGCGAATGTATTTCGGCAATTAAATTTTCTGCTCCATTACTAATTTCAGAATTGCCAAGTAAATTAGCCGTGTAAATGTTTCAATAATTTTTGTAAAATGCAGGTTGATAATAATCAACACTATTAGAATCTTTTTTCCGATAAATAATCAATATCCCCATACCTCATAAAAATAACTTAAGTAAAAGTTTACCGCGCGTGCAAATTGCTGCATTTTTTTAAATAAATATTTAAATGTCAACAGCTTCGTTAGCCGTTCTCACAGGTACATAAATAATGTACTCGTGTATAAAATGGGGCAAGATGTTTAATTTGAAATGTGATTAATTAAACGGTGAAGTACTATATTTTGCACTAATTATTTTCATATGCTAACAAAGTTGTAAAACGAGTGGTTACGAAATTCTGAACAAACTGACAAAGTATCTTTCGATTTAAGGTATTGATTAATGGTATTCAAATCAACCCATAGGTTCGATTGGTGCCTATAGACATACGTTACGTATCTTTGATTTATTTATATAGTTATCATTGAATTGACAGAATCTAAATGAAGACAAACTTATCCCCATTAAATATGATTTAAGATTTTCACGGCCAAAAGTATTTTTGTTATTTGTTTTTGGGGTGTTATGCCGTGTTGCGCTAACTCCTTCTTTAGCCAACGTTTCGGACAACATTGCAGTGTCCATCATCAGGGCAGATGTGTTATTTGAGGTTGTGTAAAAATGTGAGCTTATGTATGAGGTTGTGATACCGTGTTGCCAGCTCCAACCCTCTGAGCTAACATTAACGTATCATTTTTTTTTTTTTTTTTTTTTTTTATTATTTAAAGTGGTTTTCTTCGTTTAGCTCTGGTGTATCCGTCAATTACCGGATACCAAGAACTATTGAGCTTAGCTCCATCGTCTCTATTAATGTTTACGGGATTTTTATGAATTTCAATGGCTTCCGTAATCAGCCGTGCTCTATAAGTTTTGGGTCTCCCCAGGATTTCAGGAACAAATCCAAAGTAATGCCCGGTGTCAATCAAATGCTCGGCAATTGCCGATTTGTCAGGGTGGCCGAGTTTACAAGCTCTGAAGTGTTCTGAAATCCTTTTGGAGATAGTCCGCTCTGTCTGGCCTACATAGACCTTGTCACATCCGGAACAGCTGAGTTTATACACTCCATCTGTTTCCAGAGGAAACTTAGTCTTTGCAGACCTCAGTAAGTCCTGTATCTTTGTTGTTGTTCCGAAGACAGTCTTGATACTTTCCTTTCTCAATAGCCTGGCAATTCTGTCTGTTACATTGTGCACATAAGGCAGGAAGGCACAGCCTTTCGACTCTTGTTCAATTCTGTCTTCGTTTGGTGCAGATTTTGCTCTTATGATTTGCCTTGTCTGACTTGCTGGGTAACCGTTACGCTCCAGTGCATCGGTCAGCTTCGTAAGTTCCGCTCCGATTTTATGTTCTTCACATATTCTGGTCGCTCGGGTCACCAATGTATGGATAAGTCCTCTCTTCTGCGCTGGGTGGTGGTGCGAATCAGCGTGTAAGTACCGATTCGTATGGGTTGGTTTCCTATATACAGTATGTCCTAGGCTACCATCGTGTTTCCGCATCACCTCCACATCTAGAAAAGGCAGGATTTTATCTTCGTTTTCCAGTTCCATTGTGAATTTTATTTTGCTGTGGAGAGAATTAAGATGGTCTAGGAATTCGTTTAGTTTCTCCGTTCCATGAGGCCAAATGGCGAAGACATCGTCGACGTAGCGCCACCATACTTTGGGGACAGCCGAAGCTGTGTCGAGTGCCACTTCTTCAAACTTCTCCATAAAAAAGTTGGCTAGTACTGGCGACAACGGACTGCCCATCGCAACTCCCTCCAATTGCTCAAACAGTTCACCCTGAAACGCAAAGTATCCCGTTTTGAGGCAGTGTTCAAAAAGTTTGCAAATGTCTTCCTCATATATCTCCCTGAGCATTGTCATGGAGTCTTCTAGAGGCACATTTGTGAAAAGAGACACGACGTCAAAGCTGACCAGAATATCTCCTTCCTCAGTCTTAACTTTCTTGAGCTTACTAATCAGATCTGTTGAATCCTTAATCCACGATTCGGTTTTTCCAGTTTGAATCTGCAGTAATCTCGAGAGGTATTGGGAAAGTTTGTATGTAGGAGCACCAATAGCGCTGACAATCGGTCTCATTGGGATTTCCTTTTTATGTATTTTTGGGAGACCGTACAGGGCAGGAGTTCTAGAGGCTTTTACAAAAAGCTTAGACCAATCCTCTTTCCTGATGCTAGAAGCTTTCACTAGTTCCCTTGTCTTTATGTCAATCTTGTTGGTGGGGTTGTTTTTAATCTTCTTATAGGTGCCGGAATCGCACAAGAGGTCTTCCATCTTCTTTGTGTAGTCTACCGTATTAATCACGACAGTGGCATTTCCTTTATCGGCTGGCAGAACCAAGATATCCTCATTGGCGCGTAATTCTTTTAGGGCCGCAAACTCTCCTTTCGTGATATTGGGGCGGGGTATTTCAGCCCTTTTCAAAATATGGCAAGTCTCTTGCCGGATGTCCTCTGCTTGCACCTCTGACATTTTGTGTACTTTCATCATTGTATGTAGTGCAGTCTCTACGCCACATACGATGGATTCCACAGGTATCTTTTTGGGGGCCACTGCAAAGTTCATCCCCTTTGCTAGCACAGAAGTTGCGTCTGGGCTCAACGCAAGGGTCGAAATGTTGATGACAACTTTATTTTGATCGAGTTGTTTTCGATCACCTTTTTTGTCTCGGTTGAGCCTTTCAAACTTTTGTTTCTGTCTCGCATCTGTTGACTGTTTAGATCTTACTGCTTGTTGGTAAGTCATGTTATCAACTTTTCTCCAGTCTTCTTCGGTAAGGGTTGCACTTAGGTGCAAATGTAGAGCGAAAAGGTCTCGAGATACTCCATCCAGCTCGCTCCGCACATTGTGGATCCTCTCCCTTAATAGCGCAGCCTCCGCTCTTTGGAATACTCTATCTGCTTTCTGGGATGTGATGTGTCTTTTTATTTGGATGTGTACTGGTACAATCGATTCCTCTTTACACCTCTTGAGAAAAACAAGACTGCCCAATAAATGGTACCTTCTCTTTCTCAGATTCTCCAATCGTCGTACCAGTGTGTGAACTTCCTCCCCATAGAGGTTCGTCAAATATGATTTAAGATTTTCACGGCCAAAAGTATTTTTGTTATTTGTTTTTGGGGTGTTATGCCGTGTTGCGCTAACTCCTTCTTTAGCCAACGTTTCGCTGGCAACACGGTATCACAACCTCATACATAAGCTCACATTTTTACACAACCTCAAATAACACATCTGCCCTGATGAAGGACACTGCAATGTTGTCCGAAACGTTGGCTAAAGAAGGAGTTAGCGCAACACGGCATAACACCCCAAAAACAAATAACAAAAATACTTTTGGCCGTGAAAATCTTAAATCATATTTGACGAACCTCTATGGGGAGGAAGTTCACACACTGGTACGACGATTGGAGAATCTGAGAAAGAGAAGGTACCATTTATTGGGCAGTCTTGTTTTTCTCAAGAGGTGTAAAGAGGAATCGATTGTACCAGTACACATCCAAATAAAAAGACACATCACATCCCAGAAAGCAGATAGAGTATTCCAAAGAGCGGAGGCTGCGCTATTAAGGGAGAGGATCCACAATGTGCGGAGCGAGCTGGATGGAGTATCTCGAGACCTTTTCGCTCTACATTTGCACCTAAGTGCAACCCTTACCGAAGAAGACTGGAGAAAAGTTGATAACATGACTTACCAACAAGCAGTAAGATCTAAACAGTCAACAGATGCGAGACAGAAACAAAAGTTTGAAAGGCTCAACCGAGACAAAAAAGGTGATCGAAAACAACTCGATCAAAATAAAGTTGTCATCAACATTTCGACCCTTGCGTTGAGCCCAGACGCAACTTCTGTGCTAGCAAAGGGGATGAACTTTGCAGTGGCCCCCAAAAAGATACCTGTGGAATCCATCGTATGTGGCGTAGAGACTGCACTACATACAATGATGAAAGTACACAAAATGTCAGAGGTGCAAGCAGAGGACATCCGGCAAGAGACTTGCCATATTTTGAAAAGGGCTGAAATACCCCGCCCCAATATCACGAAAGGAGAGTTTGCGGCCCTAAAAGAATTACGCGCCAATGAGGATATCTTGGTTCTGCCAGCCGATAAAGGAAATGCCACTGTCGTGATTAATACGGTAGACTACACAAAGAAGATGGAAGACCTCTTGTGCGATTCCGGCACCTATAAGAAGATTAAAAACAACCCCACCAACAAGATTGACATAAAGACAAGGGAACTAGTGAAAGCTTCTAGCATCAGGAAAGAGGATTGGTCTAAGCTTTTTGTAAAAGCCTCTAGAACTCCTGCCCTGTACGGTCTCCCAAAAATACATAAAAAGGAAATCCCAATGAGACCGATTGTCAGCGCTATTGGTGCTCCTACATACAAACTTTCCCAATACCTCTCGAGATTACTGCAGATTCAAACTGGAAAAACCGAATCGTGGATTAAGGATTCAACAGATCTGATTAGTAAGCTCAAGAAAGTTAAGACTGAGGAAGGAGATATTCTGGTCAGCTTTGACGTCGTGTCTCTTTTCACAAATGTGCCTCTAGAAGACTCCATGACAATGCTCAGGGAGATATATGAGGAAGACATTTGCAAACTTTTTGAACACTGCCTCAAAACGGGATACTTTGCGTTTCAGGGTGAACTGTTTGAGCAATTGGAGGGAGTTGCGATGGGCAGTCCGTTGTCGCCAGTACTAGCCAACTTTTTTATGGAGAAGTTTGAAGAAGTGGCACTCGACACAGCTTCGGCTGTCCCCAAAGTATGGTGGCGCTACGTCGACGATGTCTTCGCCATTTGGCCTCATGGAACGGAGAAACTAAACGAATTCCTAGACCATCTTAATTCTCTCCACAGCAAAATAAAATTCACAATGGAACTGGAAAACGAAGATAAAATCCTGCCTTTTCTAGATGTGGAGGTGATGCGGAAACACGATGGTAGCCTAGGACATACTGTATATAGGAAACCAACCCATACGAATCGGTACTTACACGCTGATTCGCACCACCACCCAGCGCAGAAGAGAGGACTTATCCATACATTGGTGACCCGAGCGACCAGAATATGTGAAGAACATAAAATCGGAGCGGAACTTACGAAGCTGACCGATGCACTGGAGCGTAACGGTTACCCAGCAAGTCAGACAAGGCAAATCATAAGAGCAAAATCTGCACCAAACGAAGACAGAATTGAACAAGAGTCGAAAGGCTGTGCCTTCCTGCCTTATGTGCACAATGTAACAGACAGTATTGCCAGGCTATTGAGAAAGGAAAGTATCAAGACTGTCTTCGGAACAACAACAAAGATACAGGACTTACTGAGGTCTGCAAAGACTAAGTTTCCTCTGGAAACAGATGGAGTGTATAAACTCAGCTGTTCCGGATGTGACAAGGTCTATGTAGGCCAGACAGAGCGGACTATCTCCAAAAGGATTTCAGAACACTTCAGAGCTTGTAAACTCGGCCACCCTGACAAATCGGCAATTGCCGAGCATTTGATTGACACCGGGCATTACTTTGGATTTGTTCCTGAAATCCTGGGGAGACCCAAAACTTATAGAGCACGGCTGATCACGGAAGCCATTGAAATTCATAAAAATCCCGTAAACATTAATAGAGACGATGGAGCTAAGCTCAATAGTTCTTGGTATCCGGTAATTGACGGATACACCAGAGCTAAACGAAGAAAACCACTTTAAATAATAAAAAAAAAAAAAAAAAAAAAAAATGATATGTTAATGTTAGCTCAGAGGGTTGGAGCTGGCAACACGGTATCACAACCTCATACATAAGCTCACATTTTTACACAACCTCAAATAACACATCTGCCCTGATGATGGACACTGCAATGTTATCCCCATTGTTTGAAATCTAAAAAAGAAATACTAATTGATATCATGAGTCAATATTCATTAAAAATAAATATATTAAAAACTGTTATTGTTTTATGTATCTGATAGATTATTATAATACAAGGTGCATCAAAACAAACAGTGTGGTTGTACGGGACGTTTTTGCCTGCACAAGAAAAGACTGTAAATAATAAGCACCGGCACACATCAGCCGTCAACCTGGGTAATGGTTTAAGTAAAACACGGTGAGGTGTTCTATCCAAACCATCATAAAAAAAAGACGATTCAAATCAAATTTCACATTTTAATTACAAGTATTGTATTGGTATACAGAACGTACAAAGGGGTGTAGCTAATAGGTACTTCCTATTTTTTACAGCCAACCCAATTCACAAGACATAGTTATATGTATTTCGATACATCTGGGTTTTAATACACAGATAGAAAACTGAGACAATCGGAATTCTTTCAGCAATAATTTCAGATCGGAGCACATTGTGCATCATCGCGCCATATGATACAGCAAATGGCGTAGGCGACTGCTGTAACAATGGCCAGTTAAATTGGAAGCCAGCAAGAATCGGCCAGCCTCTAAGTTTTCATCAGCCTCTAGGTTGTCAGCATCAATGCAGCAGGAATTGGCCAGCCACTAGGTGATCAGCGGCAGTGGGCAGTTCAGTCGGCAGGTATTCGTGAACCTTTAGGTTGTCAGCATCTGTGGCCGGTTCAGTCGGTAGCCAGGAGGAATTCATCAGCCTCTAGGTTGTCAGCATCAATGCAACAGGGATTGGCCAGCCTTTAGGTGATCAGCGGCAGTGGGCAGTTCAGTCGCAGGAATTCAGCGGCAGCATGGTCATTTGATTATAAGGGCCGGCGCACAGAGACGCCCCATTATTGTAATGATGACAGATGATAGAGTGCCGGCCGTAAACAGCTCGTCGCACATAGTTGTAATCTTTAAAATGATTGTGCCGTGATGGAGGGCCAGGAACGACTACAGATTTCAGTTGACACTCAGAATTACAATTAACAGATCGCGTTGTAACTGGAAGTGTTCCGTCCACTCGTGGTAATTTTTGAAACTTGAATGCCCACTATCGTGTTGTTTTTTTGCTATTTATAATTTCTCTTACAAGCTTTCTTGTGACGTCAATATCATCACCACAACGTGTTTACCGTTGCAGACGTAGGTGTTTTTAGGTGCGAATAATATTTCGCGCGGCTACTGGTTTTGTCAAAATCTTAATTTCGTTTTAGAAAATACGGTTATCGAACTGTTTTAGTCTTTTTTGCCGCCTGGTAACAGATTGATGCATTCTTCAACTGGTAAATATTATGATTTAGAAAAAGGGGGTCATCAAACTTGCAGGTGTTTACTTCAAGTTATTGACACTGTGGGTGGCAACAACTTAATCTAGTTGTATGATATGATGTTCGATACAGTAATTTACAGCCACCTGCAAAAATGATAAATTATTAGACAAAAAAAATCGTGAAATGTGCACCTGATTTCGTGGTGGGGGGGGTGTCGTCACCCGCTCCCAGGCAGTCCTAGGGGGAGAAAACAGGGAATTGGAAAGGTTTGACGAGGATCAAGTTCCACGCCCCTAAGCCAGGAAACCGGTTGTGCCTCGACGAAAAATGTAAGTTGGGGTTAGGAAGATCCCGAAGACCATGAGGAGAAAGCGTTGGAGATCTTGGTAGGCAGGGCGAAAGGTCACCAATTCATGATCAGCCTATCCTCAGTCCCGTTCCTGACCTCAGAGGAGGCACTGATGGCAAGCGACGACACTAATCCCTCATTGTGAAATGGTCGTCCAAGATGGGTATGCACGGTCTTATGCCACCCCAAAGTTGGATTACACCGGACAGAACGAAAAAATTAAGTCAGTTCAGTACTGCTACCAGCAAGCACTTAACTCTGTAAAAACAATAATACAAAACACAATGAAAGAAGAAAATTGCGAAATTGATTTATACTGTCGCATTATATACAGGTTATAAATACATACATTATTAGTTATAAATGGCAGGTAAGTGGCTGAGTTGGCATCATGATTGTGTCCCACCCATGCGTCTTTGTGTTCAATTTCTCCTTATTTATTCCTGGCTAATTTCGCCATCAGAACACAAGCAATTTTCCGCTTACTGTGGTGGTAGTAGGAAATTTTCAAATGTTGTCTGGCCATTCGTATTCCGAGAGTGTTTGAAGTTGTAAAATTTTACTTACAACTACCGTTTTTAATATGCCTTTAAAAAAACCTTTGATTCAACATAATGACAATAAACAACAACTTTTTTTCCATTTACGATTGTTGAAAATAGTGGTATTTAATATTATTTTGGTAAAATTTAATTAATACATAAAATCCCTCGCATTTGAAATAACACTGTGAAGCTAATCGAAGGGAGGTTAAGTATGTAGATACAACCAACCTTAAAATTACCATTAAAATAAAAACCGTATTTGTAGGTAAGATTTTATAAAATAGTTAAAACCTATTTTAGAATTTAAAATAGATATGGCCGCAGACTAAAGAAACTTGCATAAAATATATATTGAATACGAATACCACTCAAAACTACACTGCCCAGAACCGGTGGAACTATTGCACCCCAAATTGAGGTATCTTGTGATTCTGGAGAGAGGGGGGAAAGAGGTGGGGAAGAGGGTGGTTGTGAGGTATCTGTAGCGATTGAAGAGATTCATCTAGAAAATCTCGCTTTTGGTAAACAATACGAGCTACCTGTCTAGGTTCTAGCCTATTGCCTAGGCCTAATTTCAGTGCCATCTAAACTACCAAACGAATCTCGCTGAAGCGAGTGACCCGTAGTTTACCAGCAATCTCGCGCAGCTACTGATGCCATCGGCCGGGCTATATAAATTGGCCCGACGTAGTGAGCTGTCAGTCAGTCAGATATTAGTCGTTCAACAATTTTAAAATCTTCGCGAGTGACAACCCGCGCACCTCTGCTGCGCGCAGAACAATATACCCGGCTCTGCACGGTTCATTCTTGGACTCCATCGAGATCATCACAGCGCCCTGGCCCCGGCCATCGTTCCTGGCCAGCGCTACACCGGATCACAGCGCCCTGGTTCCAGCACATCTGAACAGCGCTACATCCACGCACCTAGACCACGCGGCATCATCGCTGGTCTATACATCTCCCGCACAACCGTCGACCAAGTCCACCGCACCTTCGGCATTCCTGTTCAGCACTTGAGCACCCGGAAGACCTATGGCCTTCACCAGTACCTGATACGTCAACGAGTCCGGTCATCAGCAGCGGCGTCGACTCACTGACCCGCGCTTGACCAGCATTTCACCGCCTGCATCCGGAGTCTTCTTTGTCGGTCCTGAAATCACATCTCATATACGGCAACCTGACTCAAATAAAACACTGTGACCTTCACAACATCTTTTATTTCGTGCCTCCTCACCAGATCCCCAAACGATATGCTCACTGAATACGGCTAATGTCTTTTCAAGTAACAACGTTTGGATTCTGATCTCGATAATAGCTTGTCACCGGGGCAATACAGATAATATCTTCGACACCGGAACGTGCCACTAATAGAATATTTTATTATTATTTGACAAATAACACACATTGGTTCAATAAAATCAAATTGAGCATGTGACCTCTGAATTTGTAGGCAATGAGTTTAACCGCTAAGCCACAAAGGTCGTGATGATAATTCATTTACAGATATTAATGAAATAGAGACATATTTAGTATTTACAATCCGGGACTTGTGATGTTTTGAATATTCACATAAATAAATAAACGAAACGAACGTGCCCCAAAAATTTTTTTATTGGAATAACAACATAAGATTTATTGACAGGCAGGTTTTATGAGTAAACATGTTCCCACGGGAAGGAAGAAAAGCAGAGATCGATGAGGCAGTCGGGTCTTGAACTTGGGTACGTTGACAGCTCCGAGAAATCGATACAAGTCAGGAGTGTTGTGTGAAATTACAGTTAATTAGTGAATTCAGATGGTGTAAAAAGTATTGTGGAATATTGAATTAAAGTGAAATATTATTGAACCGGTGTTTGTGTGAAGTGAAAGTGGTTGTACTCAGTGAGGATAGGATAATTTGTAGAGCGCCGTTTTGTGAAAAATCACCCCAGGGGCGCTAAGAGTTGGGCGATCGCGATTATAATATAAAATGTGTTAAATTAAACGTGATTTCGTAAATATGTAGTTCAAACTAAATTACTTTTCTTAAAAACATGAAAATAATAATAATAATGATTGCGTTTTAAAACAGAGTGAACGTATTTAGGCAGGAAGTTTTAATCAGGCTAGGAAGGAATTGATTTGGCGAGATGGCATTCTATCCACGGAGACCGAAAACCAGAGAACCAAACAAATCATGAACTTGGGTTCGAATCCTGACAGGGATTAGGTTAAATTAGGGAGGTACAATTTTATTTACAGAGTTATTTAATTACCCTTTTATAGGCGTAGGGAGGGGACCAAAATTGAACAGATTGCAAGGATTTCGCTAAAATGAGGAAAGAAGCCGATAGGGAGGAGATCGAAAATTAAACTGATTTAGCTATATAGTGTAACCAGGTAAGCTTCACGCTGAGGATTTGGAGGTGGCTAACAAGGTGAGTTTTTTTAATATTATTTATTAAATTCCAGAGGACCCTTTAAAAGGACGGATACAGGAACGGAGTTTGCAACGCCTGCAACCCAAATAATTTTCCCATAAAAAGGAATACGCTAGACGAATTGTCAATCAGCTGTGAGTGGGAGACAGGCCAATGACCTTTTCATATATAGGCCGAGAGGCGCGGTGTACAGTCAGTCAAAGGGGAAGTTTTGCTAGCGTATGACCGCCCGAATAGAAAGCAATCGGATGCAACCAGACAGAACAAAATGAATACTTTTCTTCTGTTATTTGACTTACTAATTTAATACGTTTCATCTATTGTTTGACTTTCTAAGTTACAAATTGGGATGCACAAAAACAAATCTAGAGTCAAAAGAGGGAGATGGTAATCTCCGAAATAAAACTACCAACCGAACAACTTTTCTCAACAGGTACCTTTCGAGAGGTAGGCAGCCTCTTTAAATTAATTGCAAAAATCAAACCAATTATCCGTTTATACCTACCTGAGAGGATAGGTATTCAGTAGAAGTTACCCATACCTAAAACACGAGGATGCTAGTAACCTCATGAAATAACTACTGGAACCAAATATTAAAATACAGACAGTCCTCATCCTAAATTTGGCATTTCGAGTAAACCTTGCATAAATCTCACATGATAATTGGCTGAATGGGTAGGCACACAACCTATCAATAAAAGCGGGCTAAATGTCGATAAGATCGTCGTGTGTTATATATGTTATTGACCTAGAAAGGGATGTAAATTCCCGACGACGAGGAAGTTACAACGTTTTCTAGAGGTGGCACGTAACTTAGGACCTTACGTGTCACATTTTCGCGACTAGATTCGTGACAAGGGATGTCATGGTTTTCCCCTTCTACACTCAGTAAAGTAGATTTTCCTGGAGGTGCATGAGGTTGGGGCAATTCTGAAATTGGTGAGGAGACCTGGTTTTCTTTATTCTGGCGTGAAGGTTGCCGATTTGGAACAAGGGGAGACCCGGCCGGTTGTGATATCCAGACACGCAGATATCGATCGCCTTGCTCAAATTATCATCCATCGGTTTTGTTTGGTAAAGAGGAGGAGCCAATCTTAGCTTGAACAAATTCATTTCCTTTCCTCTCCTTCCCCTCCCAAAATATATACATGGATGGCGCCGACAACTAACACCATAAATTTATCGTATGTTTATCACACATATAAAGTCTAACACCTTGTTATACTCACATTACCCTACTATAGATAGAATCACGTAGTTAGTTGGGGAGCAGGCGACTTAGAAGATAAGGTTTATGAAATAGCTTTAAAACACAGCGGTAATGGATTCAACTCACTCTATCTCAAAAGAACCGAGGGATACCACACATACATAAATAACTAGGTTTCTAAACCGAGAAACAAAAAACCAACACAACGTTCGGTGAAACCTTTTTATACGGAACCGTCACGTGAAATAATTACGTTCAAGGCCGTAAAACACGTAGACAAATTATGATGCACACAGTTGAAGGGGTGTGTAATAAAGAGGATAGAAAAGGCTTGTAAAAGGCAGGGAGGAAATTCCTACCCCGGATATATACATAACCAAAGCCTTATGGAAAAGTTACCTATGGGACTTAAAGAAAATTTATCGTAGAAAGAAGAGAAGGAAAAGTTTGAAAAGGGCAGATCATTACAGACTGTTCCAGTTTCCAGCTAAAACCAGATTTCTAGCACTTCTAGAACACCTTGGTTAGTTGAGTCCTTGTTTGGATTGAGTGGGCGCTAAAAGTCACACGTTATAAACATAGTGGCGAGCTTAGAAAAACAATACATTCACGCAGTCACAAGTTTTTCGGGTTATTTATGCGAATGGAGTTCCGGGTCAGCGGTGCAATCTAAATTGTTTATTTCCTTGCGAAATAAACCATATTTCGGTAATAAATTTAAATTCTGTACAGTATAACTGTCAAATAACTGGGCATAAATTCAAAACCGCCGAGGCAAAATTTTACGTTTTAATTCGATTTTTACTTTCCATTCCATTAAACTTTAATACAAGGCAATAAAGTTAATTCATACGGGAGGCATTCCTGTACAATAGGTATCTATACAATCTATTGCAGACCAAAGAGATAAAACCCACAAGATAGCCCATCTTAATTATGCACTCATAGAAGTTATGAGGTTTTAAAAATATTAATTTAAATCATTTCAATCGATCAAATAAAGCCATTCTTCGATCATCTGATTAGTTCTGGGTAGGTCGTGAACTACCCGATCATTGTACGAATGAGCAATAGGGTTTTACTTTTTAAAAAACTATTATTGGTGCCGGTGTGACAAGCTTACATTATAAATGGCTAAAGAGGAGGCGCAACACGGCATAACACCCCAAAAACAAATTACAAAAAATAAAAAAAGTTTACATTATTTTAAAATTTGTGTTGTAGTCTATAAAACAATATGTCCACTGGACAATTCGTATCTCGTTCTCGTGAGAGATAAATAGATATGGTAGAAACCTGACCAGAAATGCGGCATCGTATCGATCTCTCTTCTGCATTCTAAGGAATTTCTTCCATGTGTAGAAACCCGATCAAAGAACGGATACTATCAACACAATCACATTGCCAGTGCGTCGTGAACGACCCGGGTCGTGTAATACGATCGATCGATCCAGCACTACTTTTGATATAGGTAGGATTGAATCGAGACCAGCCTTTCTGTGGTATGTCAAAAGATCACCATACTCATCATTAGTATCTATCTTTATCACCCCCAAAAAAAGTTATCTCTAGACTTTGGTGCGTAGTCATTCAATTCAAGTCCTCGGATGGTAAATTTCTCCTTCATAGTTTGTTATGACTAATTTCCACATTACAGTAGGTAATTGTTATAAAGGGAATACAGAATGTATCAGTTTATTTTTTAGGTTCCATTTACCTGTGATTTTAAATACTATCTTTAGCTAAACCAGCAATTAGATTATCTGGTTTCTTTCAATATTTAAGTTAGGCTGGTTTCATTTTCCGCTTTCAATGGTGACAAATGTTCAAGAATTGTATGGACTCATCTACTTAATTTTGTATCAATGTCCAACGCCCAGAGTTCTGGCGCTGCTGTGTGAATTGAGAAGAAAAATCTGCCTCCAATATGATAATCCAAAAGTTTTAAGTGAAAAACTTTTATTGTTTCGGTCGCTAGTACGGGATAATAAAACAATATTTTTATACTGAGTCATAATCCCTGGACGTCGATAAATATTTTAACCCGATACGTTCGAAGTTGGCACGTTTATGAAGTTTGTGATTTAAATTAATACAGTAGCTAGATATGTCGCTGCTTTATCGAAAGCTTTTTATTTTCACCAAGGTTTATATATTTTATCGGCAGTTTAGGAACCGTTGAAGAAATGCGGTTCCATTATTTTTTATACTAAGGAAGTGACGCACAAAATAATAAATGCTTGTAATCGAATAATCGAATTGTTTTTTAAACGTTATGTATAAAACCGCTTTAAAAGCTTCAACAATAATATATTTTCAAAGTTTAATTAAACCCTTGACAAAAGTTTAATTAACATCTTAACAAATGTATTGGAATGTTTAGAGCACAGGCGTCAGGGAGGTATGTTATCCTTGTTCTGCCGGTATTTCAATGGAAGATTCTCCGGGAAACACGCCGAACGCGCGCCCAACATTTGTACACAGTTGGCATTAGTCACATAAGTACGGGTCGTTTCTACGACTTGTTCTTGAGTTCAACAGCCCGGCTGTGGAATGCTTGGTCGGTCTCTGTATTTCCTCTCTCCTACAGCAGGTACACTCCCTCCTTTCCTCAAAAATACCCTCCACACAGCATCCTAAAAAATGACAAAGGACTTTAGGGAATTAATTTTCCTCCAGGCTTTCTGTATGGAGTTAGTGTTAATTTACAATAAGTAAGTATTACAAATGCTTTAAATTCGAACTTGCAATCTTTTGTAAGTAGTAAATTAATAAGTGAACAATTGAAAACAAAGAAAACTTTACAACGCGGTACATTTTTGGTGGTTACCTATAACAAATAAATCATATTATGTGAAAAGCCTGGTTTCGAATACTTGGAATTATTACCAACATTTTAACTCTACTTAGGCACTTCTGCACACTTCCGCTTCCGTCCGCATTCTCGGATGTATATCACTTCCTGTTTTTGTGGTGAGTAGGTACCCCTGATAAAATTCTGAGCCGAATGGTTTTTACTCGGTGGTATGATAATATTCCGTATCCGTCGATAATATTCCCTGCTATGGTTTATTAAATTTGCCTCAAGAAAATATAAAGTTTGATCGGAGCGAAAAACGAGAGGCGGAATAAAATCAGTTGATAAGTTGGAAAATCTAATTATATTTCGTTGAATATTGTTTCTGACAAATGTTGAATGAGGCAATCACAATATGACAACAAGTCAGCTTTAACCGATTGACAAAGAGTCCTTCTATTAATCTTTTCAGTTGTTTTAAGTTTGGTTACAAATTTGTGTACAGTTTTACGATGATTGACATCTGCGGACATGCTTTAAAATTGAATAAGAAACATCCAAAATTGTTTCCCAGCGCTTAAATTATAAAAGTTTTGTTTTAAAAATTAATAATTTAAGCGCTAAATAATTTTACAATTTTAGTGGCGTATGGGTACCGCCCCCCGGGAACCATTTATTGGATAACCAACACTTCTGCTATAGGTCACCCCAAGTGGTGCGCTAAGTTTGGTCATTTAGCAGGGGTTCCCGGGTTCATCGGGTGAGGTGTATTCAGGATGCGCCTGCCCACCAGCTGCGTGGTATACCAGATCGGGAGAGGCTGGTTTGGGGAGACCCTTCAGTGGAGACCTCTCCAACTGGTCTCTCGACCCATCGCCTTGTGCCGCAGTGGGAGGGATATATTCGTACGTCCGTCACTCCTGGACACACTGATCTCTAGATTCCTACCTAACCTAGAACTTCCCCTCCTTCCTTTCCTTAAAAAGCCCCTCACACCGCATTCCGAAAGATGAAAAAAGGCCTGATGACGGGGGAGGGGGGTATGTACAAAAAAACACGATACCCAAACACTGATTAATAGTATTTGCAATACTATAACCGGAATGAGTGCAGATTTTGATTTTTATTTTTAATAATAACCAACAAGTGCTCAAGCTGTGCTGCCACTCCTGCAAGCAGCTTGTCAGTAGGTTCTACCATTTTTTTTAAATTTAATAAAAATAACAAAATTTAATCATTTTGTTTGTAAATGAAATGTCTAACTGTAATGCGCTAGTTGATTATTCGGATTGTAGCTGTTTGCCTTTTCGCGTTTCCAATATTCTGCCCCTGGATTATCATTTCTGTAAATTTTGTAGATATCTCAAATTCAAAAACACTTGGACGAATCCATTGTTTTATTACTCTGAGTCAGATTGGATAAGCGTTGTATCTCGAATTCAAATAAAATAATTGGGCGAGTCCATTTTTAAATTGCCCGAGTCATTGACAATAGCATTCACGGTGAAAAAAATTAACAAGAGTTTTAAACTTTTAAAGCACTTCCCGGGAAGATGCTGGAAAACGGGGCGTTTGTCCATAAATAACACGTGTGTACGGTACGATGAGACACGCACAAGAAAAGCGCAACTAAAGTTACATAGGCCGGCACACGGAAAATCCTGATTATTGTTATATCTTGATAGAGATGATCAAGCAGTGGGCGGGCTGGCTCAGTTATCCAGAACGGCAGTGTTGGTTGTGGCAGGTGTCGCAGCTTTCAGTAAGGACCGGTACACGGAGACGCCAGATAATTGTAATATCTTGATAGAGATGGTCAAGCAGCGGGCGGGCTGGCTCAGCTATCCAGAACGGCAGTTTTGGTTGTGGCAGGTGTCGCAGCTTTCAGTAAGGACCGGTACACGGAGACGCCAGATAATTGTAATATCTTGATAGAGATGGTCAAGCAGCGGGCGGGCTGGCTCAGCTATCCAGAACGGCAGTTTTGGTTGTGGCAGGTGTCGCAGCTTTCAGTAAGGACCGGTACACGGAGACGCCAGATAATTGTAATATCTTGATAAAGATGGTCAAGTAGCGGTCGAGCTTGGCTCAGCTATCCAGGACGGCAGTGTTGGTTGTGGCAGGTGACGCAGCTTTCAGTGAGAATCAGGAATGGTAATTCAAGTTATCAGGTGTTGTTTCGACGAGTTGTAAAAATTGAATGGTAAATATATTTAAATATTGAAGACAATATTAGTGATTTCTAAACGAAAATCTGAAACGGAAAAATCAGAAAAGGAAACGGTCACATCTGGGACTCGAACCCAGGACCCTTGTCTTTCCGGGACAGTGCTCTACCAACTGAGCTAATGGTACCCTTTCCCCTCGGTCACTTTTAACTGTATCATACTTCGAATAAGAACTACTAACATTGTCTTCATTTTTTTCACCGCACATTTTTACTGGCAACCATAACCATTGCATAACCAAATGCAATCCATACAGTGTCTTTTTTAGATATACCTATCTTATTTTTTATTTTTTATTTTTTAATGTGCGACATCTGTTGACTTTTTTGCAAGTCTAGAATGAATATTTATATATATTGTTGGTGAAGTGTTTATAGTCTTTCACAGTTGTTTGTTCGACGTCAGCTTGCAAAACATGTTACAGTTTCTGTAAAATGTATCAATAATATCAGCCTGGTAACAAACGTCCTTTGTAAATATTTCGTTTTTAAAAATAGGGTTATCATACTCGCGGGTATGCAATTGATATTAAATGCAACGATATCATGTTTCATATAGTCGACTTGGCCTGTATCGCCTTGTAACAGAATGTTTTGATGCATAAATCGAGTATTATTGGCATTTTCAACTGGTAAATATTGTGATTTGGAGAAAAGGGGGTCATCAAACTTGCAGGTGTTACTTGGGTATTTCAAGTTAGTGGCACAGTGGGTAGCAACAACTCAATCTAGTTGTATGATATGATGTTCGATACAACGTATTTACATTAAAAAATGAAAAAACGCACACTTTTTTAAAATTTATAAATTTTGCTAACAAAACTTAAACAAAGCTAACATCAACACATCCGTAGAAATTTTAAATCAGAATTGAGTTGTTCCGGGATGCAAACTGATGGGAGACAATTGCGCTGATAATGGCCAATAACCAATACGACAGGGCATCAGAAGAAAAAGAATCAATCAATTATTTTTCTGTATTGCTTACATTATTACATTTAGGCTCTCAAAGATGTTCAATTCAGAGAATGTATAAATCCGATTGTTAAGAGGTGAATTAGTTGTAAAGCTAATTTTTAAGAGTAACATGCAAGTTTGCCATATATATAAAGAAGAGAGAAAAGAAAAAATATGAGATTATAGAAGTAAACAACACAAAAGGAAAACAAAATAATGAAAAAGAGTCCATGAAAGAAATGAAGAAGAAACAAAAACAAAAAAACTGTTTTACAGCGACCTCTTTAAAATAAGCCCTTCTAAAATATTTTATTAGTTAGCTTTATATTTCAATAGAAGCATATTAAAAACATAAGCAAGAGTTGCCAATGGTGTGTTTACTGAACACCTAGGCCACCTCCTTCCTCTTGGGGGTACCTTGGGGAAAGATTTGCAATTGAAACACAACTTCGTCACGAATGTCGTCAGACTAACCGACTATTTGGGTCAGTTGTTTGCATGTATCGGTCTAAATTTAAACCGTTTTTACTCCTTTTATAGAGCAGCAATTATTCATATCTCTAAACAGGATTCACGAGACCATTAAATAACCAAGAAAAATAACTGATATTTAATTAATACGTTAAAACTCATGATACGTTTCTAGTGATAAACCTTATAAAGATTCGGCATCGTAAAATGCGTGGCAGCAGATAAATATTAATTTCCTTAATTCTTTAATTCATTATATAGGTACATCCATCTGCTTTCCGGTAGAGTGTGTAATCTAATTATAACAGAATTGAAGACTGAAACCTTAGTATAATTGTAATAATACTTTATACTAGGGAACATGAAAATTGTTTGGAGATAGAGATAAAAAGCTAAATACACTAGTGGATATAATTAAAATTATTTACTGCTGTGTGTATTATGTAGTTTTGTCGAATTGAAATTGTGTCTTACGCATTGTGCGATTCTATTATTAGGGATGGCATAGTAAGCTGGGGCGGTGCACCCAAAACCGTTAGCTTAGGCGAAAAAAGCTATAGTAAGAGTGATGGGCAAAAAACCTTACATGTATCCATCGACAGCCTTATTAAAGGAAACAAAATTATTAAATATAAGGCAGATGTATAAACATGCACTTGCACGAACAACCCGAAGTTTCATATTCAAGCAGATCACAGTCACACGACAAGACTAAGAACAGAATGAAGAGTGATGATACCAAAAATGAATACATCGTTTGACAACGTGTTCATATATTCCTAGTTCCTGAGGTTTATAAAGGATTCAAACAGCAATACAGTAGGCATAAAACAGACCCTCTTAAAAAGCCAATTACTGTATGGCTGATAGCAAGTGGCAGAACAGATTTAGAGAGCTTCCTGAATAAAATCATCGTTTGACTGAATTGAGAACTGGACTAGACAGGACTGTTCTTGATGACTGGACAGGACTGGATTATCATTATGAGTTTTACTACATGTGTGTAGAAAAACTTTTTTATTTGTATTATTTGCATGTTCTTATTTTTTTTATGTTACCACTATGATAAGGTTATTATAGTTCGAGGTATTTAAAAAAAATAATTAAAAAAATTATATATATATATTACGTTGAATTATTCCCACTCGGTGGCCACTTTTCTAATAATAGCATTCCGATTGCATCGTGAGAACTTTATTCGCAAATTCAAATGGTCTACAATATCTTTACATCTCAGTTTAAGTCCACTACATTAATTCCTTTAAACCAAAAATTAATATGACAAACTTTATAGAAATTGAACAGTGCACCACGTATTCGGCAAAACAATAAATTAATGATGTTAATAATTTTTAGCGCCCTGGAGGTGATTTTTCACAAAAACGGCGCTCTACAAATTATCCTTTTTTTTCTTTTTTTGCTTCCGATTTTGTTGTCTGGGTTAAATCTTCCCCATAGGAAAAACTAAACCCTTCCACTCACTTTTCCACAAATGATCAGCTAGTCAATCAACACTATGCAAGTGCATTATATAAGTAAAATAAATACAAAACAATACAAGAACAACAACACGTCAACTCACCAGTGATCAAATGGGAAAAAAAATTTCACTGACTCCAGATATTTTCATATCAGAGGGTTCGGCTCGGTAGAACTTCTAACAGGGCCTATAAATCCTACTGATCCCTCAACATAGATATTTAAAAAATCTTTCGTTATCCTACATGTATTCAAAATGACCGACTTTTGTATCTTTATATATAAATTTTTTGATAGATCTAATACGCCTAAATTTTTAATGAGAGAGCTAGGTATAATGCCAGTAGCCGAAATAACGAATGGTAATATTTTTATAGTCTGAAAATGCCAAATTCTTTTTATTTCGTTTCCTAAATCTGTGTATTTTCTTATTTTTTCATTAACAGATTTTTGAATGTTACAGGAATTTGGAATAGCGACATCAATGATATAAGTTATTTTTTTTAATTTTGTCATGTAAAACTATATCGGGTCTATTATGACTAATCGTTCGGTCTGTTAGTATAGTTTTATCATAATATATTTTATAAAATTCGTTTTTTAAAAATGAATTTGGTTCGTATTCATAATATGGTACTATATTACGGCAGTCAATCAAGTTATGTTTAATTACCAAATTTTGGTTAATTATTTTTAAAACTTGATTGTGCCTAAATGTATACTCGGACGGTGCTAATATAGAACATCCCGATATAATATGTTCTATAGTTTCCGGAAAAGCCAAACATTTTCTACACAAATCATCAATTTGATTTGTATCTTTGATTATATGCTTTCTATAATTTTTAGTATTAATGACTCTATCCTGAATGGCAAGCATAAATCCTTCTATTTCTGCGCTCAACTCTCCAATACTCAATCATTTGTTTGACGAAAATTTGTCAACATACGTTTGGTTGAGATAATTGAAGTGTTTTGTGTGTAAAATTTTATTTGACCAGGAATCTAATAATTCCTGGTTGGGATTTATAAAAGTGTTGTCATTCTCATCGTATAAATTTAACGGTGTAATATTTCTATCTGCCTTGCAAATTATTTTGTGCATTTCTGAGCTATGAGCTTTCCTATGAAAAAAAGTTCTTAGCATTTCTACCTGATTATGTTTCAAAGAAGTTATTTTGACTATACTTCTACCTCCTAAATTTCTAGGTAAATTAACTCGTTCTATAGCTGAATTTGGATGATGGCAATTAAACTTTGTTAGCGTAGTTCTAATTAATCTTTCTAAATTATCTAAATCTGTATTAGACCATTTAATTATGCCAAATGAGTACGTTAATATAGGTATTGCCCAAGTATTTATTGCTTTTACTAAATTTTTAGCAGATAGATTGCATTTTAAAATTTTCCTGATCCTAGTTTGAAATTTAATCCTAATATCATTTTTAATACTAGTATGGTCTAATCTATTTGATTGTGGGTATCCTAAATACTTATAAACCTCATCCCTTTTCATACTAGTAATTTGGAAATTTCTAAATATACTCTCATCCCCATCTACAATTTTGCCTTTCTCTATATGGATCGTTCTACATTTATCTAAACCAAAAGTCATTTTGATATCATCTGAAAAGTTTTTAACTACCTTGATCATTTTTTCTAAATTTTGTTCAGAATTCGAAAATAATTTTATATCATCCATAAATAATAAATGCGAAATTGTACTACTCTCCCTTGTGTTACCCTTAACTTTTATTCCAAACTTGCTTTCAATTAACATTTTAGATAGAGGATTCAATGCTAAGAAAAACCAAAGAGGACTCAATGAGTCTCCTTGAAAAATCCCTCTTTTAATTGAAATGCCCGGTATTACTATTTTCTTACCTTTTAAATTGATAAGTAAATTGGTATTCCAAAAGGACATAATATTTTCCAAAAAGCTAATAATAATGGGGTTAATTTTATATATATTTGATACTTTGATCAGCCACGAGTGCGGGACACTATCGAAAGCCTTTTGGAAGTCTATATAGCAAGTATGTAAATTACGTTTTCGAGTTTGAATCTGTTTTAGAATTACAGAATCGATAACTAATTGTTCTTTACATCCCATTTGTTTTCTGCGACAACCTTTTTGTTGTTCAGATAAAATATTTTTTATTATTATTATTATTTATTATTTATTATTATTATTATTATTATTATTATGAAACGTAAATATTACACGAATATTATAATATCGTGGGGTAAAGCACTATCGCCTTGGAAAACATAAAGGTAAAAACTTACCTAGCATAGGTTCAACATACTTTTTTTTTATATTAACTCCACACAGGAGGCCCTGAAGAAAATAATTTCCCTCAGGGCCTATGTCATCTTTAGGGATGCTGTGTGGAGGGTCTTTTTGTGGAGAGGAAGGAGTCAAAATGGGTCTTGAAGAGTCCCATGTTGTAGGAGGGAGGAAACACAGAGGCCGGCAGTTCGTTCCACAGCCCAGCTGTTGAACTTAAGAACGAATCGTAGAAGCGACCCGTTTTCATGTGACAAATGTCAACCGTGTACAAATGTTGGGCGCGCGTTTGGCGTGTATCCCGACTACGCACCGGTGCCGAAGGGATCAATGACGCTAGTTCTTCAGAGCATCTTCCATTGTAATACCGATAGAACAAGGACAGCATACCTACCTGACGCCTTTGCTCTAAAGATTGCAGTCCGTTTGTTAAGATTGGGGAATCTATCAAACGGACCGCCCGTTTCTGCACAGAGTCAAGGGTTTTTTTCAGGTATTTAGAGGCTCCGGACCAGAGATGGCTGCCAAATTCGACAGTAGGGCGCACTTGCGATTTGTACAGGGTCAGCAGTTGTGTACTATTAAAGTATCTGCGGGCCCTGTACAGTACGCCCAGCTTCTGAGAGGCCAGCTTTACTCTGGCTTCGATGGAGCCCCCGTACCTGATACTGACTCTAAGAATTGTAATTATTAGGCATGCGGCATACTGACGCGAGCGTTGGCAATCACTCAGTTCTCTGACAGCATAACAAACGCTGATCAAAGCAAACCCAAAGGAATCCTGAAGGACCTGCTGTAATGTTCTGTTAGGATTTATAACAAAAACTAAGTAATTTTTTGTAGAACAATGATTGGAATTTAAATGCTTGGAGTAAGTAAATCAGACCTGCTCAAGTATCAAGGCTCGACCTAAGAAAATCGCGCCTCCAATAAAACTGGGCATCTTGTATAAAGCTATCAGATTCTTCAATAGTAATCAGGTGCTAACCGTGTACAAATCAAAAGTACGCCCAACAATTGAATTTGAGAACCACCTCTGGGCTGCAGACCCGCAATACTTGATAAAACTACTTGATTGTGCTTACTTGGTCCGTCTAATTGACAATTTAAAGTTAACAGACAGGTTGCCATCTCGAATGCACAGACGCAATGTGGGCATGCTGAGTCTGTTCTAAGTGTATTTTAATGGAGCCTGCTCTAAGGAGCTAGCAGTATTAATCCCCGATGCACGTGTGTGAAAATCGACGTACACAAGCGGAATACCCGTTTACAGTTGATGTTAACTTCATGATCACGTGCTGCTTCTTCGACTCGTTTTTTGTGTAAGACGGCTCGTATGTGTAACGAGTTACCGGCTTCTGTTTTTCCTCCTTCATATAATCCGGCCTCTTCAAGACCCGCACTAATAAATCCCTTCCTACAGCTTCTACTTTAACCCGCTTCGTAACGCTACCCAACCGGGTGGCGACTAAGCTCCCCTGTCTTTAAGACAGTGTTAAGACAGGGGCGATCTTGTGAGTTGTCACTTAAAAAAAGAAAGAATAAGTTTTTTTAGGGGTTTAACATCTCTGTGAGACAAAACAAGATCAATCTAATGGTACCGATCAAACGTCAAAAGACAGATGTTGAAAATAAATCACATGCAATATTTTTATTAATTTATAATTCACAAGATCGTGGGATAAATGAGACCCATGCTAGTAAATAAAAGGTTCACATGGAGATATCTCTTTTTTTAAGATGAAAAACTATTCAACGTACTACAAACGGTTATTAATTTGAAGGAGTGGTGTATATAACACCCCCCTCCCCCCCCGACAAATGAAAACTTCGTCTGTTTTTGTTAAGATTCCGCACTGCGCTCGCGTTGGTCGCCACTTGGCTGAGTGAGTTAATTCTTTCACAGATTTTCTAATTATACATTTTTATCTAAAGCTCCCTTCTCCACCCCCCTCTCTCCCCTGCTTATCATTTAATTATTCAAGACCCCCCCCCACCAAACAAAAACATAACCGTGGAACGCTCATCCAAGAACTCGTGAGAAAATTATTGCACATATTATACAAAAGCGTGTACCGAGCTCCGTGGTCAAGGGGAAAGAAGTCATGCTGAAAGTTGCGGGTTCAATTCCCGGCGTGCCCAAATAAATATTATTTTTGTGTTATTTCACAATTTACTCATTTAAAATTGCAGCACGTTCCAGAGAGGAATATACATTATACATACACGCCATTCCAAATTAAAAAGTTGTTAACGGTTCTGGCCGTGTTTGGTGACCATCGTGCTCTTTCCAATCATTTGATTCAAACTCACAATCCAATTGGGAATGACATAGTCTCACTGGCTTCAGACGGTTGGGAGCAGTTGGGAGTCTTGTGCGGTTCACATGATTTTTTTTTGAAACCTATTTTAATCATTATAATATTTATAATCATGTCTCAAAAGACAAGGTCTGAGGTAAGGACTACAGAAAAAAAACCCCCTCTAAAACATGGTTAGTTAAGATTCTTATATTAAGGTGATTTTGCACAAAAACCACGCTATACAAATCATTCAAATATTATTATAATACCTATGTAAAATCAATCCATTACCCAAACCGCCGATCAGTACTAAATCAGTTCTGCCTCACTTACTAATTGATTGGAGGCCAACTCGTTCACTTAAATAATTTGTATTTTATAATTTACTAACAAAAAGGTTACCGCGCCAATCAAAGCTGAAAAATCGATAACCACATTTTCGGTGATCAAAAATATTAGGTTAAAGAACCATTAACGTTGAAACACGATTGTACGTAGGCATAAAAAAAGTTTACCTTCTCGAACATGAAAAACCATAAAAATAAATATTTTCATATTATCTTTTACCAGGGGTGATTCTGAAATGATATTCAACTGTGGTAGTAAGTATTTTTGACATGTAACGGTTAACAGCGATCAAATATATATAAAAATATTACGAATAAAATACTAGGATTCTAATATAAATACTAATTGATATCGCAAATCAGAAAAACTCGCAACAATATTCTAACTTTTAAATCTCAAATAAAAAGCTGAATCCAAAACCTAGGAAGATCAGAAATAGATAATACACTGACGCCAAATACAAACTGAAACCGAAACCACTCAACAGAACAAAAAACACTATGTAATATATATTTATAATTATTTCAGAAAAACTTTATTATTTAGTCTATTTATAATTTCTTCATTACGTGGGGAGGGGAGGAAATGGGTAAAGGAAGGTTGGGAGCACGAGAGTCCCAAGTGCTCCCAACCGTCTGGAGCCAGTGCAACTATGGCATTCCCAATTGGAGTATGTTGTGAGGCTGAAGGTAGTGGGGAGGGGAGGAAATGGGTAAAGGAAGGTTGGGAGCACGAGAGTCCCAAGTGCTCCCAACCGTCTGGAGCCAGTGCAACTATGGCATTCCCAATTGGAGTATGTTGTGAGGCTGAAGGTAGTGGGGAGGGGAGGAAATGGGTAAAGGAAAGTTGGGAGCACGAGAGTCCCAAGTGCTCCCAACCGTCTGGAGCCAGTGCGACTATTGCATTCCCAATTGGAGTATGTTGTGAGGCTGAAGGTAGTGGGGAAGGGGAGGAAATGGGTAAAGGACGGTTGGGAGCACGAGAGTCCCAAGTGCTCCCAACCGTCTGGAGCCAGTGCAACTATGGCATCCTCAATTGGGGTATGAAATAGAGAAGAGTAAAATGGGGGAATACCTGGCTTTTCAAATCTGTTTACCAAACACGGCTAAAGCCATTTCAAGCAACGTTTCTATTCTGAATGGTGGTATTACACCAGGCGATACCGAGAGTATCTTCACCTCTGGAACGTGCCACAAGTACACTTTCTATTGTTTTGGTACGTAATTAAAAATTAAATGCTTAAATTAAAAATTTCACAAATTCAGTCAGTTTTCTTTTATAGTAATTATGGTGAATCGAAAGGTTTTTTATGACTCAATCTTTAATTTAGTATTTGGATATCGCAATAGTTTTGGTCGCTGATGTTGGTGGCAGTTAGTATTCAAATTTATTTATTTATACGCTAAAACGTACCGATATTCATTCATTATACACGGAGTGCCTGTGGGGGGCTTTAGATTTTATTTAAATCTACAGTTTTGTTCCGAGATTGATGAAATATTGACTTGACCTTCATTACAAGAGGAAGGTCACTGATATGATATTTCGCAATACTACCTCCATCCTTTTTATTATCGTTATACTTTTTGAGGAAATTTACACACTCGACGCGACGGTCAAAGTAAAAGGGAACATTACTACAAAGATCGGATTTTGAAAAACTATGTGTAAAGCCCGGGCAGCGCCGGAGATTTCAATAATAATAGCTGGTAACGAATACAAACCACTGTTTCCTGAAAAATTAAAATAAGAGAAGTCTATAATACTTGTCCATGTGCTGATGGGCTACCAACCAACTTGGAGCAGCAAATAGTGTAACTTTTTAAATACTATGATTAATTTATCACATTATTACGATACTGGATAGATGGCATACTCTTTTTTAATTCACTTCGCTGTCATAGTAGGGTTTGAAAAGGCGAGCCACGTCGACCTAATGAAAACACTGAAATGCGAATAAACAATGATAATCCGATTGTAATTGCTTTGGATTGTAAATTGGTTGGCTTCTGTTCGCTAAAATGGCGGCAGTTCGAAGCGATTACAAGTTTCGCGTTGCAAACCGGAAAATTTCATTTACTCCCGCTCCCATCAAAACGTTTATGGCGGATAAACTGCCGAAGTTCCGAACAAAATTAATGTGTTTAACGATCGTACACAATGTGCTGATTTTTGTGGATTAAATCCAACGCGCCACCACCGTGTGAGTCAGGAACTTTGTATCCATTTTGCAACGGAACTTGTATGGTTCCGAGCGGAAGAAAATGAAGTTAAACAACGTAGATTTCGTGCGAAATTGTGGTGACTTTTAGTTTTGAATACTACTTTAAGGTTCGATTTTGGTTTGGTTACCACCAACTTTGGCTTTTGTTACTAGGTGAATCTGTTTGGTATCAACTTGTTATAGATGTACTTAAAGCAATTTGCAAAAGGTGTTATATCTAGGTATTCCTTTTTTTAGAAACCAAAAGACGTTAATTCATCTACCCATTCTAATATCGTTTTATCTCTTTACCTATATTGTTTCTAAATAGTTCATATCAAGTTTGATCGGAGTTTGGTATTAAGCCAAAAAACTCAACAACAAAGGTAATCTAATTAAAAATTTACAGAGTTCTGCATGTTTTAGAAAAATTTACACACATTTATAATAAATATGATCTCAAAATACTTCAAAAACGTTCGCTTTTGTTGGATCAAAGAAAAGAAATAAATAAAGAAACCAACTAGATAAAAGTTTTTACATCACGAAAAAAATACATAAAAAGCTATTTAATTGTTTATTTTTCGATAAAAATATTCGTGCGTGTAATAATTTCACGCGGTTCTAAGAAGATTTCGCAAAAACGTTACAAAATACGTGAATTTATTAAGACATAAAATAATATATTCCTGCAAAGTATCTGGCCAAGAATAGTTATCTCGACAACTTTATTGTATCACATACTAAAGTGAGTAATTTTTCATGTGCGAAGGGTAGATAAAAGTCACATAACCGTATTTCAAACGAAATGGTGATAAGGTAAATACTTTTTTGTGTCGTAATATTGAATTGAAAAGGTTCCACAAAGAAGGTTGTTATTATTTTGTCGTCCAGTATCATAAATAGCGTTATTTTATAAAATACGGTTCCCTTTTAGCTGAAGGGTTTGATGGCTTAGTCTCACTTGTATTCGATAAGATAAATAAAGTTTTTTGGTAATCCGGTTAAAAACGGGCTTGCCGGCCTTTAACGAATAAATTAACATTCTAAGTGATATTAACAACAGTTACATTTAATAGATAGATATAAGGACATTCACAGAGAGAGGGTGAGTATATATATTGCTAAAACACGGAACAGGAAGGAGTTAATTAATAATAACATGCTAAATTTACGCATAATAAGAATGACAGTTGTTTGAATAAATGAAATTTTACGTATTTGTGATGGATTATTTCAAATGAAACACTATTATTGACTACATGTCTACAACTGATATTAACTGTTATCATACCTAATATAATTAGCTCATAGGAGACTTGCAGTGCTTAAATATGTGTTACAACCATCAATGTCTATAAGTTTAATCAATATCGTTTAGTTTGTCACAATTAAAGATAGTTATAACAAAGTTGACTTAAATAATAGATTATTACATATTGATTAATTGTACCCGTGTTTATGAATAAAAGGAGGGTAATCATTTTCGGTAATCATTTGGTAATTCTTTTCCTACAACTGTTACTGTATATAATAAAGTTTAAAGTTAGATTATATATACACCTTCATCAGGAGATTAAAAATCTATATATAAAGGTAAATTATTTTTTTGACGGCCGGCGTGGTCTAGTGGTATACGCTTTTGACTACAGATCCGAAGGTCGCGGGTTCGAACCCGGCGTGCGCAAATAAATTTTATTTGATTAATTTGTGTTATTTCACAATTAATTAATTTAAAATAATATATAGTATATTTGCGGCACATTCCAGAGTGGAAGATACTCTCAGTATCGCCCTGGTGTAAGACCACCATTCAGAATTGAAACGTTGCTTGAAATGGCTTTAGCCGTGTTTGGTGACCAGATCTGAATAGCCAGGTACTTCTCCACCTTCCTTTTCCCCATCTCCCTCCCCTCCCCAATACCCTCAGCCTCACAACATACCCCAATTGGGGATGCCATAGTCTCACTGGCTCCAGACGGGAGCAGTTGGGACTCTTGTGCGGTATTACTGTAAAAAAAAAAAAAACAGGTTTCTAAAATCTTTAAATTTCCATTTTGTCTGATACATTTTTTGGAGGAAATATGAATGTTAATGAAAACCCTTTATTGTGCTTTTCTACTGAGCTTTCTATTTTATTGTGAGCAAACGGCGTCAGAATACAACTCGTTGATTGCGTTTCGTGCTATGCGAGCCTATCTCTCTGGAAAGTTTGTTCAGTGATGTTAAGCCATCATGTCACCCTTCATAATATTATTATTGTCTTATTTGTGCAGCGTCTATTTATGTCAGAAAGGAAGAAAACTTTCCTTTGGATAAACAATTCAGTAATAGTTTAAATTATCAGAAACGTTAATTTTGATCAGTTGTAATAATAATACGCACATGAGATTAAAAATATAACATAATACTAAAATAAAATAAGTTCGATCTTAACTGATGAGGAAGAAACTGATATCTCCAATTTCCTTTCGACTCCTTGATTAGGTGATTTCTCGTTCAAGAAATATTTTAGATTTCAAAATATTGGATCAATGTCGCATAAGAAAAAAATATGTTTACTTTCGTCACACAAACACGACCACAACACAATTCAGTTCTGACTCTTCGTTATTTCTAAATTATCAAAATTTGTTAGGATTATGACACAACAAAAAAAATGTTACTGAAACTGATCGGTTGAAGTAACACACGCACACACACACACACAAATTAATAAAAAGATTCTTATTTCGGTTGAGTGTCTGTAACTCATGAACTAATGAATTTTGAATATTTCTGGTGTTTCCTTGGAGAATTCAGACAAGCCATAACGTACCTCCCTATATTTTAATATTTTAACAGAAAATTATTTTAATTGCTTTTTTAAAAATTGGAACAACTGATTTGTCAAGAATTCAGGCTGTCCATGATTATCCACGGATTTGAGCTAGCAATATGTTAAGTATACGAAGGCACCGCCTAATTTCAGTAAGAAATTCTTAAATCACAATTTTTTTTTTTGTTAAAGAAATGTCAGTAATTTTTTTAAGAAAATAAGGTAAATGGTATTATGAATATGTACCACAGATATCCGATTACATTATTCAGAATTGATTTTATAACATAACCAAGCGAGAATATTTCCAAAATTATTTCAGTTTGAAAACAAATACATCTTTTATAATATTTAAATTTATATGAACATTATTCATACATGCTATTATATAAATTTTTATGCTCGCCGTAATAAAATAAACAAGTAATTTATCAAAACACGAAACTCGTTGACTTTTGTAGCTCTTGTCGGCAAGGCAATTAATTTTCTTTTGAGTTAGGGCGAGATCACATCCGGTTGTAAAAGTTTTTACGATCCGTATCTACCCTTGATTTACACCGGAATCATTTCATCCCGCGAGCCTTAATAGGGCGCGGAGCCTTCGCGCAGACCGGCGATAATATCATTTTTGAAATTGTGCTTTTTTCTGTTTGTGCTTTCTTATCTTCATGGGCGACATTTTGTGATAATTTGAATAAAATTAGCATTTTGCGGGTAGTTAAAAATAAATACAATATTTTTAGCATAACCGGGGTGAAAGAATACCTACTATCTATAATATTCACCATGGTGAAAGGCGTCAGAAAGAAGCGTTGCTTCAATTTACAAAAAAAGCCTAATTACAAAGACAATTGAAATACCCAAAACCCCGTAAATATTTATAATGACGACGCAGCGGATCTTACCTTAGTACTACATAATATTTTGTTTTAGATGGCCATAACAAAACTAAACGCAGTAAACTACATTAAGAGAATAACGCTGGCAACACGGTGGGATGCGCTCCGTCAATCTCGTCGGCGTTTTCATGACGTAGCCGCTAGGGAACCGGACAACTTGGGGAATTTCTTCAACGCGGCGGTGGTATCAGCCAGTGAAACTTCTTTTGGCAGATCAAACCCAAAGAAGTTAATTTGGACGCCGTGGTGGACACAAGAGCTGATTTTGCTGAAACCTTCAAAGGTTTGAAAATGGTTAACCCACAGGGACGACTACCCAAGATAGTAACAATTCACGTCGTACCTACAAAGCGTCGCGCTCCGTCAAGCTATCCTTTTATACATGGAAAACATTTTTTAATAATTCCGCCGGAAGAAAAAACTAAATCGTAGAAAAAAACAATTTAAGTTTATCACGTGGTAGTGTTCTCCCGTGATTTTTTTTAACATTTAACCATTGATTTTTTAATATTATAAACAATGGATCTCACTGTTTACCAAACTGAAGTGTTGTGTACAACGTATCAAGTGCGCGGATCGGACGATTAATTATGAGCTCACTTCTCAAGGCTCCTATTGGTTGCGATTGTGCTGCGAATCTGTGATACCTATTGTTTACAATCGAAACTGTCTTCAATATAAATTCAAAAACAAAGCTTCTGATGATGAGAACGACCTTATCCCCCTGAACTCACAAGGAATTTTAAAAGAAACTCAAAATGCCCTCAAAACTTTACAAGATACCTTGAGAAATACAAAGGTTTTCAAGGAGCAACAGCTGAAGATTGCCAGTAATATTGCCTGCGTCCTGGGATTTGTTGGACAACTAATTTTGGAGAGAGAAACTCTTCGAGGTGAACTCGCCTTAGCAAAAGCGCAAAATAAAGTTATGCTAGCAGAAAAAATGGTGGTAAAACAGGAAAATAAGCAACTCCAATCCAAAATTATTCAGCTAGAACTAGACCTAGGACCAGTGATGAAAAGAGTGGGAGATGCTACGGAAGCGAGTCTCTCTTTTGCAGAGGTTGCAAGTAAAATAGTGATCTTACCTCCACCATTATCGCGTTCGGACGTCCCCATAGGAAAACCGAGGCCATCCGTCTGTTTCTTTCCAAAATTACCATCGGTGGAAGATAGCGAAGAAACACAGAAAATAATCAGGGAAGCACTGAAGCCATCCCAGCTAGGAGTAAGAATTACCGGAGTAAAAAATATACGAAACAAAGGAGTAATCATCCATACGGCTAGTGCTGCGGAACAAGAGAAACTACTAAGGTCGGAAATAGTAACCGAATCTGCGACTCTGAGCGCCCGACCCCCAACAAAAAGGCTACCAAGGGTCATCTTCTTTAACGTTCCAAGGGAGTTGTCAGATGAAACTTTTCTTGAGTGTGCCCTAAATGGAATACAAAATATGGAGGAGACAAATGAAACCATAAAAAAATGTAAAGTTAGTCATCTAGCTGGCCCTCGAACTGGACCTGCATGCCATAGAATCTACGTGGTCCCCACATACCTGAGACATGCACTGGTAAAGCAAGGACGCGTATTTGTTGATTGGACAGTTTGCGGTGTTCGTGATTTTATTGAATTAACTATGTGCTCAAGTGTCAGATGATAGGACATTCCTACAAATTCTGCAAGGAGACGACGAGATGTGGGCACTGTGCTCGGGAAGGACATACCCGTGAGACATGCCCTTCTGCTACTGCGGAGCCAGTCTGCGCGACATGCACGAGATTTCACAAGCCCGCAAACCACCCGTCCGGAGATAGGGACTGTCCAGCTTACAAGGCAGCCCTTCAAAAGGACTTAGCTAAAATTGACTATGGCGTCTAATATTGATTTTGAGACCTCAGATATAGAGTATGAACGGATTCAAAAGTTCGAAAACTGGACCCAATTCAAACATGAAACAGGCGATTAAGAAATAACTGTCGTTAATTTGAACATTAGGTCTATCTCCAAGTACTGGAATACATTCTTACTAAGTATTTATAGTCAACTAAATAACATTGATATTATAATACTCTGTGAAACCTCGATACACGAAAACAGTGTAAATCTATACAAAATATCAGGATTTAACTTATTCTATTATTGCCGAACAAAAAGATCGGGAGGCGGGATTATGGTTTATATTAAAGAAAACCATATTTTCGAAAAAAAGATATAATAGCTACTACATTCGAGTGCGTCTATGGAACCTTCTCCGTAAACAAACACAAACGCATACATCTATTTGCATTATATCGACCCCCGAACACGAACAAAAAAACCTTTCTACGACAGCTCGAAAATATAATACGAAACATTGATATTAAGGAAACCATCTTGATACTTGGAGACATTAACTTAAACCTATTAAATAAACACGACTCAATAATTCTGCAATACGAAAATTTAATGGCTAATTACGGTCTAGTGAAATATATATATATGACATTACGAGAGAAGCGGTGGTAAATACCTACACAACTGCGAAGTGTCTGGATCACATATATATTAGAGAAAAAGAAAAGTGTGAAATTAACTCATGCGTATGTGAAACAAGGATAGCAGATCATTATATAACTGCCGTGTCTGTATACCTTTATACTAAGGACAAAAGCAAAATATCGCACCATGAATACAACACTGTACTATCTGAAAAAAAGTTAGAGAAATGATTACAAAAACTGATTGGAACTCAATTCAAATAGAGACTGATCCGGATATCATATATCAAGACATTAAATCACACTTTAAAAAAATCTACGAAAAAAGTAGTATCACAAAATTAGTAAAAAATACGTATCGCCATAATCAAAAAAGCTGGATGAACGATATTCTCATAGAAAATATACAAACGAGGGATAAATTATGGAGAAAATGGAAAAACATGCCAACAAACAAGAAATATGAAAAAGACTACAAAAAATACAGAAATAATCTAAATTAGCAAATATTAGATGCAAAAAAACATACTTCAATAACAAATTCAATAATTGTTTTAAGGATATAAAAAAAACGTGGAACGAAATAAACAAAATATTAGGAAGAAAAAACAAATCCAGTTGTGACGCAGTTATATATAAATACTTCTTGAAGACCAAACCGACGGATGAAGTTGCAGAAAATTTTGCTAACTTCTTTGATGAGGGAGTAAATGAGTTACTACACAAATGTGATATCCGTGCGTCTCCATACCAGCTAGACGATTTACCGCATTCTATGTACCTACCCAGAGCTAGCGTAAAACAAATCGAATCTATTATCGGAATATTGAAAAACTCAAAAACACCAGGATTGGACCAAATACGTATGTATGATATAAAAAAAACATGTAAAAATACTGAACCCAGTAATTACTCATTTTATAAACACAATAATTGATACTTGCCAAATACCTGAAGAATTAAAAACTAGTATTGTTAGACCTATTTTTAAAGGCGGTGATCATTCAATTATAAATAATTACAGACCTATTTCCCTATTACGTGCCTTGGAAAGAATTCTCGAAAAATATACAGCAATATACCTAGATGGATATTTAAATAAATTGTGTATCATTGACGAATGTCAGTACGGGTTCAAAAAAAAAATACAGTGTGTGGCAAGCCTACGCACGACGGAAGTGAAACTTTTTGTATTCTTCTCTCTCTCTTTTCATTTCATTCTCTCTTTTTTTCTGTCTATTGGGATATTTATAAGTAGCATGTGATAAAAAAAATTAAAAGTTATAAAAATATGGGATTCGAACCCGGGTCCTGCATAACGAGTGTCGAACGCTCTGCCTCTAGACCGCGAGGAGAGATATTTCGCGCGACGCGGCGTTATCGGCCTTGATTAGTAATTTTAATGATTCAAAATAAAAATAATTAATCAAAATACCGAGCGACTCTACCGGCACGATTTGTAAGCTATATTTCGACCAAAATAACATATAGGTACCGTAAATTAAAGTAAAGGTAAATTAACAAAATTATGTAATTTTTTACAACATTATTACAAATCGTTGATAAATAAAAATAATTAATCAAAATACCGAGCGACTCTACCGGCTCGATTTGTAAGCTATATTTCGACCAAAATATCATATAGGTACCGTAAAGAAAATTAAATTTAAATTAACAAATTTATCTAGTTTTTTACAACATTATTACAAATCGTTGATAAAAAAAAATTAAAAGTTATAAAAATATGGGATTCGAACCCGGGTCCTGCATAACGAGTGTCGAATGCTCTGCCTCTAGACCGCGGTTATTACGTATTCGACCAAAATATCTAAAAGTCGCAGCACGAGAGCATTTTATCACTTTAAAAAAAATTATTATTAAAAAAATCACAAAAAGAAAAAAAAAAATAGTTAAAGCGGGGATCGAACCTCGGTTCTTCACGACGACAATCGGGCGCTTTGCCTCTAGACCGCGAAGCTGAGTTTGGGGAGCGACTGAAAGTAGGTATATAATATTAGCTAGGCTCCTATAGCGAAATGATCACGGTTTTCGATGACGGTCATGAGTTGGTTTTACTCCGGTCCTAGAAATTGCATAACGCGCGTAAAGAAGTTTCACTTCAAAAAAAGCTGTGACGCACTACTTAGTAATTTTTCTAATTTCATAAACACCCAGCTCAACTCTCAAAAACATGTACTTGTACTCTTTATTGATTTCTTTAAAGCCTTTGATACACTATGCCATAAACAAATAATAAAATTTCTACAAATTATTGGAATCCGTGGTAAACTGCTTACTTTTTTTAAAAACTACTTATCAAATAGAAAAATGAGGGTTGAAATATTGAATGAGATGAGTAAATCTAAATTTATAAGGTCTGGTGTCCTGCAAGGGTCAATTTTGGGTCCAAAATTATATATTATATATGTCATAGCTATGTCGAAACTATTTAGAAAAGCGCGCAGATTCATTTTCGCAGATGACACCGCACTTGTAGTATCTAATGAAAATCCTCAAATAGCGATTCGAGAATTGCAAACCGACTTCGATGAACTGCTAAAATGGGCACACGGTGTAGGATTGGTTATAAATGTAAAGAAAACAAAATGCATGTATATCAGATCACCAAGTTTGAAAATGTGGAATATTCCCAAACTAACCGCACATAACTTTGAATGCATCCATAGAAAAATAATATCTAACTGTCAATGGGAGAAAATTGATTTTGTCAACGAGTATACTTATCTGGGATCAAAAGTAGATAACACATTTAAATGGGATAAGCAAGTTACTAAAATATGTAACCAGCTAAGAGCTCTAGCAAACAGTTTCTATAAATTAAAATTTTTCTTGCCTCGTAGCACACTCAAACTAGTATATTTCTCATTAGTAGAATCTATTCTTAGATATGGAATTAGAAGCTGGGGAAATACAAGCATGACATATATTAAGTATGTACAAAATTTGCAAACCTCTATCATTAAAAAAATTGTATCACCTAATATTTATAGACAAAGACACAATGTGCAACTCTTATATTGTGCTGAGGACCTGCTCCCTATAAAAGGTTTATTTTGGTTCCTTACCATTAAAGATAACTGGGGCAATAGTACTTATAAAAAAACACTGGTACATAGTCACAGCACACGTCTTATAGAAAAAAAGGCTGAAAATACCTAAAATAACAAATAAGTATGGAAGCCGAACGCTGGAGTACTGTGTACCAGTGATTTTTAATAACCTCAAAAATATTTTTTTTTTTCAGAAAATAAGAGTTTAAGCATGAAAACTGTAAAGATGTGACTTATAAATGAAAAATCTGTATATCTATAAAAAATAGAACAAACAAAGAAGAAAAGGAAAGACATTATTTGAAAGTTTTAATTCTAATATAAATGAATGTATTTTTTTTTCACTAACAAGCTTTTCATTTCCAGAATAAAAAAAATTAAAATAACATTTTTCACTTAGTTAACTAGAATTTTAATTCTATTACATTGTGCTACAGTACGATGTTATTCACTTTCAATGTGTGTTATCGTATATGTCTTACTTTTGAATGTGTGTTATCTGTGTGCTATATTGTCTTGTACTTTTGAATGTACGTTATCGTATTGTCATCCAAAGTGTTAGTGTACTTGGGACGCTTTAGTGAGTTCTATGATTGTATGTAAGAGTCTGTTATTTATTTTATATAACGGGAGACTTATATTTTATTATAATTGTATATTGAGATAGAACCTGCAGACAAGCAGCCATGTGGCAGCTTCGTGGGACTATCTATACATTGTCTAAAAAAAAAATATGTAAAATATTTTCAGTCAATAAAGACCATGTTGTGGTAAAAAAAAGTCATTTATGACGTCCCCAGAGGAGACGCAGCTGCTGACACGGCTCTTTTCAAGGAAATTTTTGATAATAACGTCACAAAAAGATCAACTCTCTCCAAGGAAGACCATTTAAGAACAATGCGGAGGGTCTCCCTCTTTGGAAAACGTGAAGGCGGGACTATGAATATGATTATTACGTTTCATCCGTATTGCCAAAAGGTACTAATAGATAGCGGTCTTTGCTACCTTGGGTGGAATGCCTGTCGGGTTCGTGACTATCTTGGAGCTACCCGTTGCTTCAAATGCCACATGTACGGCCATGTAATCAAATCTTGTACTCAGGAGTTCATTTCTTGCCGCCACTGCGCCGCAGCCGGTCATGATTTCGAGGAGTGCCCCAAGAAGGCACAGGCCGCTATCTGCGCAACTTGTACCAAGTTTCAGAAACCAGCCGATCATTGTACTGGTGACCGAGCCTGCCCCGCAAACAAAGCTGCGATCGAGGCTCAAGATCGCATGACCGATTATGGCCGCCGCTAATCCCCTCTCCATAGGCCGGGTCAACCTGCAGCGGTCTCGGATAGCCGCCCTTAAGATCAACCTTGGGATCAACATTATGCTAATTCAGGAGCAATACGTTTGGCAAGGGAAAACACCTGGTATCATTAGTCCAGGGGTGGTACTTGAAGTAGGCAGCTCTCCCGGGGCGGGTGTTCTGGTCAACACTTCGTTGATTATCCCCCTCCTTCTCGAGGGACTGTCGAACGAATACCAAACCTGTGTTTCCTTTAAATTTGGCGATTCTGAGATCATCATGATATCAGTATATTTTAAATATGGTAATTTAGTTGAACTGCATATTTTGAGCCTCACACGTGCCTTGCATATATTAAAAGGCCGAAACATAATTATTGGAGGTGACTTCAATGCGCGTTCGCCTCTCTGGTTTGACTTTAACGGAAATCGAACGGAAAGATCCTATGCCGTCGAAGATCTTATCTTAGCGCAAGGTCTGTTCATCCTCAATGAACCAGGTACGTTTACAATATTTTCAGGAACCGGTGGCAAAAGCAACATTGATCTCACTCTGTGTTCTGGATCTGTTGCGTCAAAAATATCAAAGTGGACGGTTCATGAGTGTGCGATAGTTTCTGATCATAGATTGATAACTTTTTCAGTGGGAATTACAAAGACAGAAGCTCCACAATTATCTTGTAACTTCAGAACCACTAGGGCAAATTGGAATAGCTTTGAGGATGCGCTGCGTCAATCTTTAAGGGGTTTTCATGACGTAGCCGCTAGGGAACCGGACAACTTGGGGAATTTCTTCAACGCGGAGGTGGTATCAGCCGCTGAAACTTCTTTGGGCAGATCAAACCCAAAGAAGTTAATTAAGACATTATGGTGGACACAAGAGCTGACTTTGCTGAAAGGGGTCTACAAAAGGGCCTATAGAGGCCTGGTAGTGGTTAGGCGGAGTATATGCTCGCCTGAAGAAGCGGCTGCACTCCAGGCCCGTTTTAGGGCTTCCCGTGGTGCCTATCGTTCGTGCGTCCTCTCAGCACAACGAGCTGCATGGCATAGTTGGGTAGATGAAGTGGGTAACGCCAACCCGAGGAAAATTCACAGCGCTGTTGAAAACTCGGGAAAAGGATCAGAACGATACTTATCGAGCGTTGTGCTCGGTAATAGCGAAGGGAACGCAGAGAGTGTTGACATAGTCAACTACAACGACAAACAAGCCCCGAACCGTGAAGACAAACTTAACACCGCCCTTATCGGAATGGCAGGACCAAGTTCGCAAATTTACATCTCGGAACACCTGACTTTTCGCGCAAAACATTTATGGTTTCTCGTGAGAAAAGCTACACACGAAAATCGGTTTAAGTTCGCCTGGACAAAGGGAGGTCAAGTATTTGTCCGCAAAGACAACGGAACACCTGCTATTATTATTAACGAAACAAACAAAAACATTTTGTCTCCCTCCATCAATATCCAACAAACAAAGCTCGTTTAGATATACTCATATAACTTACTGTCATATGTTTATACTTTTTCACATAAATCTCTATGTAAAACACAGAATCAAGAAGTATATGTTGTGTTTTAACATACTCATGCTCTATATCCTTTATATGCTTATGTTATATATTCGCAGTAACTATATATATACTCGCTATACTTATGATTTTATTATATCGTTATGTAAAACATTCACAACAACCAAATCCTTATATCTGTTGTATACTTTACATGCTTATATTTTCGTTTCATATTCCTTATATGCTTATAATTTATAATATTTGTAAGCTCTTGTTTTACCTACTTAATATGGTTATACTAACTTATATCTCTTATGTACTTTACATGCTTATGTTTTCGTTTCTTATTCTTTATATACGTATGTTTTATAATCTTTATAAGCTCATGTTATGCCGTGTTGCGCTAACTCCTTCTTTAGCCGACGTTTCGGACAGCGTTGCAGTGTCCATCATCAGGGCAGATCCGGTAGATCCGAAGATGTGATCCGGATCTACCGGATCTGCCCTGATGATGGACACTGCAACGCTGTCCGAAACGTCGGCTAAAGAAGGAGTTAGCGCAAAACGGCATAACACCCCAAAAACAAACAACAAAAATGCTTTTGGCCGTGAGAATCTAAAAACTTACCTTTATAAGCTCATGTTTTACTTTCTTAATATGATTATACTAACTTATATCTCTTGTATACTTTAAATGCTTATGTTTTCGTTTCATATTCTTTATATGTTTATGCTTTACAATCTTTATAAGATCATGTTTTACTTTCTTAATATGATTATACTTTATATTCTTTACATGCTTAGGTCTTATATTTGCAACAATTATATTTACACTTTATATACCTATTTTTATGCCATATATATTGTATATGCTTATGTTAAATATTGGCACCAACAAAACACTTATATCTCTCGTATATCTTATATGCTAAAGCTCACGTTTTACATTCTCTATATGCTTATGTTTTATCTTCTTTATAACATTATGTCTTATATTATTTATATACCAAAACTCTGCATACTTTTCATGCTTATGTCATATATTATTTATAAGCTTATGCTATATATTCGCAACTACTCTTACATAAGACACACGTTTTCAAATTCTGATGAATAATATTATTACGGATGAACTAGATAGCACTTATAATATAAGAGAAAAAGTATGTAATAATGTCGATGAATGTAACCTAGTTTTCAAAAATATGACAAACTCATTAGTAATTATGCACTTAAATATTAGTAGCATTTACATAAACATTAATGAATTATTATGCACCCTTAGTCTTTTAAAAACTGAACTCGACTGTATTGTTTTGACAGAGGCACACTTTTATACAGTAAATATAGATAATATACCACAATTACCGAACTATACTTGTATTTCGACGAAAACACACATTAACAAAAAAAGTGGCATAGTTATTTACGTTAACCAAAAACACCAAGATATATCTTATAAAGAAATAAACATGACCCTCACGAACTGCGTAGCATTACAATTTAAAATAAATAATCAGATTTATCAAGTAATTGCTGTTTACCGAACCCACGGATCAAAAACTCAACAATTTATAGAGAACCTCAAATATGTAATTAACAAAACAAAATGTCAAAATACTATAGTGACGGGTGACTTCAATATAAATATAGGTCTAAATTCAAACAGCATCGAAAAAAATGATTTACTTAATACGATGGCTGAGCTTAACTTCATTTCATGTATAAACGATTACACTAGAGTTGTGCCCCGACAAAACCCATCATGTATTGATCATATCTGGACTAAGGCTGACACAACTACACAATTAACACCTGTCATTTGGAAAACAAACATTACCGATCACTACACGTGTTTTTTAATTCTTCATTTAAAAAAAAATATGTCCTTTTCCAAAACTGCATTAAAACAGTATAACATAAAAACCTTAAACATACAACTTCTTGAACAAAAATTTAAATTGGAAAAATGGGAAGAAACATTAAACACCGAAGATGCCGAAAAATCTTCAATTATATTCGAAAAAACACTTCGCGAACACATAATAAATGCAACTATACATAAAAACGTTAAACCTAAATCAAAACATAGAAAAATTAAGCCCTGGATCACCCATGGAATAGTTACCTCAATTAGGAATAAAGAAAAACTATTTTATCAAACCCGAAAACAACCTAATGACTTAACTTTATTAGAATTATATAAAAAATACAGAAACAATCTTACAAATTTAATTAAAAAAACAAAAAAAAATTACTTCAAGGTAAAATTTGAAGATAGTGGTAAAGATAACAAAAAAGTCTGGGCTACAATTAACAATATTATCGGCAACGGTAATAAAAATAAACAAATAAATAAAATAACTTATGACAACGAAACAATAGACTCAATAAAAGAACCAACTAAATTTGCAAATATTTTCAACAACTACTTCGCTAAAGTCGGAGAGAAACTAGCCAAAAAAATCGACTCGTTCCAACCTCAAAATACTACCAATACATCCACACAAACTTGCCAAAATATTTTCGAAAAATTTGAAAAATGCACCCAAATAGAAATAGAAAAAATTATAATGAACCTACGAGTGTCCGCGAGCCCTGGTTTTGATAATATCACAGTAAATGTATTAAAACAAATGAGAAAATTTATATCAAAACCAATTGCACATATCATTAATAACAGCATACAGCAAGGAATCTACCCAAAAATATATAAAAATACAATAATAACCCCGATCTTCAAATCAGGAATTACATCTGACGTCTCGAACTACCGTCCAATATCTATTGTATCTAACGTACCAAAAATATTTGAAAAAGTCGTAAAGTCACAATTAACTAAACATATCACTTCAAATAAAATTATTAATGATAACCAATTCGGCTTCAGAGAAAATTTAGGTACGCGAGATTGTGATGAAAGGCTTAAACAGACAAACCATAGCTTCCCACTTCGCGGATTAAAAATATACAAATTATTTATGAAAACCGTCATTCTAGCGACATCTGTTGAGTTTAAAATTGATTCAGTTTGTTTGCAGTAGGCACCTGTAATAGTTGGAATTATATCGAGGTTCTAGAACGAAAGCAGAGAGGTCATAAAATCGTCTAGGACGACTAGGATTCCCCTTGTCTAGGCCTGAAAATAAACATTGAAGGGTGTCAACCAATTAGATCTAAACGAAAGCTATAAAATTTTGAATAACCAATCAGTGAACGGAAAGGCGTGTGTCTACGAAAGACAAAGAAATGAACTTTGGACCCAGCGATTAAAGAAATAAGTAATGGCTTCTTCATTCCCACAGAAATTAGAGGCGAACGCACTATAGAGTAAACAATCGACGTTCAAGGGAACAAGTCCTGGGAATGTTTACAATAACTGAGACATTTATGAGATAGCGAACCATTGAAATCGAGGGCTTTGGGACCTTACAAGTTGAAAAACACACACGCGAAAATGCAATGGAAAAATTATAAACGAAATAGTATAAAAGAAGGGTGGAAAAACGAAGGAAAGTTACTGGCAGAATTTTCAACTGTAGTGCAATTATTTATGATAGAAGGATTGTGTCGAGTTCGATGTAAGTCGTAATAAAGGAAAACGAAAGTGTTAGGGACATTAGAAACTAATCGTTATCAATTCTAGTTGGAGCGGGGGTATTAGGAAAACGATTGGGAATGAAAATCTCGCATTAAAATAGACATTTTAGAAACAGTGCAGAGACTGGACGAAGGGAAAATTCAGAGATTTTGAGCTGCTACAAAGGTCCTAAGAACATGATAATAGGGTACCAAAGGAAGGCAATAAAACTAAACATATAGCGATAGATTAGATTCAGGAAAAATAGACATTTTACATATTTATCAGGGTAGATAGATATTAGAGTTACACAAGACTGCAGAAGAAGTGACATGAGATAAAAGGTTGACAGTCTCATGTGTATTTTACAGGATAAACAATCGAAATTTGAACATGATTTTTGTTTACGTTAAGGTAATACACCATTATAAAAGCTATTAAGTTTAACGTGGGGCTTATGATATGTTTATATAAAGCAAAAGATATAAAAATTAATAGGTTTGAAATTAAATTAAATTTACGAGTCAAGTACCAAAATTTGAAACGTAAACAGATGTCAATGCGTATGTTTTATGTGAATCCTGGTATGAGGGAGATAGAAAATTGGGCGGAGATTGAATAAGACAATAAAAGTGACGGATATCCCAGGGTCAAATTAGGTATATCTCCCATAGAAGTGTGGAAAATTATATATTAATTAATAATAAATGAAGTATGAAATTTTCCTCAAGACCACACACATCGGGAAAAGTGAGAAAAGGAGAAAGGAAAGGAAAGGGAACGGGGATAAGGAATGATCCAAGTGGAGAAAAGCGATACAATTCTAAGTTATCCGTAAAATTAATAAATACGGCTTGGAATATAATAAGTTATAGAGTTATGAGAAATAACATAAGAATAAAGAAGAAATTTGTGTATAGAAACGTCTAAATAAAGAAAATTCAAGAGGAAAAAGGGAAAACTCAAGTCTGCGACATAGAGAGAGAAGGTACGGGTGAAAATGGAAAAGCTCATATAGGTGACAATAAAATTAAGTAGAATTTAGACAAATTGAAATCCAAAACTGCATAGTAAAGATTTCGACATGGATTTAATCATTTTTGGCACAAGATGCATAAAATTGAGATCTATATATATGTTACTGAGGACGGACCTATCGCGAATTGAGGAAAAAAGGGAACACAAAATCATGATATTTTAACTACATTTTGTATGAACCATGGGACAAAGGGAGTTTGGGCAATTAATGCAGACCTACTCAATTCGGACCCTATCGAGTAAGAGTCATGAGATAAAAACTGGCCGCCGCCCAGAGCTGGACGACAGAAGATCGTATGGATGCACAATCGATATTAGTGGCAGGGATGTTCAAGTTTACGAGTTGATAGGAGATAGAATTAAGCATCAAGAGAAATTCAGATACGTCTTTTGGAACCTGAGAGGGGTATAAAAAATGGTGCACATCAGTCAGGAGACAGTCGTGCCGTGAATTTGAAAAGTTGTTACGTGGCAGTAATACGTTCTTTGGTAGGATTAACAGTGAAAAATCTCTAAGTGTTCAATTTTAAATAAGTCCCTGGACTTAGAAAATTTCGGGAAAAGTACAAGTACTAAAATCAGTGAAATTTAAATAAGTCAGTTCAATTTAATCAAACAGTGTTAATAAGAAAAATATAATTTAAACTCAGTGCTTAAAAGTTTTAAGTGAATAGTGCAAAAGTGTTTAGTGAATTATTTAAATTTTTAAAAATAATTATAAAATTCAAAGTGAAAACATTCAAAATCAATTGAGAGTTTTATCGTTAATCTAGAGTGAACGTGTTAGCGAATTGATATTTAAAAATAGATTATAATTTAGTATCAATTTTTTTTTTAAATATTAATAGTAAATACTTACATCTTAGTTTAAAGAAACACAAAAAAAAACAAAAAGGAAACAAAAATAAACGCTCAAACCTTTGTTCTAAAAGTAACAGTTCGAAAAAAAAATTAATTGTGGATACTTTAAAATATTGGTGAAATAGTGAAATTTAGAAGAAAGTTTTAACAGATATTTAATTTATTCAGAATCGAAATAATTAAAATTTTGCGCAATTCGGAATAAATTTTCTTATAAATTTATATAAAAAAATTATAAAAGAGTGAAAATAACAAAAATAGTTCAACCTAAATAATTTATAATTTCCCGGCACATCTATATCACAAAATATTAAATATAAGCTAAATTATATGAATCAAGCAAGAATAAAATATTAAATAGGAATAGATAGTCGAAAAGATTTATTTTGAAATTAGTTGAAAAATACAGTTAATTAGGTAGGATTTCTTTGACGAGATTTGTTGTGTAGATCCCAACCGGAAAAATCTTGAAGGGGGTGAGTTTTCCTTTTATAAATAATTTTCCTAATATTAATTTTCAGGCCCTGGGAGTGAGGAGGTGCAGCGGATTATGGTATCCCAATTAAATTATTAAAACAACAAAAGGAATTACACATTAAAATATGTATATTGTGTATTTATGTATATATATAAATATAAAATAATATATTGTTTATAAAGAATATATATATGAGTAATGTATTTATATATATGCATTTTATTTATTAATGAAAACATCGGAATGGTAACGATTTTTAAATACCTACCCATGGACATATCTATATTATTGAAAAAGAAAATATGTATTTATTAATATTCAAGTCTATGTAGAATCATATATCTTATATTTATTTATTAATATATGTACTCTTATTTAACATATTTTGGCAATCGAGATATGTGTACTTATAAATATTTATATTTATTCTTCATTTAACCTCTAGTAAATGTACTAAATTCGGAAAATGAAAAAAATAGTTTAACAAAAAAAAAGGAATAAAATCAAATTGAATTAATAATGCACAATAAAAGTAAAGAGGCAAAAGTGACTTCTAAGGAATTTTTAAAATAAACAAATCTCACGTTTAGGTTAGTGTGTCAGGAGATGTTTACATTATCGGTTTGTTTACAAATAAAGCGTACACTGGGGAACTGGGTCAACAGCTTAGTTTGAAAACGACCTTGGCCGTAACTAGATAATTTATCAGGGTTATAAGGATAATCATCAGTATGTCATAGAACAATGTGTAGCGACTTGCGTATTCACAAATACTTATCATTCACAAACAACAATTGAAAAATCATCGGGTTAGCAAGATTTATATCGAATAATTACACGAAACATTTAAATATCATTGTTTAGATAGTCGCACAGGATTTTATTAATTACCTGAAACAGCTGGAAGATGTGTGCTCACATATACCTATCATTCACAAGCAACAATTGAAAATCACGGGTTAGTAAGATTTATATCGAATAATTATACGAAACATTTGAATATTATTGATGGAGTGTTCGCATAGATCCCATCAGTTGCCTGAGACAGTTGAGCGTCGTGTACCCTCTTATGTGGCAATCAATTACATGAAACAGTTGAAAAATCACGGGATAGGATGAACTAAATCTAATGTTGAACCTTGGAGGAAAAATTTAAAATAAATACAGTTCATCAAATAGGAGGCAGTGGTCGCTCCTATAACAAGACTACTAACCAAACAAAATAGAGATGGCGATTCTCTTAAATAAAAACGTCAAAACCAAACAAAAAGCCTGGAGTTCGATAGCTCTCCAAAACAAACTATCATTAAGATCTTATTATACTAGTATTTATTCGTATCACCTTATTCTTACGTATCTATTCGGTCACCAAGCCTAGAGTTTCGCAGAACTCTTGGTACGAGATCCGAGCTTGGGATGCGAAGCAGCTAGCCTCGTATTGCAAGTTATAAACCTTTCCAAAACTGTATGTATACATATATTTATTCGTATGTACTGTTTACTGGAGAATGCGGACCTGCATACAGCTTGCATTTAGGTCTGTGGACCACTCTCTCATTTTCTCTTAAACGTGGAATGAGGATTCACGACCCGTAAGTCCACACCAACCGTGAGTATATGATTGTATATAGGACGAAACCGGTTCGCCCTAAGTAAATTGTAGTCCAAGGAGGAGTAGGAATTTGGGGGTTTCAAGGCTCGAGGGAAGACTTGAAGGCAGTGCATGATGACGATGGAAGATTTTATTGGGACGCGGTAACTTAGGTACCAATCAATTTAATCGTGTCACAAGATTGCGCGAATTTCTAGTCGACTCCCGATCACCTTGTTTACTTGCAGGAGGATAGGAGCCAAATTTTGCTAGCAAGGGTTATTCTGAGTTCGTCAAATATACAATTAACTAATTACATTAACCTACTTAATTGATCTTTACATGTAACTCATAGCAGAAGAATCATAAAGGAGTGGCGCCAAACCGACACAAGAGTTTACCAAAATCAAATTTACTAACAATTAACCATTTGAGTTATATTTAATTACCTGTCCAAATAAACATGTATAATATCTTTTACCAGTGATTAAACTACTACTTCGTTAGGGTGCAGGGAATCAGAATAGTTACATAGGGAAAGTTAGCTCAATTAGTGAAATCATTTAAATGTAGACTTGCAATGGAAAGACCAATTCAATTTTGAAATTCAACGCCTTGATCAGAATCAAAAGGGTTACCACAAAAATGAAAGTAATTAAAATACTATATCATAAACCAAAAAAATTACACAACGTTTGATGGAATTTAATTACAATATAAAAACGAATATATTTGCGTTCAAGATCGTAAATAACGTATTAATTAGTTAAGTACATATGTCTATAAAGATATACAGTACAAGAGAGCTTTAAGTAGCTTTCTGTAGTTATCAAAGAAATTAAGGGTCCAATTTTCATGGAGGCTTATGTGTTGTAGGGGAGGAATTTTCCATCCCTGCGAACACATATGCAAAGCCTTAGAAAAAAAAATAAATATCGATCATGGCCAAGAGAGAAGAAAATTTTATATTGTAATAATATAATAAAAAGGATGGCGAAAAGGTGAAAATATTACAAGATGCAATCGCAAAAATAACCTCTATAATATATTTATTTTTCGGAATAACTTTATTGAGTAAAACCTCAAATTGTAATATTTAAATATTGAAGACAATATTAGTGATTTCTAAACGAAAATCTGAAACAGAAAAATCAGAAAAGGAAACGGTCACATCTGGGACTCGAACCCAGGACCCCTGTCTTTCCGGGACAGTGCTCTACCAACTGCGCTAATGGGACCCTATTCTCCTCGGTCACTTTTAACTGTATCATACTTCGAATAAGAACTACTAACATTGTCTTCATTTTTTCACCGCACATTTTTATTGGCAACTATCTTTTATGTATGATCGCAAGATTCAACCCGAACTAAATGCAATCCAGACAGCGTCTTTTTTAGATAAACCTATCTTATTTTTTATTTAATGTGCGACATCTGTTGACTTTTCTGCAAGTCTAGAATGAATATTTATTTTTCGGAATAACTTTATTGAGTAAAACCTCAAATTGTAATATTTAAATATTGAAGACAATATTAGTGATTTCTAAACGAAAATCTGAAACAGAAAAATCAGAAAAGGAAACGGTCACATCTGGGACTCGAACCCAGGACCCCTGTCTTTCCGGGACAGTGCTCTACCAACTGCGCTAATGGGACCCTATTCTCCTCGGTCACTTTTAACTGTATCATACTTCGAATAAGAACTACTAACATTGTCTTCATTTTTTCACCGCACATTTTTATTGGCAACTATCTTTTATGTATGATCGCAAGATTCAACCCGAACTAAATGCAATCCAGACAGCGTCTTTTTTAGATAAACCTATCTTATTTTTTTATTTAATGTGCGACATCTGTTGACTTTTCTGCAAGTCTAGAATGAATATTTATTTTTCGGAATAACTTTATTGAGTAAAACCTCAAATTGTAATATTTAAATATTGAAGACAATATTAGTGATTTCTAAACAAAAATCTGAAACAGAAAAATCAGAAAAGGAAACGGTCACATCTGGGACTCGAACCCAGGACCCCTGTCTTTCCGGGACAGTGCTCTACCAACTGCGCTAATGGGACCCTATTCTCCTCGGTCACTTTTAACTGTATCATACTTCGAATAAGAACTACTAACATTGTCTTCATTTTTTCACCGCACATTTTTATTGGCAACTATCTTTTATGTATGATCGCAAGATTCAACCCGAACTAAATGCAATCCAGACAGCGTCTTTTTTAGATAAACCTATCTTATTTTTTTATTTAATGTGCGACATCTGTTGACTTTTCTGCAAGTCTAGAATGAATATTTATTTTTCGGAATAACTTTATTGAGTAAAACCTCAAATTGTAATATTTAAATATTGAAGACAATATTAGTGATTTCTAAACGAAAATCTGAAACAGAAAAATCAGAAAAGGAAACGGTCACATCTGGGACTCGAACCCAGGATAATATAATAGGATTTTCTATAATATATAATGCTCTTGACTCGGGAAATAAATGTTTAAGTATATTCATCGATCTAAGAAAAGCCTTTGACAGTATAAGCCACAAGAAGCTAATAAAAAAATTAGAAAATATTGGAATTCAAGGAACAGTTAAAAAATGGTTTAAAAGTTATCTTCATAAAAGACACCAACACGTAAAAATTAACAATATATTGAGTGAACCCACCTTTTCCGAATTTGGAATTCCTCAAGGGACAGTTCTAGGCCAAATATTGTTTATCATTTATGTGAATGAAATGCTTACAGTACCAAAAAATGGAAAATCATATCTTTCGCCGACGACACAGTTTTAATCACAGAAAAAAAAACTTGGGAAGAAGGCTATCAAACTGCGAATATAGAAATAAACAACTTAAAAAAATGGTTGGATGACAACTATTTTATATATTTCATGACTTTCACATTATCAGACAAAATGCACCTAACAATAAATTCCAATATAACTATCCATAACTATTGTAATAATTATACTGACAACTGCAATTCACCTCAATGCTCTAAAATCTCAAAAAAAGGTAATATTAAATATTTAGGCATAATTATAGACCAAAATATTAAATGGACAGAACAAATTGCGCAAACTGTAAATAGAATACGTAAACTTTATTACGTATTCCTCAAACTAAGAAATATATTACATAAATCTTTGCTACTAAAGGTTTACTATGCATTAGCCCAATCAGTTCTGCAATACGGAATAATAGGGTGGGGAGGAGCGTATAAAACCAACTTAACCCCACTTGAAATAGTACATAGAAGACTCATCAAAATAATTCTAAAGAAAAAATTAGACTATTCAACTCAAAAATTATTCGATGAATTCAAAGTATTACCAATAAATAAAATTTATCAAAAAAACGCATTGCTACAAATCCATAAAGACAAACTAACAATAATTCAGCACCAGACCGAGAACCTTAGGACAAATAATAATCCCTAAACTTAATACTACAACAGCCCAACATCATTACACATACTCGGCAATAAAATGCTTTAATGAACTCCCTATAGAAATACAATTCGAGAGGAATTATGAAATTTTTAAACAAAAACTCAAAAAACATTTTACTATTATATAATTTCTAAGTATGTGTTACGATGTGCCAACCTATATTTCCATTATGTACAAAACAAATGCCATCTTATATTTTTCATTATGTATAAAAAAAAATTTTCATTATTTCCAAAAAAAAAAAATATTGCAACTTATATTTTCATTATGTATAAAAAAAGTAGTCCTTCATGCATCCAAATTGTAACAACTGATAAGTATGTATAGTACTGTCAATTTGATAGTGCTCCCTCCCTAAACACGAGAATTTCTCAATTAGGGAGGTATTGTTACCACTAATATTATATATTATATATTATATGTATATTGGTTGATAAAAAAAAATAAAAAATAAATAAAAATTAAAAAAGTCTCCACTCTTGAGACACTTCTGGGCAAGTTAGTTCCTCTAGGACTCAGTTATTGGGGAAAGAGTTCACCATCAACAGGTAAGAAACCTGTCACGGCTTCCACCTAGAGACCTCGCCCAGGGGGACGGGGTGTCACCATTAAGTCGAGCAGAGGTTGAAATCACAATTAAGGGTTTGGGTCCAAAGAAAACACCGGGATTTGACAGAATGAGCGGCATAATAGCGAAGAATGTTTGGATCCACGCTAAAGAGGAGTTTTTTCAAGTTTTGGAAAAGTGCTTGCGTAGAGGAGTATTCCCAACAGAATGGAAAAAAGGCGTGAAAGGCGAACAACAAGCCAAAAACAGATATCGGAGCCTACAGACCCATCACTTCACTTCCAATCTTAGGTAAAATACTGGAAAAAATCACCAAACATAGGCACCGTCTCACCTTGTCCCCGCTCTGCGACCGCCAATTTGGCTTTTTCCCCGGTAAGTCTACTGAGCCCGCCATTAAGTAATAAGTATGCGCTTGAATGGGTGAGGATTTGTACCAAGAAGTATGTAAATGGAATCTTTTTGGACATCTCGGGTGCCTTCGATCATGCGTGGTGGCCGATGATTTTAACTAAGTTGAAAAGTCGTAAATGCCCGCCTTTACTGTTAAATATTGTTAGTGATTATTTACGTAACAGAAAGGATATTGTGATGTATGGTGATTTTTTCATCATACGTGACGTTAACATGGGCTGTCTACAAGGGTCAATCTTTGGGCCTGTTCTGTGGAACATCCTTTTTGACGACTTCTCTAGGTTACCCTTGCCTGAAGGATGCATATCGGTACACTACGCAGATGATATGTTTCTTTTGGTCTCAGGGGACAGCAGAAAGGAAGTGGAGAGTAAAACAGAAGAGAGTCTGCGTAAAATTCTTGAATGGGGTAAGAGAAACAGGCTGAATTTCGCTCCCCATAAGACCATGGGACTTTTGATGAAGGGTATGCTCAGTCGTGCCAGAAACCCTGGGAGGCTCCAGTATTCGTTTCGTTGAAAGCACCAGGTATTTAGGAGTCACTTTAGATAGATATTCTTCGTTCCTGGCGCACGTCAAGAGCGTTTCTAGCAGGGCCCAGGCTCTATTCTTGAAATTGAGAAGGCTCTCAACGGCTGAGTGACGATTGCGGACTCCGGCACTTCGCCTCATATATAGGGGTGTTTACGTGACGCATGTCTCGCATGCCGCTTCTGTATGGGAACACCAGCTGGATAATGCATTAATCCACTTGACCCTCAAGCGGGGCCAACGGACTCCCCTGTTGGCGCTTTCGGGCGCATATAGGACTGTGGCTAATGATGCCTTACCGGTTCTGGCTGGTACAATGCCGATTGACTTAGAAATTAAGGAAGTTTTTACAAAAAAGGCATTGACAAGAGGTAGGGCCACTGTCCACCTGGGAGTCGAACTGACACCCGGTGGAGCGGTGTCCATTCATGGCTTTCTCTCTTTCTTCCCTTCAGTTAAAAGCAGAATGGAAGGGGCGCACATAAAACTGGATCACTATATGACGCAATTGGTGTCCGGTCATGGGAAGCTCAGGGGGCGGCTACATAGTCTTGCCTTGTCTCCTCATCCGAACTGTTCATGTGGTGACACTAACCAGACAGCCGAGCACATTCTGCGGCACTGCGAGTTGACGAATGCCCTAGAGGAATGGTGGATGGCTTGAGAGGGATTATAAGACCGTCATGGAATGCCGATCTCGTGTTGAACAGAGAGAATCATGAATGCTTCAAAAAGTTTGTAAAGTCCTGGGTAGAGAGATGGCCTGTGTTTAGAGTTGCTGATTTAGATTAAAATCATCTTTGTTTCAGGTGGCAAGCGTATTGTTCCTGTCACTCCACAGTTACTCCTCTATCACAACTTTTATATTGTTTATGCACAATTGAGGTGTGTTTTATTTTTTTTATTTTTATATACTCATTGGTTTTACTTTATTTGTTTTATAGCATGATCGCAATGCATTTATTATTTTATATTGTTTTAATATATTATAATAAAACAAATAAAAAACTTTATTCCACTTAATTTTATTTTGACCGTAACCGGTTTCAGCTCGTCAAAGCCATCTTCAGACTGGTACACAAAATTCTTAGTCTACGGTTTATATACACAACATATGGGGGAGGGGGGAGAGGGGTAGTTTATAGGGTTTTAATCAATTTTATTTGTTACTAAGTCGTTTAAGATTGTGGAATTTCTAAACATTTGGTAATTCCAGTAAGCTAATTACCTTGGGTTTGTAGTTCATTTCAATATTTATTAGGGAAAAAACCTCACAGGTAATATGCATTAGACATAATTTTATTGTCAAATCATTATTTATGATGGGATTATATTTGCTTTTTGAAAAGATACATGTTTACATTTGAGAAATTATTATAGGAATTAAGAAAGTAGGGACTTAGCAACTGATACTAATAGCTTATTAATTACAAAGTTACTTATTGAAGGGGTACATGTTTACATTGAAGTAGGGATGGTCTAACCTAACTACATATTTTAATGTCGAAATTATTATGAAAATTACAATGGATACAAGAGCGGAGACTTGGCAAATGATTCTAATTGTTTATTCATTACAAAGTTAGGGTCTATTTGATTGCCTTTATATTGTTTGTTTTATTATTTTTTTTTATTAATTTATTCTGAATATTGGCTTTTTACACAATTTTTGCCCGTTCTTTACTCTGTTTATTTATGCACATTCTTCCTTTTACTTTTGAATTTGGGCATTATTTATTAGGAACGCGTTGATAATTATAGTACTGTTTATTTTTGTGTTTTTAGATCTTTAATACTATGTTAATCTTTTTTCTCTTCTTTTTTTCTATTATGAACGGTCAATTTGTTGTTGATAACAATTTATCTTCTACGTTTGTTATTTGCCTTTTTATTTGTTACTAACAAATTGGTTTTTATTTGTTACTAACAGATTAGGTAGTCGAACTGAACTCTATTGTACTGTGTTTTCATTTTCCCACCATGGGGGCGGATAGACCTTGTTCCTGCATCCAGTAAGGTGACACTAATCCGGTGCGGCTGTTCCACGAACCACGGGTGCCTCCCCCGGCATCATGAGCGGGCCTGAGGAATGTTTGCGCGAGCCCGGTCCCTTTCCGTTCTGCCTCCGGTGACCTGAGGCTCACTTCATTCCCTAGGGTCTTTGGGAGTATCTCCCTCCCCTCCCTATTTACATTTCTTCAGGGGTACTCTCGGAAAACTGGCTAAAGGACGCGGGTGCTTGGGATCGTTGTGGCCAGGTCGCTCGCTACGCTCATTCTTGCCGGGACTGCCCCGTGATAGTGGGGTAAACTGCCCTCGATACGCGGCTTGTATATTTTTGTGTTTCAATCATACTTTCACTTGTAAATATTGCTCTCCTTCTTTATTATGCAATTTTGGATGCAAAACCACCAAGCGAACACATCTCTGATGTGTTCTTATTTTGTGTTACTATTAATGTAAGTATGCATACGTTATTTTGTACTAACAATCATGCATGCAGGGACATTGGATGGTTCAGAATCGTTACAAAATAAATGCAGCTTCTTTTTACAAAAAAAAAGTCCTGACGTGTGCGGCTAAGGAGGTTAAACAATCAGTTTCCTCACACAGCCGTTGGGAAAGGGTCCCCTCCAATGGCAACAAGGTACCACTTCTGAATATATAAACACTCACTTCATCACAATCTATTTATATGTATGTTTTTCCTGCTGATAGACACTGTAACGCTGTCCAAAACATTAACCAAAAAAGGAGGAAGCGCAGCACGGACCCAAAATTAATCACGCGAAATTACTTAAAGATTGTTTTTATTTTTAGTAATGTATCACAAACATATTGGGGTCACGAATAACCTGACACTATTTGAATTCCTCCTATTTATCATAATATTGTAAATGGAAAATGTTGATTTTGCAATTAATAAGAGAAAAATAATAACAAAAAGGAAGATATTTTAAAACTACAGAAAAACGTATTTAATGGAAAACAAAATTAAAAATATAAAATTAAATGAAATTACTTAGGGGTGGTCGTCGCATCATTTGCATCCATTGCTCATTGCTCATTGCGAGGAGAGCGAAACAACACTTATTTGGTATTGCCTACATTTTATTTTTTTCCGTAATTTTTAAAAATTATTTATAGGAAGTCTTGTGGGTTTATTTTTTTCGAGCGCATTATAGTAGTATTTATTTTTAATTATATCAATCTAGGTTGGGTTACATGAACGGATGTCAATTGATTGCTTTGTCAGTTTCCGAACGAGTATAGACCCGGAGGAAATAACAAATACACTAATAAATGCACTACAGTTAAAACTTGAGTCTCTAAAGCGGTCTTTTAAAGTTGTAAGCATCACTGTATTGTTTATTTAGTTTTAATGAAAAGGAGTATATAAATATCACTTTATTAAAATTTCATAATAATACTGCCTGGTTTTGAAATGATAATATGCAAAATTCCTACCGGAATAACATTTATTCAGCTTGTACCTCAATTCCCAACCATCAATTTGCTTGAAATGTTTAGAAATTTGGAACAATGTCATGAACATAGTGCAAATTCGAGTAGATTTGTTTTTAAAAAAACAGAAGAAGTATTGAACTGTTGGAGACATCCTATTGGTGTGCATAAACTTTTAAAATAAGTAAGCTGACTGTATTAAAAATGCTTAATATCGTTTGAGTATTCATTCCTTGTGTTGTGGCGATAATTACCTCCAGGTATTGCGGTGCATCTCATTACATTGTGATTGTGTTGTTGTATTTGAACTCACTTTATTGTGATAGAGATACAATGGTAAGTGATTGGACTCCCTTTTTTCCCTCTTTCCATATCTTGTTAATTTATTCTACACACCATCACCCAATTCCAACAAAAGCAATTCATTTCGTCTCGTTTTTAATTCATTTCCAGTCCACAATTCATGTTCATCTGAAGCTGTAATTAGAGAACAGTTTCGGATGCAACAACAACCGTGTAATATATTCGTATTCATGTGAATTACGGCTGAAACTCATATGCGAAAACCCTATACTTGTGTATGTAACTGCCCACAAAAAATTCATTCATGACATTCCTAATTAGGGAGTTTCTTTTTATGCTTCATAAAAAAATAATTAAAGGTTAAAAGAAATTCCTGTTAGAGAAAGAGTCTGAAAGAAAAGAAGCACATTATTTGAAAACATTACCAGAAAATCATTTATGAAAGTTTTCATGGTTTTCGGTAACCTAAATCTTCTCAGCCACGATATTCAAATCATGTTTTTTTAGAAAACCGACAAAGAATAAATTCATACGCACCCAAACAAAACTTTCCAATTTATTCACATATGCTTAAAACAATGCCATGAAATATCTCAGTTTGGCAAACAGAACGCCCGGTTGGTACTGTTGGTAGGTACGAGGAAGTCATAAATAAGGCATTGGGCCATATGTTACCTAACAAAGGTGTGAGGTCTGTACCAACTTTTGCGGGCTTAACTTGAGGTCTGGTAGGACGGCCCGGCCCGACCCTTCGTGAATCGCATACCCAATCCGAGCCCAATCATTTGTTGTTTTTTTGTTACCAAACCCTTGTAAAATGTCTACTAGAAGATTGATACATTCCTTAAAATGTCTCGGATACAAGGAATGAATTAGAACATATCTTTGAGAATCCACCGTACTCTTATTTTATGTTCAACGAGAATCCGTTTTGATTGGGTCATCTATGCTATATTAGACTCTACATAATCAGACCGTTCAAATATTTAACTACACATTAGACAATCGCTATTGCTTGTGCCATTCACGTAAAAAAATTACAAAAAATGTATAGGGTGTAACACCACGTACCCGAAGGTTTTTTACCAGCAATTCCTGAGTATATTTGGAGTTACGCGTATAAAAATCGAGTATAATGAATGCCTGTGATATTCACAAAAAACAAACTAATAAATTGTTCAAAAAAATTTTGAAACTAGAGCAAAGCCTGACTAATAACTTATAATAAGCCTTGGCAAATAGAATCAGCTCGGCAATAGGGTAGGTTCGGGGTAAGTCCAAAAACTAGAGTCCCGCCCTACCAGACCTTGAAGGGAAAGTTTTCCCAGGGCCGAAGTTTGTACATACTTGGTAGATTAAATAATTCATATGATTGATTGGAAGAGATCCATTAGGAATCAAGAATTTGCCCGAACCGGCGATCAGCTGTGATTTAGTTATCAATCAAAATACTTCAATACCACAACCAATTGCTGGCGAAGCAACTGGACACTTAGATTTATCTTATGTCGCCAAACCCTGACATATTTAACAGAATATTATAAGCAAGCTGGTTTGACGTTCCCTTTTAAATGAGGCGATATTTATTGACTAAGCCCATCTCATATTTATCTACTCATGATAATTCAACCTCCCATTTATCAATAAACACACATCTTAATTATTTAAATGATACGATATAACATTTGTACAACTAATAAAACAAATTGCGTTTTTTTATTACAATTTCATCCAGTATTACAATACGGGAAGGGGGATTCTTATGATCATTATTGACACTTGAAACAATACAAAGAATACTAGTAAAAATAAACTTAAAAAACTATACTACTTCCCAACAAAAAAATCTACCGCTAGCTAAAATATATTCAAACTGTTCGAAGTTCCACCCCTAACAAAAATATATTCAAACTGTTTGCAGTTCCGCCGCTAGCAAAAATATATTTATAACAGTATAGATTTAGTACAGACACTAAATAACAATATATGCTGAAAAATTAATAAGAGGACTAATGGTACCACAGTTACGTACCAAAAACATAAGGTTTAGATCCATTTGTATATAATGCAATACAATTATTTATTGATCTTCCGGCGGACATTTAAATGGACCATTAACGGATTTTTAAATGTATTTTTTTTCTGCTCATATTTCGTAAGTACAGCTTTTATTTTATTGTATTGATTAACACTCTTTTTCTAAAACACAAACACTAACTTAGATTAGGAAAAAATATAATAATGCACAAAGTTGAGGTTGAGAGAATATGGCTGGAGAGGTGAAAGGGTCACCCTCAACCAGCTTCTCCCAATCCGGACTGCCACGAATTGGGTGGGCAAACCTCACCCCATCAACCAGGGCACCTCCGGTTATTCAAGATAACCGCAGATTATTTGAACAACCGTTCTATAATTCTGTCGTACGGGGATGTCACTATCGAACGGGAGGTAAATATGGGTTGTCCCCAGGGTTCGGTTCTTGCTCCAGATTACTGGAACATTTTGTTTGACGACTCCTCCAGGTTGCCCTTGCCTGAGGGATGTATCTCGGTCGATTACGCTGATGAAAAATTGTTTTTGGTCTCGGGGAACAGCAGAAAAGAAGTAGAGTGCAAAGCTGAAGAAGGTTTAAGTGCAATTTTAGAATGGGGTAAGAGAAATCGTTTGACCTTCGCTCCCCAAAAGACCATGGGTCTCCTGATGAAGGGCTCCCTCAATAGAAGGAGAAATCCCTGCATCAAAATGGGAGATTCAAACATCAAATTTGCGGAAACCACTAGGTATTTAGGCGTTCTATTGGATCGAACGTCCTCTTTCTCGGCACATGTTAAGAGTGTATCAAGCAGTGCCCAAGCCCTCTTCTTGAAACTGAGAAGGATCTCAACTGCCGAGTGGGGATTGCGTTCTCCAGCGCTTCGCCTTCTATACAGAGGGGTGTATGTGTCGCAAGTCACCTATGCAGCCTCTGTATGGGAGCACCGCCTGGATAATGTATTAATCCAGTCGGCACTCAAGAGGGGCAAGCGAATCCCCCTGTTGGCACTCTCTGGTGCCTATAGAATAGTTGCCTCGGACGCTTTGCCAGTTTTGGCTGACATATTGCCAATTGATTTAGAAATTAGGGAGGTGCTAACAAAGAAGAAGCTTATCAGAGGAAGACCTGCTACTCACCTAGGTGTTAATTAATACCAGGCGGATCTGTGTCTCTCCCTGATCTTCTTAGAGAGATGCAAGAAATAACGCTGAGTGAATGGCAAGCGCGATGGGGCAGGTCAAATTCGGGAAGATGGACTTACTCATTCTTCCCGTCTGTTTAACTCAGAATGGAAGGTGCATATTTAAACCTGGATCACCATGTGACCCAACTTCTCTCCGGGCATGGGGAATTCAGGGGGAGACTTCACAGTCTAGCCCTTTCCCCCCATCCAAACTGCGCATGTTGCAATACTGACCAGACTTCCGAGCATATTATTCTGTGACATTGTGAGATTTTGACGGATGCAAGAGAGGAAATGTTGGAAGGTCTGAACGTCATCACAAAACCGGTATGAAATGCCGATCTGGTTTCGAATAAAATGAACTTTGAGTGCCTGAGGAAGTTTACAAAGGTTTGGGTAGAGAGATGGCCTGATCTTAGAGTCGCTGATTAGATTAAAATCATTCAGAGTTTCAGGTGCCATGTGTGAATGCTTCTGGTTTCCTCTGTTAATTCTTTTCTTGCTCTCATATTACCTTCGTTATGATGTCTGTTTTATTTTTTATTTTCATTTTATATTAAATTATTATTTCAATAAAAAGGGTTCAGTTTTATGCAGTAATAACTTTATTCTTCTTCTTACAAATTTACACATTGACAGGTTGCTTCTTAGTAATAGACAATAGGACAAGGTTCAACAGTATTGCCAACCAAACAATGTTTCCAGATACCTTATAGCCAACCTAAGATAATTGCATTTATATTGCCATATTCTAACACCCCTTATCAATGTAAATACAGTTGTTAAACATAAACAAACTAATAATAATTCCTATTTTAACATTGATTATGTTATACAGTTTTGCCCATAACACCACACTTATTTAAATGTTTTACAATCAGCTCTCTGCTTAAAGCTTTTGTTAATATGTCCGCTGGTTGCAAATTTGTGTTAACATATCTTACACAAATCTTATTTTCTCTGACCAATTCCTTAACAAAATGATAGCGAATACCTACATGTTTTAATCGCTTTATAGCATCTGTATTTGCATTTATTAATGCCGACTGATTGTCACAAAATATATTAACAGGGCAAATATTTTTAAAATCAAGTTCAGTTAGCAGATTTATAAGCCATGACACATCACTAGCAGCCATGCACATAGATATATATTCTGATTCAGTGGATGACAAAGAAACAGAGGCCTGCTTCTTTGAACTCCATGCGACAAGATAATTATAAATCAAAAGTATATAACCAGAAGTGGATTTTCTGTCCTTGATATCACCACCCCAATCAGCATCGCAATATCCTTCCAAAATGATATCATTACATTTATAAATTAACTTATAATTTAGACTATACATTATATATCTGAACACTCTCTTTAATGCACTTAATAGCTCATTGTTGGCGCAGGTTTGATACCTACTTAACATAGAAACCGGAAAACACAAATCAGGCCTGGTACCTGATGCAGCATACATTAGACATCTTATCATTTGTCTGCACAAATTCTGAATACTGTTGTCTACAGCAATACTGTCTTTTACAAATATTTTAGTGTTAAAATTAGGGTCCATAGGGGTTGACATAGGCTTACAATTTTGCATATTAAATCTTTTTAAAATTTTCTCCAAATATTCTCTCTGATCTAACTCTGTAATACCAGTTTTCAAATTTCGCTTTACATTTATACCTAGGAAATTTGATATTAGCCCTAAGTCTTTCATTTTAAACTCTTTACATAATATACTCTTAAATTTAGAAATATATTCCTCGTTTGTACCAAAAATTAAAATGTCATCGACATAAAGTAAAATGTACATTTTCTCATTGTCATAATACTTTAAATATAAACTTGAGTCACAGTTAGATTTAACAAAACCCTCTTTATTTACTACAGAATTGAATTTTATGTTCCAACACTTTGGTGAACTCTTTAAACCGTACAGTGACTTATTTAGCTTTACAATATTATTTTCCTCAGAATAAGCCCCTTCTGGCAATTTAATATAGACTTCTTTGTCTATATCACCATACAAAAACGCCCCTATTACATCCATTTGATATATAGGTAAATTTAATTTAGTCGCTATCGCTACAAAAATTCTAAATGTTGATAATTTAGCCACAGGAGCGTAAATGTCACTTAAATCAAAACAACCATTTTGTTCAAACCCCCTTGCAACTAGCCTAGCCTTATACTGCTTTACATTACCATTTCCTTTAAGCTTAAAAACCCACTTGCTACTTACTACCTTTTCATGTACTGGTGCATTACAAAAAACCCAAGTATTATTCTCTTCTAAAGTTTGCAATTCTCTACTTATTGCCTCTTTCCACCTATTTGCATCGCTTCTTTCCATAGCTTCTTTGTATGTCACTGGCTCATTTGCTTCATTTACAACATTTTGACATTGATAGAATGTTGTCGGTTTCCTCACCCGCTTGCTTCTTTCATTTTGAGGTAACAATGTTTCATCTAGGTCTGATAGTTCATCATCACATGGCTCATATTCACTCTGGCTTTCACTTTCACATAAAGAACTGTTTACAGTGAGATTTGTATGACTGTCATTTTGGGTAACTTGAGATTCCTCACATTTAGCAACATTTTGTTCTTCCACTGTTTCTTCTGATGTCAGCAAAATTTGAGTATTCTGATCCGACACATCCTCAATTTTCTCTGTTTCCTCTTGACTTAAGATAATTACATCTCTATTTATGAATTCTAGCCCATTGTCACTCCGAAATATCTTGACTTTATTTCCAGTTGTATTTTCGGCTTTATTTATAAAATCCTCCAAACAGCGCTTAATCTCGTGTTTTGCTTCAACGAAATACACACTTCTAAAGTTAGAAAAGTCATCCTTTAGAACGACAAAATATCTCGACCCGCCAATTGATTTTTCTTCCATGGGTCCACAAGTATCCCCATGTATGATTTCACATGTTTTTGTGCTCACATGCTCACTCCTCTTAAATGGTAGCCGGTGTATCTTTCCTTTCATGTAACTTTCACATTGGGGTAAGTCAGTTTGGTTTACTTCAATGTTATTTTTCTGCAATGCTTTCTTCACGTAATCAAAGTTTTGATGTGCGAATTTCTCATGCCACTCGTATAGGTCATTTTTAATAATATTAGCAACACTTGCGACCTCGCATTTGAAACGAAAATCCATATAGTATGAACTGTCTACTCGACTTGCTATCGCACAAACAACTCCATTTTTATAAAATAAACACGAACTGTCACTTGTGACCATAGTGTATCCGCGGTCAGCTGCGCATTTCACAGAAAATAAATTTGACTTCAGATCCGGAACGAACAAAACGTTGTTTATGGTTGAATTTATCCATTCAGTCCCATTATAGACTTGTACCGCCATCTGTCCATAGCCTAACACACTAATGATTGCCCCATTTCCAACAATAACAGACATTTGCGGAACATTTGAAAATGATGTAAATAAAGTGCGATCGTTGCACATGTGTTCGCTCGCTCCAGAGTCAACTAACCACTTTGATTGTTCATAATTTGTATGCAAGGAATTCAACACTACAAAAGCATTAATTGTTTTCTTATTTTCCTTTGACTTTTTAAACCGACACTGTGCCTTATAATGCCCGAATTTTCCACAGTAAAAGCATTTAAGTTCGTTTAACTTTTTCTCACTGTCTCGATTACTTCTACACTCAGCTTGTAAATGTCCGACTTTACCACACATGTAACACTTAATATTTCTTTTAGCTACGAACGCAGACGAGGACGAAGTATCTTGTATTTCATCACTTTTAACTTTCACCCTTTCTTCTTCAATTAATAACCTGGCCACTAAATTGTCGAACGTTTGTTTGTCGTCTGGCGCCGATTCCCACGCCGACAAAAAATGTTTGTATTCATGTGGCAAGCTCATTAAGACTTTAGTTATTATAAATTTATCAGACATATCCTCGCCCATTTGTTTTAACTGATTTTGCATCTCTTGAATTTTAGAGAGAAAAACTGACATTTCGGTGCCTTTCTCATATCTGTATTGAAAGAATCTTTATTGGATAATATGGATACTGGTTTCCGACTTCTGTTCATATACACTTAGAAGCTTACTCCACATTGCAGCCGAAGTTGTGCACGATATGATATGTAGCATAACGTTTTCCGACATTCTCGTAACCAGTAGCGTCTGAGCTTTAGCATCTTTTGTCTCCCAAGTGGTTCGCACGGTAACATCTTCAGGTTTCATAGTGCACCCTTCAACAATGTCCAGCCATCCTGTCCTCTGAGAAGTACTGTCGTTTGAAATTTCCAAATATTCCAATTCCTTGCCCCTTCCAACTTCAATACATTGGTAGTCACCGCGTTTCCTTCCATTTTGCTATCCTGCCTTGCCTGATCAGATATATCAGTGGTATTTTATCCTTCTCAACGAAAATTTTCTGCACGCGTTCCGGCAACCTAACCTCACTTTTCGCTGATATTCACTCCCGTTGATTTATTTTGCGTACTTTTAACTTCATCAACAGATTAGCGACTCTGGGCCCATAACCTGTGATTATTTCAATAAAAAGGGTTCAGTTTTATGCAGTAATAACTTTATTCTTCTTCTTACAAATATACACATTGACAGGTTGCTTCTTAGTAATAGACAATAGGACAAGGTTCAACAGTATTGCCAACCAAACAATGTTTCCAGATACCTTATAGCCAACCTAAGATAATTGCATTTATATTGCCATATTCTAACAGTTTGCAATCACCTGTGCATTATATATCTGATTTTTTTTGTTTGTTTTTTTTTTTGTTTTATCTGTTTTCTTTTTAATTTTGTCTGTTAATGCTTTTCTTCTTTCCATAGTATCTGTTATTATTTTGATTATTTCTTTTCTTATAATTGTTTCTATTTTAGCAGGATTCCATGCGAGACTGACCCCTTGAGCGATGGTAGTGATGACATCATCACACAATCCGTCATAATGAATTTAATTAATTTGATTTGAGTTTTTAATTAACTGGTCCTTTATCATTTTTTCTTCTTTTTTTGCTTTACATATTATTAGGAGTGTGTGCAGTAAGCCGGAACTGAACTTTAATCGTCCTGTACCGTCTTCAACCCGTTTTGGGTGTGAAATAGACCTTGTCCCTGCCTAATCAGACGCCTCCCACACCGGACAAGTGTTCACACAGAGTCGACTGCGCCTCCCCCATCGCCATGGCTGGCTTGAGGAATGGCCGAGCAAGCTCGGCAACCTTCCGCCCACCCTCCGAATGCCTGACGCTCACTTAGTCCCTAAGGTCTTCGGGCACGCCCCCAACCTTCCCACATACTTTTTCTTCAGGGCATAATCAGGTAATCCGGCGGAGGGGCGCGGTAGTCGTTCTTTGTGTACGGACAGACCGATCGCCATGCACATTCTCGATGGGACTGCCAGTGGACGGGTGTAATACTCTCCGGTAATATTTATATATGTTTAAATGTAGATCCCTACACTATAAACATGAATGTATATGTGTTTCTTTTCATTTTTTTTTCTTTCTCTACAGATGGCCTAGTCTTTAACCCTTAACGGTTTTGTGGTATCCCTGTGAGAAAATAATTACACATAGAAAATAATTATTTCCTAGAGGAGCAGTGGACTTTTTAAAATAACACACATTTATTGAAGTAACTGATACTGCCATCGATTGGCCGCTGCCAAAAACTTCCTTCAAAATTTGAATATCATCGTGTTTATCGACATTTTTGTCATTCATCGAGAGATTTTTTGACAGTCGGATGTTAGAAGAGTTCAGTGCTACAAAAAACCTCTTTTCTGTGCAAATATTAAGGTAATAATCCAATTTTCTATTAAAATACAATGTTATTTGTGATTATTTTAAAAATTATATTGAAATACTTAAATTACCATTCGTGAGTTGAATTTTTCATGTGTTACTTCAAATGTACCACAGCTCCACTAGGGAAATCTGCACTGACCGTAAATTAATTTTTTGTGTTACTGCACTTTGCTAGTAAAAGTTATTTTGATGTTCTTCCAGATGGAAAGGCTGAGCGATTTTGAAATAAATGCATATGTCATAGATTTGCCGTCAGATCCCGAATCTGAAGTTGACGATTTGAGTGAAGATGAATTAAATCCAGAAGAAATCTTTAATCCTACAGAAATCGAAGATTTGGATGACGATTTCTGTGAAGATGATAATGCACCTCTGTCGTCATTACTTACGGTTCAAACAAATACATTTGAAAATATACCTGAGAATTATGAATGGGTGAGGAATATTGACAAAATTAAGAACATTGAACCATTTACGGAAGAAACAGGTGTACAAATTTCAAGGCTTGTTGGAAAATCCCCAGTAGAGATATTTTCAAGTCTCTTCACAAATGATTTGTTTGAACACATTGTGTATCAAACAAATTTATACGCAGCAGAACAATATGGCACCAACTATACCCCTATTACTACTGAAGAATTAAAGTTATTCCTCGGTATCAACATTCTAATGGGTTATTATTTTTTTGGTAAACTAATGTTTAAGACAAGATTTTTTATGCATAGCACATAGGGTAACAATTATTTTACAAGCAATAATTATTCGCCTGAAACACTCATCCACATTGAAAAATCTCCTGATAAAAGATACATGACGCCAACGGGACTCGAACCCGTGTCCCTTCGATTTCCGGTCGACAGCTCTGACCACTGAGCTATGGCGGCTTATCTCTTATCCGCGAAATAATTCAATATATACTAGTGTTTCATTCAACAATTACTGCTTGTTACATTTTTTTTACATTTCAAAATGTAACAAGCAGTAATTGTTGAATGAGATACTAGTATATATTGAATTATTTCGCGGATAAAAGATAAGCCGCCATAGCTCAGTGGTCAGAGCTGTCGACCGGAAATCGAAGGGACACGGGTTCGAGTCCCGTTGGCGTCATGTATCTTTTATCAGGAGATTTTTCAATGTGGATGAGTGTTTCAGGCGAATAATTATTGCTTGTAAAATAATTCTAATGGGTATAAAACGATCACCCAGTTATAAAGACTATTGGTAAAGACATCAACAATTATCATAAAAAATAATGTTCATATATGAAACAGGTTTCTCATTCTTTTTTACCATTAATTATTATTTTAAACAATTATTGTTATTTTTCTTAATTGAAAAAAAAAAGTGCTACTGGAGCAGTGGTACTCTGGAATGACCACACCAAGTTTTTTAATAAATCTTTCAAATAATAACTCATATTTTTTTTAATTATTTTTCCTCATTTATTAACATCCAAATGAACCTATATATGCAAAAAAAAAATGGAATTGAAAGAAAAGGTCCAATGTTCCGGTAAGGGTTAAGCAGTTATTTCGTCCTGTATTATTTTTAGGCTTATTTTATTTTACTATACCTGTACATATTTTAATATTGTTATTTGTGTTTTTGTGCATATTGTAGGCAGCCTGCAGCCTAACCACTATGCAGGGACATTGGAGGTCTAGATTCATTTTATAATAAATGTAGAGTCGTACAAAAAAAAAATAGAGTCCTTGTGAGAGCCCTGAAGGAGTAACCATCTGTTACTTATACCAGGGCGGGTAAGCGGTGGATAACCTCCAGGGCACCTCCGCTAAGTCACCAAACGTAGCCATCCACTTGACCAAGGTGACCTTTGACAGAGGTATTGAATGTTTCACGGGGCGGCGTCACACATACCCGCCTCCCACGTTGAATTTCGTCTCTACCAGGGTGGAATGTACTCTAAGAAAGGAAATGGTGAAAAACCACCATATATTGGTTCATTTTCCTGTACACAATTGTCGTTTTGTCATCAGACGAGAATTGATGATGACAGTCTGTATGAAAACGGGTCAGTTTCAACGTCTCAAAAACCCATCCGTGACTGATTTCGGCAAAGAGGGAGTTTAGTGAAATTCAACGGGAGCAACCTCCTTAATAAAGAATTCACTGAAATGCTCAGAGTATCTCAGGCCAGCTCGAGTTCGGGGCTCCACGGAAACCCGAGTAAATCTACATAGGGCTAGATTCTGTGTGTTCATGGATTAATGTGTATGTGTGTATGGATATAAACACATCCTTATTTTTAAATAACAATGTACAATAACCATTAAAAAAACCCAACTTACATTTATATAAGAAAATTAAACCAATACACATAAATAATTGTACCACTTAATCATAACCACCTAAACACCTCAGCATAGGTTCAAAGTAGTGAGGTGTTCACGAAACTTATAACATTACACACCACAGTGTCACTTACTCAAACCTACCTTACACCCAGCATAAAACAAACACCATATTAATAACAGTTTTAAATATATATATATATATATATATATTATATACAAATGTAAATAATTCGGTAGACACTGTCATGTATGTATAAAAATAAATGCTTCAATAGTGATCTGCTCTAAAACAATCATATATTTTAAATACTTTTTAATTTTCATTTGCTTTGGATTATTAGGGAATCAAAGAGTTATAAATATGCTATTGAAATAATTACATGTTACATGGTTGCATGAACCAATAATGTTTTTTTGTTAAATACATGTTACAAAGTTGCATGAACCAATAATGTTTTTCTGTTAATTACATGTTACATGGTTGCATGACCCAATAATGTTTTTCTGTTAATTACATGTTGCATGGTTGTATGAACCAATAATGTTTTTCTGTTAATTACATGTTACATGGTTGCATGAACCAATAATGTTTTTCTGTTAATTACATGTTACATGGTTGCATGAACCAATAATGTTTTTCTGTTAATTACATGTTACATGGTTGCATGAACCAATAATGTTTTTCTGTTAATTACATGTTACATGGTTGTATGAACCAATAATGTTTTTCTGTTAATTACATGTTACATGGTTGCATGAACCAATAATGTTTTTCTGTTAATTACATGTTACATGGTTGCATGAACCAATAATGTTTTTCTGTTAATTACATGTTACATGGTTGCATGAACCAATAATGTTTTTCTGTTAATTACATGTTACATGGTTGCATGAACCAATAATGTTTTTCTGTTAATTACATGTTACATGGTTGCATGAACCAATAATGTTTTTCTGTTAATTACATGTTACATGGTTGCATAAACCAATAATGTTTTTCTGTTAATTACATGTTACATGGTTGCATAAACCAATAATGTTTTTCTGTTAATTACATGTTACATGGTTGCATGGACTAATAATGTTTTTCTGTTAATTACATGTTACATGGTTGCATGAATCAATAATGTTTCCGCATTAAATTCATTTGTTCCGAAAACATAAATAGTTAAAGAAAAACAAGTGTAGTTGAAAGAATGAAAAAAATGGATAATGCAACATTAAACTAATTACCTATATAAAAATAATAAATACCTACTTACATCATGAAATAATGTTCAAAGATGATCAAAATAAAGTAAGAAAAACAACATAACGATAGTGAGACAATAACTTAAAGATCTTACACACAGCAGGGATAAATAGTTCGTAATCAACAATTTTTTTTTTTTTTCCAACATACAAGTTATGGTAAATTGACAAAGTGGAGTATATTAGGGTATGAAAAGATTTTACTTTATTTCATGTACAGCCTTCTGAAAAATTAATGTTGTGTGTAGTTAGTTTTTGAGTGTGGGATGTGGATTAGTTGGTTTGATTATGTGTCTCGTACTAGACAGTACGTGCAATAATTAAATTTGGAAGCAACCTCTGGGCTGGAGCCCGCAAATACCCAAATAACTCTACTTGATTCTGTAGAAATGAAGGCGGCCCGCTTGATTGACAATCCGTCGAACAGATCGATTGCCATCTCTAATGATCAGACGCAATGTAGGCATGCTGAGTTTGTTCTACCGGTATTGCAGTAGAGCTTACTTGAACGAGCTAGCAGCATTGAATCCCTATGAAACACCCGTCAACGCCCGTTAAAAGTTATGTGCATATAATGAAAAAAAAAATTAATCATTTAACATGTATCTACTTATAAATAAATAAATAAAAATCAAGACTCTTATTAATAAATCCCTATTTACAGCCCCTATCTTAACCCTTTTTTGTTGTTTGTTTTTGGGGTGTTATGCCGTGTTGAGCTAACTCCTTCTTTAGCCGACGTTTCGGACAGCGTTGCAGTGTCCATCATCAGGGCAGATCCGGTAGATCCAAAGATGTGAAAAACTTACCTATCTTAACCCGCCTCTAAACGTTACCCAAACGGGCAGCAAAATAGTTCCCTGTCCTTACACCATTTAGACAAATCGCCCTTATGGGGTGTAACATTAATGAAATAAATACAAATTGTTCGTCATAAGATGTAGGCTTTTCAAAAGACGTTAATATATCAGACAAAATAGGTAAATTTCAACATAACCTAACCTAACCGAACACACAGAAACATGACCATAACCTTATCCAATCTACTTCTAACATCCGCCTATTCACTGGATCATTGCCTATTGAAGCTTAATAATGGGTATTGGCTGAAATATTATAAATTCTGGCTGTCAATGAATAAATAGGGACATCATTAAATTTGACAGTACATCGAGCCTTTTGTTCCCCCACTTGATTAATGCGTACAGCGCGGATCTATTATTGAATTGGTAAACTATGTTTGTACGTACTAAAAAGGTATTTCGATTTCGAATAATCAAAATGTTCATTTGAATGGACAAAACAAATTATATTTAAATAAATTGAATTACTTTTTTTACCTTGGAGACATCAATAGAAAATAATTTATCTAATGTATATTAAAGGCCCATTTACACATATCCATGACTTTTCCGGCAGATTGAAAAAGCGTCCGTGTCGGTGAAAAAAAATATTGTTTCATAAATTCTCTAACAACGCATCTGCACACTTCCGTATTAGTACCGTCACAGTGCTCTCAGTGTCCGTTAAGCCACCGGTAAGCACGGACGAGCGGGACGAGTATTGTTACCAATGATATTTTTGCCGAAGCATGAACGCGCCCGAAGCGAAATGGGAGAGGAGCGGTTGATATATATATTTACACATATATATTTTTTACGTTATACCAACACAGGCGGTCCTGAAGTAACTAATTTCAATCAGGGCCTATTACATCTTTGAGGATGCTGTGAGGAGGGCCTGGTTATCCAATAAATGGTTTCCGGGGCGGCGGTTCTCAAACCTGCCTCCCAGATTCCAAATAGAATTATTTACTTATTTAACGCCCAGAGGGCTTTTACATGGTTGATAGTATAATTTTAATTTGACAGATACTTTGAAACATAAAAAATAAGAATAAAATTACATTTGATAAAAGCTATGCAACAAGTCATACAAACACAAGAAACAAAAACAGAAAATTACAGTTATTTGTAGGTTTACATGATATTATTATTTATTATTTTTAATTCTCTAAAAAAGTTTCTTCCTTCAAAACATGATTTTAAAACAGCTTTCTGTCAGATATGATTTAAAACTGTCATGGCTAAAAGCATAAACGTGATTTATTTTCCTTATTTAACCAACTTTTCGGACAGCATTACAGTGTCCATCATCAGGGCAGATATGTAGATTATGATGAAGGGTATGTTTATGTATGTAGAATGGCACATTCATATTTGCGGATGGTAAAGTGAGACGATTGAAAGATGTTGTGATAATCACAGCGTTTATTGAGTGTCAGTGTAGATGTTGCGATGACACTGAACCGATGCTCGACGTAGTTGGTATAAAAAGCCTAAAATCGACACCACGTCGGTGAATATAGTCGACAGCAGAGCATGGATCTTCCAGGTACTCCAGTGTGAAGTAAGCCGAAGGTACGGTGGACCTGGTCGGCAGATGAAAGTGGCGTGCTCAAACCACGCGAGCGATGCCGCATATACCTGCGGCTCGATGCAGGAGCGAGTTGCGCGGCGCCACCCCTCATCAGTTGCAGCTGGACGCTTGAATAGAACTGACCGACTGAGTGCTTAAGACAGACATACTGCAACCTAGCTGATTCATATAGGGCACCCGCGTCCGGTAGAATCGAGAATCTTCCCAGCCACAAGTAGATCGGCCGCCTTTGCCGCTTACCTCGTTGGTTCAAAATGTGAAAGGCGTTACACATATCGATATTCTGGAACTTACTAGTAGCTTACCGCTACACATACAAAAGTTTCTACATACATAAACTCACACACCTCACTTGATGGACTCTGTAATCCTGTCCGAAACGTTGGCTAAAGAAAGAGAAAGCGTAACTTATTTATTTATTTATTGGACAATTTATGTAGAGCCGCTTTTGTGAGATATCACCTCAGGGGCGCTTTACAGTTCATGCAGGTATTAGTACCATAGAAACTAATCAAACAACTAGATAATCATGAAAATAGCGCCATTGTACAGGACGATAAGTTGCATGATGGCTTCGTGACAGTACTGATGGAATCACAGACGAGTGCGAATAGGAGACGCTGTGGTATCACTGAAAAACTGAGACGGAACTGTACGTCAAATGGACCTTAAATATTCAAATAAATAGCCGTATATAGATTTCCTCTTCATTACCAAACCAAATATATATTTGATATTAATGCAAATTAATTCCATTCATCCGTTTTCTGAATATAAATATTAGGTATAAAAAATAATCATTATCTTTACTATGGAGAATATATGTTGTCTGGGCACGCCAGAATAAGATAAAATTATTAAAATGAAGGTCGACAAAATCTCATTAACTATTGATACAAACAAACAACAATTGTTTTGAGGTTATGTAGCTGGAATAAGAAACATCACGTTAAAATCGCAATATTTAAAAAATGTGTTTCTGTCTATATCTGAAAATGTAAACAAATCTAATTTATGAAACAACTACAAAACACATTTCACGCATTCCATGGCTGGAAAGAATGAAATGTCAAACAACACTGTTTAGACATCCACTTCTTCCTTAACCTAGATTCATCCACTCAAGCGATTTTTGGCGTGTTATGGCAAGTTTGCAAAACATTTTGAGGAATAGCGTGCTAGAATGGGCCAAATTTATCTACCTTTAATAAAACAATTTTTTTTAACTTTCTCGCAATCTACAGTTTACGTTAGTAGAAAACCGATAAAATATTTTCCCGATTCATCAATATATGTGTCAAATCGACACCCTGTGGCCGGACTTGTACTTGTGTACTTGTATAAATTCCGATATTGTTTATTCTCAACTTAACCAAAGTTTGTTCTCAAAAGCGCGCTTGTTTAAATAGCGTGTTTGTTTAATTATATTTTATTACATATTTTTATACCCGTGTATTTGTAGTTGAATTGAACGTGTTTCAAATTACATGAATTAAAAATTGTGGCCTTTTTGTAAGTGTGAATTTTCTGCTCCAAGTCTTTTACGTTGTGAAAAAGGCTGTTTATAACGATTTATGAAACTAAATAAAGCAAGCATCAGCATTATTCTTATTGATAATTGTAGATAATAAATGTATTGTTCTAATATAATACCAGTTATTTGGGGTAAATATATAAAATATCATAATTTAATCCATTTAATTTTAACAGTCGGTGAACCTAAAGTCTAAAAATGTTTTTCCCACAAAATTTTCGACCAGCTGTTCTAGTCTTCCAATACATAATTGTATCTGTGATTATCAAGTATTATTATAGATTATATTATTATGATTATTATAGACATCATAATTTAAATATTTACAATGTTGACCCGAATAAGCACCTCGCACTGCAATTTGAAAGGGACTAACGCGCGGAATTCACGCGTTTGTAAAGTTACCTATTTTTATTATTTTTAGTACTCGTAAAAATATAAAATGAACGGTATAAGATGGGAGGATTTATTTATAGCTTCATATTAAAATTCGGAGCAATGATATTTTTATGTGGGCGGGAAATTTACAAAACGAACACTCGGCCGCTCGAATCGTTTTCCGATTATTAAAGCGATCGCTTGAGCGGATAATTCAAATATAAATAATTGTACGTACTTTTAAAAATATATATATAGGTAAGAAGTGTGAAGATCACTTTTTAAGGGACAAGATTAAATTTCGAGAGGAAAGGCTGTTTGGCAAAGTCGCAAAGGATTTATGGTGAGTAAGCAATAATAATTGGCAAGGGACCAATGCCTTTAAAGGCTTAGGGCCACTCAAATCACTTGAGTCATTCAGTAAGTCAAATAACATCAAATATGAAAGCCCTTGGGAAAAGTTTACGAAAGTCGACAGTGCGTGAGGCCTAAATATTCCTATTTATTTAGGAATACTGAAACTGATACAACGCGTTAATTATTTTCTTAACTCATTGATTACTTTTTCTTTCCCGTGGTGATGTAGTATGTTTTCGCAAAAAGTTTTTTTTTAAATATTCATATACGTGAGAACGGTTTCCTTAAATCAAACTAAAAAAACACTATGGTCTTTCGATAAACTTGTGAATGGGGAGGCATTTGAAATAAATAATTATTTTATTAAGGTATTTATCAGGAATTATATAAAACTTTCTGTCATAAAACGGAAAATCTTTATATTAATCAATGAAACAACACAACCTCATGACCCGTGTAAAGTTATTTATAATTGATTTACATTACTCCGGTTGGTTATTCCGATAATGATTAATAAAATACACCAATTTGGTAGGCGGCTTTAGGTACCGCCGCCCCGGGAACCATGATCTCGAGAGGCTTGTTTGGGGAGACCCTTTGACCTTTCCAATTGGGCTCTCGACCCATCACCTTGCGCCGCAGTATGTGGGGTATATTCCTATGTCCGTCATTTCCGGACATACTGATCCCTAGATTCCCACCCAATCCTCACACATTTTAGCTTCCCAGAACTTCCTCTCCTCCCTTTCCTTAAAAAAGACCCTCCACACGACATCCCAAAAGATCTAGTAGGCCCTGAGGGAAAATACTTTCCTCATGGCCTCCTGTGTGAGGTTAACATAGAGAATAAAAAAAATAATACTTTCGAACGAACTTCAGGCGTTTTCGTTCATTTGTATTGTTCTACATAGCATCGCAAAATATTTAATTGCTGAAAAGAAAAGAAAAATATTTCTACATTACTTTTTTGTATTGACGAGGATTGTTGACTTATTAATATTTAACTCTAGAAGAAGCATTGATTACAAACTGTTTTGCAGTGATGAGTTTTCCCCAATAATCCGAATACAGCCTACGGCTGGTCATATTTGTTACTTTCCTCGTATTTTAATTTAAGGATTCCACAAATTTTGTTAATTAATTATTTCCCGTCATAGCATATTGCTGTGTGATGCCACAATATCATGCACAAACCTACATACGTGACCGCTTTGAAACGGAAACGAATTCCCAATAAAAGCTCAAATTTGTTTGTAGTCCATCTCTATGTCCGTGTTACAAAATCAGTGCAAATAAAACATCAAACAGATTCGCGAAATTCAAATTAAGGAAATTGTCATGAACATTTTAATGAAAAAGTCGGCCAGATTTGTTCTGTCTTTTATAGTGTCGGAAATGGGATCGTAGTATGTAAAAATAAAAACAAATTTTTAACTCCCGGCGTTCTGAATATTATGAGATTCCACATCTGCAGATATTCGGTGGTTCGAGGTAAAAGCCGTCTAGAGTAGTTTTATATTAGTAATTTTTTGGATGATTGTTGTACAGCGAAGAGGGTGGATGTTTTACTCGTCACATTCATCGTAATTCAACAATTAAAAAATATGAAGTAATTAAATAAATTTACCTACGATTAAAATTGTTTTCATGACATACGTTTTAAAATTACTCAAAAAGGTTTTTTTTTTAAATCTCTACAACATCCATCCTACTTAAAGCGTTGGATCTTAAATATTCCTCATCGAGAGAAAGCTCGTTTTACAACCTTAATAATTCTTCTTCAAAGCCAGAAGGACACACTGTTAAAACTTTAAACTGCTGAAACGGATGATATATAATGATAATTCATTAGTTTCAAAGTAGATACTCTTAAATAAGCTTTTTCTGAGACAAGCAGGGATGGGTGGGTGCGAAACGGTTTCGACCCATGATAAGCCACGATTTTGTATCGATTACCATTCACGGCTTAACCCCGGTGATTATTCTTTATTCGTTCAATCCTGGCGAGGCCTGCTTGGCACAAGTGATCCCTCAACTGACCCTTACTTAAGGTTCTCCCTCTCATGGGTTACTAGAAACTACAACAGGTTGGACGGTAAACATACTGGCAGGCATGATGAAGCCGATGTAACTAAAACAAGCTCACATTTCACACCTTAAGTATCTAATCCCTGATTCATTAGAAGTACTCACGTTACATAAATAATCGTGATCGAAGTTTGAATTTATGTATAAAAATAATAAATTATAATATATCATAACCGTTAAATTAAATTTTATTAACTGAAAGCGACATCACAAAAAACATATCGATACAGATTTGTAGTTGTCGAGTTTATACACATATTCTTCACTTTTCTAAAAGAGAATAGTTTCGTTATAACAGGGAAATGACCAGTTAGTCTTGTTCGTTGCTTTCTATTGAGCAGTCTGAGAAAAGAATGGAGAATATATAAACCGTAAGAAAAAGAAAGAAAGAAAGAAAACGGAGCCGACCGAGTTGAAAGAGAGAGAAAAGTTTCATTTTTCTCATCGTGCCAAGATCCTCAGAACACCTGCCATCTCTGGAATAGTAGCCATTGTGTCAAATAAACAACGAATCCCATAGATACACGAGACATAACTTTTGAAATATGGCATTTCCGTAAACAAAATGGTTCTACTGTAGGAAGAGGGGTGGACTAGCAAAAGAAAAACAAACGTTTCATTTATCAAATATTTTTATAATTATGTAACATTGTTATAATAATCTAATTTTTTTTACTATTTTATTATTGTCTGCTGACTAGCTCAATTATTAACCAAAACACAATAGAGGTAATAGTGTAATTGTGAATATAATTAAGAGATACATTTGATACAATAGTTTTATAAGAAAAAATATTTAAATCATTATTTTTAACTTTCTGTGAACATGCCGAAAGTTGAAAAATGTGGGCTTATTAGTGAATGATTCATGTAATGTTGTGTTTTTCCCCAAATAGTGGGAATGTGTTTTAGTAATAAATCGTCTCAACTGTTCAAATAGCAGAAAGGACATGTAAATTATTTTGATCAGTGATCAGTTGTTATAAACTGAATAGTAAATGAAATAGGTCCATATAGTTACATTTATTTTATTACGAAAGAAGTCCGTGCCAAAAATATGAATTTGAGTTTATTCCCATTTTAGCTGTTTAAAGTCATTTTTATGGTTGAGTTGATAACACAAAATATGTAGAAAAATATTGGGTGTAACAAGTATTCACAGATTGATGTACTTATCGATCCAGTCAGTGCGTCTGTTTTGAAGTATTGGGAATACAAAAAAAATTAAGTTCGTTTCGTATAACAAATAATTATAAGCAATAATTAGTCGCCTGAAATATTATCGTTTTGTATGTTAGTTCCTTATGTAAAGATAAGTTATTAATAATAATAACATGGCGTTTATATAGCGCAGCTTAGTGTCATTTCACTTCAAGTGCGCTTAATGTATTATATTATTAATCTGTATTTTGCCTTCAAACACGAGGGTCGTAAAGGAACGTGGACGCAATTATGTGTATCTCCCTTTAACGATTATACCTGCACTTCTCCACCCAATTATCTGTCTATGTCTGACATTGTGGAGACCTACATACCTACATGTGTGGCATTGCAACGATATATTATAAATCTCCAGTCTGTTAAGAAAACCTGTGCAGTGCAAACTGTAAGTGTTCCCTCGGTACGTTTAAATTTGAGTCTATTACGGAAGCATGTACAGTGATAATCAACAGTGTCCCCTAAGGACATAAAATCGATCGAAAAGACCAAGTATGAATCAGAATATGCTAATTTAAATAAAACTATTTCTACCTGATTTGAAACAATGGCCATGGACACCTTTGAAGGGTGAATACGAAATACACGGAACAAATGTTGAAATCATATTATTCCAGTCCGTTCCTGTTCTACTGTAGGTATGTGGAACGAATTTTATATTGGCTCGATTTGGCAATTTTTTTTTTACACTTGATTTTTTCGTTAATGTCTAACATTCATTTTAAAAGAAGTTCAATATTGTATTTTTTCATATATTGGTTCTGTGTACATTAGTAGAAGATCGGGAACTCGATTAAAAGTCTAGTCAAAAGTATGTGTAACAATAGATATGTGTTGACAATAAATGCGTAGAAATATATTTTAATAATACAGTTACTTTGATTAAATTACTAATGTCTATGCAAAGGCGTATTCATTATTACCTACTTAGATCAAGAAAGATATCTTTTCATTTAAGTACAGTTATTTCGGCTAACATTGGAATAAGGTTAAATTTGACATGGTTTCTTAAAGTAAAATTTTTTGTTGCTAATTTTTTCCTGTTTAAAATGTTCAATGACTCATTTTTTTCCAAATGATAAAAAACCACCAGCTCTTTCATTTATTCGAAACAGGTCAGGTGTTAAGTCTGGTTAATTGACAGCAAATCATTCCCAAACAGAATAGGGCTTTTCTTTTAAAAATAACATTTCAATGTTATTATTAATTATATTTTGTTTATAATCAAAGATTTTAGTAATACAAAATAAGAATGTAAAAAGTATTATTTTATATTTTTTGTCATTATTTTATTTAAAATTCTAAAATCTTAACATTTAAATTTTTTTTTGTAAAAATTTAATGATTATCAAATTTATTGTTAAGTTCAGCAATTATTTTAGTTTTTTTATTACTAAAGTTGCCTAAAGACAGTTTGAAAATGGCCTTGAACCTCGAAAATGCCGTCATAATATTAAAAAAATTAATTTGTGTAGAACTTAATAATAACGTTAATAAATTGGATTTACATTATTTTGTAACAACACAAAACTATAATAAAAGTATCTAATACTATACATTAAGGTACGTATGAAATATTTGAAAAAAATGACTCAACTACTGCAAACATAGTTGCGCTTTTCTGTGTGCCAGTTGATAAAGAAATGTGATTTGCCTTGTCGCGTGGTTCATATATCTGCTCGATTGCGCTTGGCGGAGCTTGGAAGGCACAGTTTTGCGACTGAGCCGCGTTAGTGGGTGGTTTGCGGCCCAAGTGCAGAACAGTAAGCAAAAATTCCAACGTGGATGCTGTTTCTATAAAATAATTTAATCAAAAAGAAAGCTCTTCATGCTCTGTGTTCTCTGTTCGCTCTGTGCGAAATATTTATAATTAGAAATCCCAGTCACCCATGCATACTTTTAATAATATATATATACCGTTTAACTTAAATGCTTGCCTTTTAAAAAAAGTTTTCACTGGAAAAAAAATTATAAAAGTTAGAATTTTTGCCCAAAAAAGAAACAAATAAAATGTGTAGGCGCCAAATGACGTCAGCTTGGTTGTTAATCTTTCGCGAAAGCATCTCAATTGGATTCAGATGACGCCGGAGCTTAGTTGGACCATTATTATATTTCTCAGTACGAATAACAATTCAGAATTTGTTGACATTGAACAACAATTTATATTATTATTCACCGGAATTCCTCACTGCATTCGATAAAACTCTCTCTCTATCTCTATCTTAAACAATTTTCAGCTAAATAGATAATTTTTTTATAAATTCAATTTTCACTTGGTTTAAGAGAGAAAAATGTGTCAGAAGAATAAATTAACCTTTAAGTACCGACTTGCCATTTGAGTTATATAAGTACCGACGTGAGGTCTGACAGTCCACCCTAGATTAATATCGATTGATTTTCCTGTATTTCTCCGTAAATATTGTTCCCACTTGATTTCAATACAAAATTTAATAAAATAAAACAAAATAAAAAGGTTTATTATTACTTATGACCGAATAAATAACAAATGAAATATTTTTAATTTAAAAAAATGTGTTTTACTTGGACTACACAAGTTCTAATTAAACTCTGAAACTTTTACAAAAAACAATCTTATAAATAAATCGCATTTTAAACTATCATAATCAATAAAGCAGGAATAAACAACCGTTAAAAAACATAAGTCACGTAAACAGGTATTTTCACGCAGTTACAAACAGTCTTAACAACAAGCTTGCTAAATTGAAGGTAAATATGTTTCGTACAAATGTGTATACAGTCACATGTGTATGCAGTCGGGGGTTTTAGTCTTGCGGGACAAGTATGAAACAGCTTTCTCGGTTGATTACCCTCCACTTCAATAACTTCCCTTTGAGTTTCCTCTGCATCTGGTCCAAGAACTATTTTTAACGACGAGCGCAATTCGCATACATGGCTATCATGGGGTCATGTTGAGTATCGTTTTTGAGTGACAGGACCACTACTATCAATTGGCGTTGCCCTTGGCCTTGTTTCGTGCCTGATATATTGATTTATTTATTTTGACATTGGACTATAAATAAATGAGAAAATATATAAAATGAAAAATGGGAAAACTAAAAAAGTTACTTAAGTACCGATACTCATCTCGGTCTGACAGTCCACTCGCGATTTTATAAAAGCCATAACTTGCCGATAACGTGCTTGTCACTACTACACTTGGGCGACTGCTGGAGGGGCAGATAGATACAACTACGCCAACATAGATAACTCGGAATCTCAAACGGCCAAGGTGTCTATCAGATCACTCGTCGGTAATGAAAGGTTAAGCAGGTGAATAAAAAATACATCGGGGACCCCTCCAGGAAAATATCACTTGGGTGTTAATTAACGTCTAGTAATTTGTTTTTATCATTTATTGTTCTGTAGGATGTTGGTAATGGTTTTTAAACATGATTCTAATTATTGTTTTGTGATTTATTTTAAGAGGTTTGAGGAAGTATATGCTGCTCCTCTGCATACTGATATACCAAACGTCAGAATACTTTGACAAAATGCAAAAAAAATATTTTTTAGATGAATTACTGACATGAATTTTGAAGATTTCCGATTCTTTTTGTGAGCATTGATGTCAAAATTGAATAACATTTATTTTGTATTTCTGCCTACTTGTAACGTTAAATGGAAATAGGTTAAAACGATTAAACCGTTATTTGGACCTGCGAAATTTTATTTTCCTTGGTTTATAGTGAAATGTGTGCGAATGCCGAAAGCGGTAAACGAAACAAACGACAAACAAAAGTAGTACCGTGTTGTATCCTCTAACAGGAGAGTTTTAGGCGTAAACCGAATCGTTATAGTTCGACAAATTCGTTTACAGGGTGCAAACGTTTAAAAACGTATGGAAGTTTACTGTGTAAATATATACATATTAAAATTCTTATTAACAAATGGGTACTTTCTATCAAAACCGTGTTTCTGAAAATAGTGATCGATGTTCCAAAATATCTGTAATATCAAATTATTTACTTATTTATCATTGAAAACAATACAGGATTATGAAGAAACTTACTTTTCAGGTAAACATTAGATAAATAAAAACAATAATAGAAAATGTGTTTTTAAAGAGGCCAACCTGTATTATAATAATAATTATTATTAATGACCAACATCTTTTTCAAAGTGACGATATTTAAAAAAAAAAAAAAATGTGAATCCCATAATCCCAAAAAAATGCTACTACGAAGATTTAATACAAAACGAAGAGTGGATAAATATAGCATTGGTTCGTCAATTAAATGTTTTTTTTTTCAATTCCAAAATGTTCAATTATCCAGCAAAGAATGACACCCAGTTTAGTGATTATAATACAGAAGAAGCATTTTTTATTTGGTTTTACGCCCAGCTGTGCTTTTACAGAATATACCGAGTTAGCTATCAAAAATTATACAAAACGATTTTAAGGCATGATATAACAGTAAACTGAATATGGAACAATATTAGTAAAACATGTTACAGTTAACTAAGTAAATAACTAACAATCACGCCGTTTCCCCGCAGGGGTAGGCAGAGAGGACTGACCGCCAAACAACTCGGTCTTGGCACACACTTCTTGCCTCATTCATATTCATACATCGTCTCATACATACTCTTCTTCTCTTCTACTCAAGTATCTGATTCACTTGGTCGTGCCACGTCTTCCTCGGGCGTCCCCAACCTCTGCTACCATTCACATTTGCATCGTATATTCTCCTTACACTCCTTTCTTCGCTCATTTGCTCTACATGCCCAAACCATCTAAGCGTCTCTTTCTTGATCTAACTCATTAAACTTACATCAGCCTTGCTCACGCGATCATACATGGTTTTACCACACATACGCCTCAGTTTTATTTATTATTTTATTTTATTACTCAGGTTCTTATTTCTACAGCATTCAGTCTACTTTCATCCTTTTTCTGCCAGTTCCATGTCTCACTTCCGTATATCAGGGTAGGTACCAGCACTCCATTGTGGACTACTGGCTTCGCTTCTTTGGACATTTTTTTGTTAGCGCCAACTGCGTTCAGTCCTCCATTAATGGAGTTACCTGCATTTACCCTTCTTTCAATATCTCTGTCAGCCTTCCCATCTCTCGTAAACATACTTCATAAATACACAAACTCATCCACCTGTTCCAAGTATTCCTCATTCACAACTATATTGCACTCTGTTTTCGTACTCTCTCTTTCAAACACCATTACTTTAGACTTACTTATATTCATGTTACAGTTACATAAAATAATATGGAATCAATATATAATTTTAACTGATTTTCCAGAGTTGATTTCCACTGACTTACATAAAAAATCTCAAAATAAAAACGTACCTGTTACATATATTAAATAGAAACGAATTTTTAATGTACTTTCGGTAAAATTACCAAAACATCTTTGGAGAAATACTATGCCTGCAATATCCCTCGTCCATACAATTGTTAAAATATAAAAAAAAAACGTGAAATCTTATGCATATAAACGTACCTAAGTCACTTGTGGGAAATTTAAAATTTATAATTATTCCCATCATTGCCATCGCCCTTCACGTACTTCTCTGTTCTATAAAATTTACAAAAATTGTATAGGAAAAGTTTGAAACTGGCAATAAGTCGAATTCTACCCCTTTTAGTCGTCTTTGGTTTCAAGGAATTCAGACTCACGACCAACACACACTTGCTCAGGAGGATTTATATACGATCTGCTTCTGGAAGTTAATTGGCAACGGACCAATTTATTTGTTGTGCTTTTTTATAACTAGTGTTTGGATTAGCTAAATAACTAACTGAGAAAATATCACAACTACTGAAACTGTTAATGTCGTACATTTCATTTTAATATTACTACGATTTTAATATTTTACAACTTTGTACTACTTGTTTATTTGGGACTAGACCGTGTTAACCCAGTTACTCACCAGTTTAACACTATTCTGGAATTGCCCACCGTCATGTTATTTGAGTTTTAGCCGTATAAGTCAAAATATTATCTTAGAATTTTCTTTAGTTTTAGCAGTGGCATTACTGGGGCTAGATTTAATTACTCCGGTAAGTCATAATATCAGTTCCAATACATATTCGTAATGTAGAAATAATTTAAAGAAAATTTCCACGTTTCGTGAATTTTAAACTTGACATCCCTTTAGGGCAGATAAAATACCAATTTATCTTGTAAATATTCCAAAAATAAACGACCTAAACTTTTTACTAAAATTGTAAAACTGTAATATTATTATAAACTATTCTATAGTTGTAAACTCTTGCAATTAATAAAGCTATACGTACTTATACGAACAACTAGACAAACATTCATATTTATATAAATACATCTCATTCCAAATATAATAGTTTGCTGTCCACAATACAAATATTTAAAGGATTTGGATTTATTTGACAAAAAAATGAACATGGGAAACTTCGACCGCAGTAAGTGCAAACTATTTTAACCTTTCATAAATTATTTTTAACGGCAATTTAAACGATTTCATGAATATTATCATTTATATTATTAATTTTGAGGAAATGGGCTGATTACATACCTGTTTTAGGTTGATTGATTATATTTTTTGTTAACTATATTTTGTAAACGCTTATATGTGATGTTACCTACATGTTTTCATTAAAAATATTCAAAAATGATGTGCGGCATTGCTTGTAAACACCCTTCGGGGGCTTAAAAAATATATAACAAAGATAATAAATTGAACTCTGTTGATATCTGCCAGAATTTCGTCAGTTTCAAAAATAGAAATATTATAAGGTAAATTGAAGTTAGAACCCTGTCCAACCAATATAACATTTACTATTTTTAAAGCGCGACTTTTTTATCGTTAAAATTGATAAATGTAGTATTACGGTTTATTCCTTAGAATTAAATTTAAACTAAATTTTTTTAGGTACGTAAATTTTAAGCTCGAAATTCCAATTGAATACATCAATGATGTCAGTTTGATGAATCAACTGCATTTAATAACACTGAAAAAAAATTCAATCCTGGTTGTGTTACACAGAGTTAACAACAACTTAATTGACAGTGCTGCCTTAGTTACTACTATTAAATGCCGTGTGCCGACTAGTACATATATATATATACTCCATTTATAGAATTAAGCGTAATCTAAACCAGCACTTTGTTGAATCTTACAAATAGTAGCGTTGGTAATGTAGTTTTAGTGATTTGTCTTGTGTGTAGCATTGTTGTAGTTTCTATGTTATTTGATGCTACTGATACGTGTTGTAATATTTTTTCATATTCAGTTTACTGTTATATCATGCTTTAAATATTTTTTGTAAAATTTTCGATAGCTCACTATGTATATTCTGTTCTTAAAATCCATGTAAAAGCCGGTCTGGGGGTAAAATCAAATGAAATAAAATTCCCTTTTTGTCAGTTGTTCAACAATCAAAAGTGTAGTTAAAAAATAATAAGTCAGGATTAGTCCGACAGAAGATAACTAACTACTGGTGTTACTTTATCTTAGTTTGAGATTTATGCCATAACATTTTCCCACTGATCTCAGAGCCCTTGGTCCAGCCCTGTTACAAGATACGGATGGAAAATATTTTTCAATTCTAAATGTCTCCGGGTTTAATTTGAAATTGAATAAATATGCAAAATACTGAATATATAATTCAATGTTTATAAACTTCTGTGAATAGTGGAAAAATATAATAATTATAACAATTAGTTCAATGATATAAGTTGAACAATTTCACTAACTTCGACCTCATAATAAAACACAAATAACTTTGTTTACATCACTTAATTATATATAACCTCTACTTGCAAGTACAGGGTTTTCCAATAAGAGGTGTTATTTTGAATAGCCCGCTATTTCGGTATATGTTGCTTTTGAAGCTGTCATTTTTTAACATTTGACAAGTAAAAACTACCCCATTAATAAAAATGGAACGATACACGCTTCAACAACCCATTGAAATTATTAAAATTCACTTGAGTGAATCAAATGCAAATCATCTTGAGTGATGAGGCCCATTTCCACCTCGGTGGCTTCGTCAACAAGCAAAATTGTCGCATCTGGGGCTCGAAAAACCCAAGAATTATTGTTAAAAAGCCTCTTTATCTTCAACGTGTGACTGTTTGGTGCGATTTATGGTCCGGCGGAGTCATTGGACTTTACTTTTTTGAAAATGAGGCTGGAGCAACAGTTACGGTGAATGGATTGCGCTATCAAGAGATGATTAATGATTTTTTATGGCCGGAATTGGATGGTATTGATCTGGACAGCGTTTACTTTCAACAAGACGGCGCTACGTGCCAAACAAGCAACGAAACCATTGATCTTTTACGATTGAATTTAAAAATAACACCTCTTATTGGAAAACTCTGTATATACTTGCTCCTGATGAGGTGAACATTGTTCATGAAACATGTAGAGGTTATATTTATTAAAGTGATGTAAATAAAGTTATTTTTTGTTTTATTCTAATAAATAATGACATAACAAAGTGATAAGCTTTAAGAAGAAATTTTCTTCGAAAAATTAACTTCGACCTATTTTTTTCGATAAATTTGGCTAATGAAAGAAAATTCAATAAACTAGAATACTAATGGAATAGAAAATATGGGAAAATTATTTGAGGATAATATTGTCAATTCTGAGGTTGAAATATGAGATCTACAAAAAATGACTAATGATCGGTAAAAAAAAACAGGTCGCAATGACGTGGTAATGTTGGAGTAGTTGGAGCGAAACTATTCAAAACAGTGGCAAATATGCAAAAATTAATAAAATTAGAGTAGGGTTAAATTGAATTAAAATCAAATGGGACTGCCTTAAGATAATTTCTTATTTTTTTAATTCAATTATAAATAATCAAATGCTAACAAATTTTATGGATGACTTAATTTATTGCTTTTGATAAAAAATATACATAATTATGAAATCAGAAATAATGTAAATTGAAATAGATCGCTGCATATGAAAGTAGCATTACAAAAACCCTTAATGTATAGAACATTAAAAATGTATGATGCGATACATGAAAATCTGGAGAATGAAAGTAATTGAAGAAAATTAAGCTTACTATAAATATATAATATTATGAACAGTTTAATCTAACCACACACACAAATATGTTCATGTACATATATATAAAGTAATATAAACTGTTTCAATAAATAATTTAAAAATATATATATTAAATATCACGCGGCCATTTCTACACATTCGAACGTCATTTCATACACACTAATCTGTTTTTCCCACTCAAGTGTTTGTTTCACTTTGGTTCCATGTCTTTCTAATGCATCCCAGACTTTTTCCGGGAGACACACTCCTGACACTTCTTTCTAATGCATCCCCGACTTTTTCTGGGAGACACCCTCCTGACACTTCTTTCTAATGCATCCCCGACTTTTTCTGGGAGACACCCTCCTGACACTTCTTTCTAATACATCCCCGACTTTTTCTGGGAGACACCCTTCTGACACTTCTTTCTAATGCATCCCCGACTTTTTCCGGGAGACACCCTCCTGACACTTCTTTCTAATGCATCCCCGACTTTTTCTGGGAGACACCCTCCTAACACTTCTTTCTAATGCATCCCCAACTTTTTCTGGGAGACACCCTCCTGACACTTCTTTCTAATGCATCCCCGACTTTTTCTGGGAGAGTCCCTCCTGACGCTTCTTTCTAATGCATCCCCGACTTTTTCTGGGAGACACCCTTCTGACACTTCTTTCTAATGCATCCCCGACTTTTTCCGGGAGACACCCTCCTGACACTTCTTTCTAATGCATCCCCGACTTTTTCTGGGAGACACCCTCCTGACACTTCTTTCTAATGCATCCCCGACTTTTTCTGGGAGACACCCTCCTGACACTTCTTTCTAATGCATCCCCGACTTTTTCTGGGAGACACCCTCCTGACACTTCTTTCTAATGCATCCCCGACTTTTTCTGGGAGACACCCTCCTGACACTTCTTTCTAATGCATCCCCGACTTTTTCTGGGAGACACCCTCCTGACACTTCTTTCTAATGCATCCCCGACTTTTTCTGGGAGACACCCTCCTGACACTTCTTTCTAATGCATCCCCGACTTTTTCCGGGAGACACCCTCCTGACACTTCTTTCTAATGCATCCCCGACTTTTTCTGGGAGACACCCTCCTGACACTTCTTTCTAATGCATCCCCGACTTTTTCTGGGAAACACCCTCCTGACACTTCTTTCTAATGCATCCCCGACTTTTTACGGGAGACACCCTCATGACCCTTCTTCCTCCATCCATCGTAAACAGATGGGTTCAATTTTGACTGTTTTAAAATAAGATGGCAGTTTTTTTAGAACCCCGAAAACAACCGCCCTATATCAACTGACGTGACATGGGCACATGTGTTAGCGCTTTCTCCATGTATACATTGCTATCAGATCTATCCGTCCGGATCGCTGGCGACCAATTACTTGAATGTTCTATTCTCACGAATTCTTATATTCATTTTTCGATCTATATAAAAGGTGTCCTGGTGTAAAGTGCACAAACTACGGAAAGTGCTTTTACATGACAATAAAAGTAATTATATTTATTGTTTTTGTGTTTAATTCGTAGAACTCCATTTCATTTGTAGAAGTAGACAGTTTGAAAATAGCCTTGAAAGCGGAAAAAGCTGTAACAATAACCAAAACCAAAAAATACTTGCAGAACTTAATAATAATATTATTAAATTTAATTTGAATAAATTTAAAAAAAGGACTTAAAACTTTTTTCAGAAATTTCTATGGAGGAAGTTTTCAGGTAAAAGAGTTGAATTATTTGCGAGGAAAAAATTTCTTATATTTTTTTTATATCTACCATGTAACTTCCCAAAAAATAAACAACATTCGTTAACATCATATTTTTTGAACTAAGAAAACACGCATCCAAATAAACAATTTAACAGGAAAACAGAAGCTCGCACACTGGTCATACCACGCGTGAAGCGTCCACATACAAACATTGAACTGGAAATAGTTTAACCTCATACAATCCAGCCACAAACGTAAATGAGATGACATCTTACTTGCCATGAAAATATGAAATTATCGTAAACACGGTTAATTATTGTATCCGTTTAAACCCACACACAAAAACCATCGTTTTTCAACTAACAAAACACACAAGGCAATAAAACAGTTACCAGGGAAACAGGAGTTCGCGCCGGTCTTATCACGCATAAGTGGCAATAGTTCGACGCCATACAATCCGGGCTCCTAACAAGACCCCGACTTTCCTTGTAATTTAATGGCGCTTCGGGGACGTTTATCAAGTTAAGCCGAGCGTACCAGGAGCCCAGGAGCAGCAGGAGGGAGGGTCAAAATTTTGACCATTCATCAAACGGCTAGGAGCCATTACCGGGCCGATTCACCTTGTTCAATTGTTAATGAGGATCAACTACTCCGTGTGAGGCGTGTATTGGAATGGTACGAAATTCTCGTAATACAGGTCTGGATGCAATAAATTTTTAGTAGGTAGACATTTCAATATTATACGGGTTACTAGTTTTCCAACCCGGCTTTGCCCGTGATTTAGATTCCGGCATTCATTATGTGAAAAATATGCGACGAAAAAAGGCATTATATGGCTTTTAGAGTTCGATATTTGAAATAACCACTAAAGTTCATTCATAAAATGAAGTTACATGCTAAATTTTTGAAAACGGATTTTCTGTTTTTATTTTTAACCTATTAACCCTGGACTGAGCATTTTTGGCAAGAAAAAAAAAAGCATCATCATTATTTTTCTGGGAAGAACATAAATAAAATATATCTACCAAACGGCACCCAAAGCGCCTTCACAAGTACTAAAAGTACTCAAAATACTACAAAAAGTTAGCAAACTTGAATATTACACACTATTATTTGTAAAGCCACTACTTACTGTTGTTTTGAAAAAGTTTTCTTTTATATGAAAATTAAAAAATTATTTTGTTTATAACCATGAAACTTTATTTAATTAATTTGTTATGACCGACAGGTTACGCTTAGTACAAACATCTTCAGGGTAAAAAATTATAATTATTAGTTGGATGATTTGTATAGCACCGTTTTTGTGCAAAATCACCTCAAGGGCACCTAATCAAAAAAATATTTTTTTTATATATATATATATATAGAGAGAGAGACAAAACATAACACAAAAATAAATTAACAGTGAGAAAGCAGGAACTTAAAATCTAACGCAGTTTATGTGTTTTGTTTGATGTGATGTTATGTTTATGTTATGTTTTGTCTCACTCTCTTTATATATAAAAACACACACAATGAATTTTTAATATGTTTAATTTTGTACCTTGAAGATGCTTATACTAAGCGAAACCGGTCGGTCATAACAAATTGATTAAATAAAATTTTGTGGTCACGAACAAAGTAATTGCTGTACTTTCATTTATATGTCAAAACACAAAGTTATTTATACCAAAATATTAATTCAAGTATATATTAAGTATTTGTTCTGATTGGTCACTAATACATTAGGGTACGTACACATTTGCGAACCGAAACGCGAACCGAGCCACGAATTACGGGAAAGGAACGAAGCAACTGCAAGCATCGTTTCACGTCATTTGCGGTTGCTTCGTTCCTAAGTAGATATGTATGCGTAGCATTAAAGCGCAATTCAGAGCGGAGATTATAGGTGGATTCGATTTCTATCAAGTTGTCCTGATATTATTTGAGATTTTTTTTTCTCAACAAGCTTTACAAATAGAAACATGCTTAAACACATCTTCGACATTTGGTGCTTTTACAGTTAAGTAACTTAAGGGTCATTATTCAGAAAGTAGATTTTTTTAATATTTTCATTTTACGATGATTCTTTGTGAAACTTTTACTGAGTTAAGATTGTTTATATAAGATTCTTTCAGATCTGCAATGCCGTAACAGAGGCATAAGTAGAACACATTTACCCATAAGTAATTTATTTTTATTGATTAGATTTTCTTGTTAATATTTTGATATCCGTTGAAACATTAATATATATATTTCTACATTCTGTTCATTTAATAGCTTAAAAGTTAATTTGATGCGATAAAAATATATTTTCCATTGCGATAATATGATGAAAATCTTCAAACTGTTTTTTGTCAAATACAAATTTCACCCAAAAACTCAATACTCTTGTACGTTACAGACAGTTCATAAAATTGTATAACTCTGCCTCAAAATAAAGTCATTTTGAAAACGAATGAAAATATTTCCATCAACGTGATATTAGGAAATAACATGTGAGGATAGAGCATGACGTGACGGGATATTTGAAAATTCCAATAAGCATAAAAGTTTATTCTTCATAAATACTGACGCAACCTAGTCTCGAATAGAATAAAGAATCATGACAAAAGCAGGCACAGCAGGCGTATGTCGTGAATTACATTCCAACCGAAAACACACGATTCCTTTTCGCGGTCATAAAAATAAACATAGTTTGGCTTGACTCGAGAAGGTTTTATTAAATGCATATCATATTTTAATAATTTATTCTCTTACCATTAAGGTAAAACAATATTTTTCTTTTAATTGTTGCACCATACTGCATTTTGCGGGGACGAAAATGATAAAACTAAGATGTTATAGATATTTTTATGATTAACATTTAAAATTGAATATAGCTTTTTGGATGTTTCTGATTTCATTATTTTTCTGCTATTTAATCAAAGAAAATATTTGACGATCAGAAATAATCGAATAAAACGCACACCAAGAACGTCTATACATATATTATCCAATAAAACGCACACATTTTTGGTGTGCGTCAGTAATATTATCGAATAAAACGCACACCAAGAACGTCTTTACATATATTATCCAATAAAACGCACACATTCTTGGTGTGCGTCAGTAATATTATCTAATAAAACGCACACCAAGAACGTCAATAATATTATCTTATAAAACGCACACTAAGAACTTTTATACATATGTTATCTAATAAAACGCACTCCAAGAACGTCTATACGTTCTGATGGCACCGTCAATACGGGGATTAAGAATTCTCCTGAAAATCTGTGAAGAATTTGCTCACGAAACAAACATGATCTATAATGCGAAAAAAACAGCACTGTTGGTCATAAAACACGGGGAAGGCCCAAAAAATGAATGGTGAGATTCTGAAAACAGTAGAAACCACAAAATATCTAGGACATATCATCTACAACAAGTTAACGGATGATGAAGATATTGACAGGCAGAGGCGTGTACTGAGTATAAAATGTAACATGCTCAGTAGAAGATTTCGGCTCTGTAGTCCACGAGTGAAAAGGACGCTCTTCTTAGCCTTTTGCACCACCCTGTACACATGCGAGCTCTGGGCTAATTTCAAGAAAAGAACAATGGAAAAGGCTTCGGGTGCAATATAACAACGCTTACCGATTGATGTTCGGACTCCCCAGGCACTGCATTGCCTCCTCAATGTTTACAGAAGGGCGGGTTCCAGGATTTACAGCTCTGTTAAGAACCAGGATTGCAGGACTGAGGGAAAGGATAAACCATTCCAGAAACATTATTATCATAGAATCCCGTCTGACCTCAGGATAGAGCATTGAAGACCATTGGAGAAAGATACTTGTTCCCACAATCTTAGATCCGATGGATTCCCGTGCTTCTCTGCTTTAATTTAATTTCATTTTCTATTTAATTTTTAATTTTTTAATCTCTTTTTATTTATTTTAGGGGAGAGTAAGGTATATCGTACCACTTCGCACTCAACTCTCAATACTGTATGATCGAAATGGGTTAGAGAATTGGAGTTAAGTTCAAATAAATACTTATTTTATTGGGTACGATATTTATTTAAATCATATTTAACAGGCATCTGGAATGTTTTCAAATTAAACGTTTTATAAAAAATGGTTTTCGGTACGATTTAACGAACCGGTACGGTTAATCGTACCACCGGTATGGTAAATCGTACATAGACCATTATTCCAATTTATATCGAAGAAAACATTGACATTTTTAAGGCATGCGTGTGTCGCAAATGTCTGGGTTACTGGTGCAAGCTTCATGCACCCATTTATGGCAACGAACGCACTGGATCCAGTCTTCTTTGGGTCCTGCCTTTTCAAAATAATTGCCAAAGCATAGGTGGCATACGTTTTCTTTATCGTCATAATCAATATCCGTATCCGAATCATTCAAAACGACAATACTGTCAGCATCTTTACTATCACTACTTCTGCAATTGGCCTTCTTTCGTCGAGCACACTTCTAACCCTTAATGGGCTTTTTATCAGTTTTTATAATCTTATTTTTCTTTTTTTCAATTTTTAATTTGGTCACTTGAAAAAATGTATTTTTGCATTTTTTATACGGACTTGCTGTTATTTCAGCAGCCTTTTGTGCCGTGTTCGTCTTCTATTTTCCTTGGTTCTTTGGTATTGGAGAAATCTCACGAATTGATAGTTGAAAAGATGTCGAAGCGTTTGAATTCGTTTGCGCAAATCACCAATATTATAAGATATGGATTAACCATATGGGGAAATACTATTGCAACCAATCTGAAACAAGTCCAAGTTGTACAAAACGCAATTGTTAAATTACTAGTCGTCCCTAATATTTTTAAACAGGGACATAATACACCGTTGCTGTTTCAGAGTGCCAAAATTTTACCTATTAAGGCTATTCTATGGCAAAAAATCATAATTCAATATATATTTACCCCGCAGCATAAAGAAAAATTAGAACATAAATACAGTACTAGATTCACGCGCAATGACGGGTTAATAGTTCCGAAATTTAATAATAAATACGGACAGAGAACGTTTGAATACAATGAATACAACATACCGAAGATATTTAATTTATTACCTGACACTATAAAGCAATGTAAATCTATGAATAAGGTTAAATATATGGTGAAAAATTGGCTATCGGAAAAAAAAAAATACTTTAATATGTATGAAAAATTGTATGAAAAAATTGTTGATTCTGTAGATATAAGATGTAAATTATAACTTATAAAAATGTATATGAAACTAAACTTTAAGCACCTGTTGACGAGCCAATTCAATTGGCTTAGCAGGACTTGTTTGTTGATATGTATTAACTATTTATTCAATAAATAAAAAATAAATAAAAAAATAAAAAATAAAATAAAAAAAAACATTTTCTGAACTGCATCTTGTGGTGAAAGGGAAGACTCTGACGAGATATCTGGTGTTTGTTGTACTGAATTCTTTAATTTAAAACTATTAAATAATTTACTTAAAAAACAACTAACAAATTACGGTAAATCGTACCGGTACGATTTACCAAACCACTTGTGGTACGATTTAACAAACTCTGAGTTTTTATGAAAAAATGACAACAAAACACGTAAACGACAGGTGATAATATGATTTTGCAATCGTAATTTGCAGAATACAAACATGATAAGTGAACTTAATTTGAGAAAAAACTAACATACCTACCCTTGAACACGAAATCACCTTACGCAGGAGCCGAAAAAATTAGATGAAAATTGTGAAAAAAAAAAAATACTCCACTGCCAGCGCACGCACGATCCAACACTAAATAAAAATGGCGGGACAACTATGACGCTTCTAACGGTTGGCAGAATATTATCAGGATTAAAAAATAGAGACCCGTAGCAAAAATATCGAGGTGGTACGATTTACCGACCGGTACGATATACCATACTCTCCCCTACTATATGTAAATACTATTTGTACATATATCCTCTATGGGATGTGTGGGATTGCACTAAACTCCCCACATCCTGGAATAAAGAATTTATTATTATTATTATTATACATATATTATCTAATAAAACGCACACCAAGAACGTCTATACATATATTATCCAATAAAACGCACACCAAGAACGTCAATAATATTATCTAATAAAACGCACACTAAGAACGTTTTTACATATGTTATCTAATAAAACGTACTCCAAGAACATCTATACATATATTATCTAATAAAACGCACACCAAGAACGTCTATACATATATTATTCAATAAAACGCACACCAAGAACTTCAATAATATTATCTAATAAAACGCACACTAAGAACGTCTATACATATATTATAAAGAATCAAACCGTAAAAAGTTTTTTTTACTACAGTACATCATTTCGAAAATGTCTCTTAAAACTTAAAACAACTTGGTTTGACTGAGGATTGAACCTTTCTACCCAGGAACTGAAGTCAACAAGTCTACTAATCTCGATCTACCAGTCTCAAAGCCGATCAGGAAGGGCTGGCATTTATTACGTATGTTAATTACTGCTGTAATGTAATCGGATTTCAGAGAAATGCGTATGTCCGCGTGTGTGTACGTGATTCTCACCAAGATGGAATGCATTGTCACCGACAACGACGAGTTTATCTACCGAGTATCAACTCGATCAGATGAATTTTCTTAGAAAATTCGAGGTTTGAACACCAACCGGTAACACGAATGGTACAAAAAGGCACATGATTTATTTAGCTTATAGAAATATGCTAAAATGCCCGTTGAAAATAAAAAGGACGTGAAACGTTGATGAGAACGTCATATCCACGGCCATCTCACAGATCGACAACGTCATAATATGATATATTGAAAGGTTGACTGAACCAACTCGTAGTAAGAATGGATACTAATGTAGTCCCAGAGAGCGGTCGAGCTTGGCGTCATCGTTCTAGTAACTTCTTTCTTTTTCTTTTTCATACTAGACGTGTGAAAAGGCAGAAGGACGATCGTCTTTGACATATATATCCGACCTCTATGTTATATAAGTAACCACTTGACCGATTGTTGTAATATATGTACATTTACCATATTATTTAATTAATATCGTTCCTAAAAATATATACAAAGAAACATGTGAAATGCTTACTGCGGTTTAAGGCCAATGAATTCAACTAGATTTTAACGTTTATCCCATATTTTAAGGTTCTATAAATGTGGCACATTATGGCAAGCGTTGGCTCAAAACGTTTTTGCGAAATTTGGCATAGTAGGTATACCAAAAATTAGCTTATAATGAATTAAGAAGTAACTAAAGCCAAATGGTAATTAGAGCAAGGATCAAACCTAACTCTTCATGAATTCATATCCAAATATAATTAGGGTAAGGATCAAACTTATCTCTTCGTGAATTCATATCCAAATATAATTAGGGTAAGGATCAAACATACCTCTTCGTAAATTCACATCCAAATATAATTAGGGTAAGGATCAAACTTATCTCTTCGTGAATTCATATCCAAATATATATATATATATATATAAAACGGTGGTAAATTCTTCCATAAATATTATCATAGCTGTCTGAAGTAGGTATTTTTGACAGCCTCCGTATTCGAGGGTTATGACTCTCGTCCAGCAATCCGGAGGTCGCGAGTTCAAATCCCGGTGCACGATTGTAAGTAATTTGTGTTATTTCACAATTAATTAATTTAAAAATTAATATGTAGTATATTGGCAGCACGATCCAGAGTGAAAAACACTCTCCATTCACAATTGAAACGTTGCTTGAAAAATGACTATAGACGTATTTGATAGCCACGTAAGTATTTATCCACCATCTTCTTACCCATCTCCTTTCCAACCCCACCACTTCCAACCTTACGACATACCCCAACTGGGGATGCAATAGCCTCACTGACTGCAGACGGTAAGGAGAAATTGACACTCTCTAGTGAGATATTTACATAAAAAAAATTATAAGTTGATAAAGTATCCAGTTTTCTTGGTGATTTGTTGCTCGAATGTGGAAAATTATTGTCTATTTATTTTTTTCATTCGAGCCAGGTTTTCCGAAAAATCTGTATCATTCACAGCGTGTGAAATCTGTGAATCTGTTTTTCAAACACCTATTCATTGTTATATAAAAAATAGGTATTTTTTAGATTACCTTCGTACAGATTAAGGTTAAAATTAATTTTGTTCTTTTTTTATGAGACCCACACAAGAGTCCTAACTGCTCCCAACCGTCTGAATCCAGTGAGACTATGGCATCCCCAATTAGGGTATGTTGAGGCTGAAGGTAGAGGGGAGAGGAAGGAGATGAGGAAAATAAATATGGGGAATTACCTGGCTATTCAGATCTGGTCACCGAAGATGGCCAAAGCCATCATAAGCAACGTTTCAATTCTGAATGGTGGTCTTACATCAGGGCGATACTGTAATAAATATACATTTTATATTATTTTTAATGAGTAATTTGTAAATAAAAATATCTTGCGCACGCTGGGAATTTAACCCATATAAATAATAAATGCATGTTATATTCATAGAAAGTAGAAAAATGTCGAGTAACGCCGGGTACACGTCGCCTAGTAGTAACTAAATGAAAATACTCAAACTTATTTCTGTGCTCCTGTTATTTTTTGTGCATATAACATATTTATATTTAGTATTTTTTTATGTGTAATTTGGACGTTAGCGCCACTGCGAAAATTAACATAAATTACCTAACGACATTTCTGTGCTCTTGGTATTTTGTTCCTGTCGACATGTTCTCGTATTTTTAAGTTTATTTTATTAATGAAGCTAGCGTAGACCAATGAAAAATCACGAGTTATGTTTGCAGTTTTAAAAAAATACAACATTTCTGTTAAAATATTATATTATGATTATGTAGGTATATCGCTCGTCTGAATGTTTCACACTATCAGTACCGATTTTTTAAATGTCACGTAAATTCAAAGCAAATCAAAGTTCCAGTGTTTATTGAACCGGAGTTAGAGCCGAAATTCGTATTTTTCATGATGATAACGTTGGCTCTAATTAACAAGGATTTGGAACGTTTGAAGAAACAATGATTTACAAATTAACAATGCACTTTTTTATGATTCGTGTAACGTAAAATAATATGAGATTTTGGTGTGTTTTTTTAGGGTTGTAGTATAAAGAAAGTGAACTTTAGTGCTCTTTCTCATTATTGTCCCATATCCAACAAAGCGAGGGTTGGATCAACGACCGTTTTCGAGGCAAGGCTTCTATTATGCTCGGTGTTTACTCGGGATCTCCGCTGAAGTGCCAGAGATGACGCAATACCAACACGTGGATCCCTAAGGGTATCTGGTCGAGGTTGTTGAACCCAGACCGTTATGAAAAGAAGTGAAGAAAAAATAACGATTTAATTTTAATAAACGCATTTTTTATGAAGTTTCACCTCAATGGCCTTTTGACAAATGATTTGTCGAGTTTTCTTACTTGAGGAATTTGATATAATTCTATTTAAAGCTTATTCACACACCGTTAATCTTTTGTGGTAGACTTTTCAAATGGTCACACTCAACAATAACTTATTTCACTAGTCTCTTGAATCTGTCTGCTATTTGCTCATCACAATGAGCTCATTGTGATCTCCATGTATAAATATATTTTCTTCAGAATTACCCGCATCTAGATATCGCCTGTAACAAAAAAATATATACTAGTATTTTTTCCCTTCATATATAACAACTAAATAATTGTTTTTTGTTTTTTAGTATTTTTTAAATTTTTATGTGAAACGTCCCTGTATGTACAGTGTAAAGAAAGGGAAGCTATGTCGATAACCGGTTGAGTAGCGTTGTGAGGCGGATTAAGGTAGGGGCTGTAGGAAGAGCTTTTCTTAATGCGGGTCTTGAAGAGGCCCGGATTATATGAAGGAAGAAAAACAAATGCCGGTAGTTCGTACGTGCTGTCTTACACAAAAACGAGTCAAAGAAGCGGCCATTCTCATAAAGCCAACATTAACTACTGTGAACCGATGATCAATGCTGCTATTACTGCTTCATTAAAAAAAAATGTATAACAGATTCGGCATCATGCCCACATTGCGTCTGTGCATTAGAGATTGCCATTGGTCTGTTAACAATGGATTGTCAATCAGACGGACCCCTATTTTTTGCACAGAACTAAGTAGGTTTATCAAATATTGTGGGGGTCCAGCCCAGATGTGGCTCCCTAATTTAATTGTTGGGCGTACTTGAAATTTGCATAGGGTTAACAGTTACTATTGAAGAATCTGCTAGCCCAATACGAGAGGCCTAGTTTAATAAAAGGCAGATTCACTTGGGCTTTGTTAGAGCCCCGATACTTGAGCCGGTCTGATATACTTACTTTTAACACTCTAATGGAGTCTTTATTGGGGAGGGAACTTCCATTAAATTGCACCAGACAGTCATTCTTTTCCTTCTTTGCCGAAATCAGACACGCTTGGGTATTAAGACGTCGAAACTCACCAGGTTGGCCTTAGCCCAGGCACGAACTTTCTCGAGGTGGTGGGCAACTTTTTGTCTCGAAACTTCCCGAGTTGTACTTACATCATAATTGGAAAGGGGCTTGTCGAAATGTGATGTCGTCAGCGTGACAATGAATTGATGCACATTCAACGAGATCGTTGATGTGCGACAAAAACAGCGTCGGCGACAGCACAGATCCATGTGGCACCCCCGCAATAATTTGGTGCGAAGAGGAAGAAAAGCCGCCAACTTCGGTTTGAATTGTTCTTCCTTTGAGAAATTCCGCAAGCCATCTATGCAAGATTGGTTGGATCCCATATGTTGGTAACTTCCCGACAAGCGCCCGGTGCCAGACCCTATCAAAGGCCTTGGAGATATCCAACCCGACAGTTTGAGTTTCTGCAAAACGTTCCAAGCACCGCCCCAAATATGCGTCACATACCCGGAGAGGTCGTAACACGATAGTTTTCGATGAATGTTAATAATAAATGCTATCGCTAAATGTACGAGTAGTACATGTCATTCAATCAATAGTAGTTATTTGATCAAAGGTAGTTAAAGTTACATTATGATAAATGAACCAAGTTTTATCAATCGTAATACATGTTATATAATAATAAATACATCAAGTTGGATCAATAGTAGTTATTTGATCAATGGTAGTTAAAGTTACATTATGATAAATGAACCAAGTTTTATCAATGGTAGTTTAAATATGATTTATGATTTTCACGGCCAAAAGTATTTTTGTAATTTTTTTTGGGGGTGTTATGCCGTGTTGCACTAACTCCTTCTTTAGCCAACGTTTCGGACAACGTTACAGTGTGCCCTGATGATGGACACTGTAACATTGTCCAAAACGTTGGCTAAAGAAGGAGTTAGCGCAACACGGCATAACACCCCAAAAACAAATAACAAAAATGGTATTTCAAGTTGTTTAATGATTGATAAATCAAGTTTGATCAATGTTAGTTCAAGTTATAATGATAAATAAATCACGTGTGTTCTATAGTTAGGTAGGTCAAGTTAATTAATGACAAAAATATCAAGTTTGATTAAAAAAATAGAAAGTTATTGATAAATAAATCACATTTTAATAATATTAATATCATTTTTTTCTACGACTCTTTGGAATAATCCTAGCTATCGTTACCTATTTCATGACAAAAGGAAAGCAAACACTTTTTGACTTGACATTAAAATTAAATGAATGATTCACATACTTGGGATATTTTCTTAGTGAACCATAATATTTATATCATAATTGACTTAAGTGTTTAGTTATAATAAAAATACACGACTTCTTTAAAACCATTTCATTTATACTTTTCATCTGATTTTAGTTGTTCTGAACCAGTACCTATTATTTTTTAAAGTAATCAGTATTTCAATATTTTCTGACAAAAATCATTTTCCATAGATGTCGGCATTGTGTTATCAAACGATCTAGTAGTTAAAACAAACTGATCGATCCAACAATGTTATACACTCGGTTTACTCAAAGTATATGATTCTTGGGTCCGATATTTCTACTTTACCATTTTCATCCATATTCGTCCTTACACTATCTTACTGTGGTAATATTAATTTGCACATAAATATATTGTAGCTCATAGAATATAATATGTATTATAAGCTGACGAAGACGAGACTGCTGAAGCAAAACATACCTTATCGCCGGGCCATAATTAGATTCGGGGGATATGGATCAACACGAAGCCAATCCAGTACTTTGTATTAAAATAACGAGATGTGGGTATTAATACATTCGATTGTGGTTTAGAAGAGCGGCGATGAGCGTGTTGTTCCGTTCGTGTGATCTGTGAATCGAGGCTGGGAATCACTACTCCATACTCCATAGAAGTAGAAAAGGTGTTCGCCTGAATTTGATCAATAATGTCTCGGATTTACAAGTTCACCCACGTATTTCCCAGCACACGTATAATATCTGATAATGATGCCCGCAGTACGTTTGATTTGACCTAACCCATAATTGGTTGCTTTTAATGAGAGAATAAACAGTTGGAACATAACGCTCAATCACCATTAATATACCATTATAAAATTCAAATTCACTTGGAATAATTTTACTTCAGAGAACAGTGTTGTAATTTAAGTATGTAAATAAAACGTAATAACCCAAATATATGGAGAACCCTAATAGCAATAATTATCATAGTGTTATCAATATTTGTTAATTAAGCCCTAAGCAACAAGGAGGGAATATCCCAACATTAGCAGAATAATATATCAGTAATCACAAACCTTTCAATTATATAAATTCATTTAAACTCGTGTGAAAACTACAGAGGAGATCCAGAAGCGCATCGTGAATGCAAACCGCTGCTATTTCCGCCTACAAAAACATATAAAATCCAGACTGCTTTCCAGAACCACCAAGGTATTAGTGTACAAAACACTAATTAGACCAGTGCTTACGTACGCAGCCGAAACGTGGGTTCTAACTAAGAAGAATGAGCGAGCACTGGACGTTTTTGAAAGAAAAATTTTGAGGCGCATCTTCGGACCGGTTCTAGAAAATGGATTTTGGCGCAGACGTTATAACAATGAGCTCTATACTCTGTTTAAGGAGCTAAACGTCACAAAATTCATAAAACTGGGAAGACTTCGGTGGCTAGGTCATGTGGAGAGAATGACCGAGCATCAAGAACCAAAGTCCCTGCTGAGCTCAAGACCGATAGGGAGAAGGAGCCTGGGAAGGCCAAGGTTAAGATGGAGCGACAACGTCATCAAAGATTTGTCTGCCTTGGAGCTTCGAAACTGGAGAGAGCTGGCGCGGGACCGAGATGAGTGGAGGGAGACTCTTGAGGAGGCCAAGACCCACCAGGGGTTGTAGAGCCAAAAGTGATGATGATAATGATGATGAATTAAAAATATCTATTAACTATGTAATATCATTCATAACTTTAATAATAAATGTTATAATTACCTATATGTACCTTAAATTAACTAAAAATATAATCATTCATTATATAGAGACAATGTTGTTTACCCCTGCCTAAGTTTGTATAAATTCCGTAGCATAAGAATTTCAACTACCAGTCTGAAAAGGTCCGTAGTAGAATGAAACCGGTCCTGGTGAAAATAAATTAGTGGAATAAAGTGCAAAAGTTGTTTAATTTCAAATCTAATACCATAATATGTGTTGCTTGCATATTTCCTATTGCAAGTTAATTGGAAACAAATACCAAAATTCGTTCGAAACCGTTAGACTTTATAGAAAAAAAAACATATACTATACTAATCTATTGTTATTGTCGTTAAAATGCTCTATTTTATATTTATATTTAATAAAAGACGACTTCGAAAGAATGAATAAATGCATAATATCTAAATGAATATAATTAGCGATACCATTTGATTTTATGTTAAGTAATTACTTCTCAACAATGCAATAAAAAAAATTGTCCAAATTTTTTACCAAAAAATATTCATATATGCCTTTTAAACGCTGGTTTGTTACTCAAGTGTACCTTATCGATTTAAACGACCTGATAGCGTGCAAGTGATTCTGTCTTACGTAAGGTTCTGGCGTTCAGGCTGCCCGTCAAGTTGGGCTGTGTAAGTAAATGCCGCTTTAAGCGCCTGCAGCGTAGAGTTTTCCGCAAGTTAAATTCATTAACTCAACTTCCGGCCTGCAAGAGGGAGGTTTGTACGTCCACCCGCTGCCGCACCAACTTCCGGTGGAACTACCCCTCTATCTTTACCTTTACACGAAAGTCTTTCTAGGAAATTCTAATCTAAGCCTTTTGAGTCACGCCTTTCGATCGCTTCAAAAATATGCACAATTGGTTTGAAAGGGTATCATGAAGGAAAAGAGATGGTTATTTTTAGTCAGATTAATGAAGGCGAATTTGTATTTAAAAGGTTAAAGATTATTTGGAATGTATTGAGTATTGGTAAAGTCACTTTTTTAATATACTGTTTTTGAGAGGAGACCTGAATTTGGGCATCATTTTAACACTCCGCATGCCTGGTGAAATTTTACCACTTGTGAGGTCTACGGGATCCTGTGATACCCTTTTTTTTCTTTTCTTAATGTATGTTTTATGTACTAAATAAATACAAAACATTTCAGAAATTATAACATCTCTATTTACCATGAGACAAAAACAAACTCTTTAATTTTATCTAACAAAAATATGACACTTTTTTTATAATCGCGTAAAACTTAAAAAAATATAATAAAATCACAAGCAAAATGATGCATTGTGTGTTGTATCAGAACTATATTTAAATATTCACTTTGAAAAATAATACTTATGAGTATGAGTGGTTAGGGTTGATTCGTTAAAATTTTTGACCTGAAAAATGGCAATTTTTTTGGCAGGAGGAAATTGATTTAAACAAATATGAGTACTGCAAGACATACATACTTTTTGTTGCGATATTTTGTGATGTTCTACACCGACCTTTTGCATCATGGAGGTGTCTGACAATCATCGTGGCAACTTAACTTAACCCTTTGTTTGTCGGGTCATTTGTCGGGTGCCAGCCGACATCACTATTTGTACGCTACAACTCAGTTGTCGGCTGGCGGCCGACAAGATAAGACGTGCGCGTGCGGTGTATTTTTGTGCGCAAAACTCTACACGTGACGTTGTTTCTTATGATTATTCGATAAAAAACATTTAAATTCACGTTTTCATAAGATTTTGACTGTTTTTCGTTTTTATTTAACTATAAAATAACCTTTGCAAATTCACATAACCTGAAATAGCGGGAACTTTGCGTGATATGGCATCTGAATACCAAGTGTTTTCGGAAGATGAATCATATGAAAGTGACAGTGAGTACGAGCCTATTGCTTGTGATTTCGAAGATCTTGATGATGATAGTGTTAACAGCATAGAAAATAATAATGATGATGATGTCAGTACAACAAATGTCGAAAATCATAGTGAGCCAAATAATTGGAGCGAAATGACCGAAACTTTCGTGATTCCCGAGTTTCCATATTCTAATTCTAGAATTCCAGACAATCTTAGACCAAACACTGCTTTAGGATTCTTGCAATTATTTTTTACAGAAGATTTGATGTCTCAAATTGTGACGAAAGGAGCTTCTTACTCAATTAGTAAGAGGTAAAAGGGTTGGTCGGGAATCCAGAAAAAGGGGACGCCCAAGTTCGCTAGATGCAGAGGAGCGATTAGAAAACAACAGTTCATTTCCAAACTGGACAAAGGTTCTAAAGACTGTACTGTGTGCAGTACAGAAAGATTCCAAGGGAAGACGCAAAACGGTGTGGTTGTGTTAGACCTGTTCGAGAAAACCTTGTTTCCATCCTGAAGAATGTTTTAAAAAGTACCATACTATGCAAAAATATAAGTAGTCCATAATGTTTTCTGTAAACTGTTTTTATTTGAAGAATAAATCATAACGAATGAATTTTTAACGATTTTGTTTGTAACTGCCTATCAATAAATCAATATTTTGCCATTATTTAAATTAGAGTTGTGTGGCAAAAAATAATGGAGTGGTAAGAGTTTGTCGGAATGTTGGTGAATCAAACATAACAATTTATTCTGAATCTTGGTTTTATTCATTTAATGGTCCTTCAATATCCTCTGCTGTTAGTCCGGAAAACTTTGCCAATAATGCACAATCTTAGTAAATTAAAACTTCAAAAAAACATTAAACTCGGCTTAAATAAAACTAAATTTGTGGATTTTGACAAGCTGATACTTTCGAAGGCGGCGCGGCGTGGGTAGAACAAAAAGTATTGCAGTTTTTCGTGGTTTATGTAGTGATGTCTCAGTTGTCAAGTCAAAATTTTAGTACGTAGGTGATTTATAGCTTGGTAAAATAAACTTTAAAAAGAATTAACTTCTCATCACGTGATGCTAGCATCATTCTTTAGGGGCTGTTACTGAAACGCAAGACATTCGCGTGAAAAACTTTAAATAGTTACAACTACTTTAAAATGCCATGTGTCTGTCGGGTTCTTCCAGATATTAATATGTTAATACGGTGCCTTTACCTTCCCAATACTGAATTTGAAAAATTTCCAACTGTTCCCAATTTCCAACTGTTCCCAATATGACCAACCGACGCCGGCATTGCTATTTGGTTTATCCTCTTTTCACTGGGAAACTTAATGAAAAAAATTGTTAACAGAAAATTATAAGGTTTTAATAATAACTCAATACATGCTAATTCAATGCTCAACTGAAAAAATAATTGGCTGAGTAAATATCATTAAAAATCAAAGTTTGTTACCGCCATTGTAATGTTAGTTAAAATATGCTGACGTGATGGTTTATTCATTTTTCGAAATCTAGAAAAAACTGCGAAAATATAACAAAAGATTTTGAGTAAAGAAATCATTTAAAAAATTACCAGAAGTTATATTCTCATCTTGATATAAATACCATGATTATGTATTTTAATGTGTAAAAAGGGTATAAGATGACTTTTACGATTATGGAATACGAAGAAAACAAATCCCCCTTTTACCGAAAAAACATCATAAATAAGTAAGTATTGTTTAAAGCACATAACAGTTCATGTATATCGAATGAGACCGCCTAATAAAATAATAGTTTTATATCTGCAAACTGTGCATTACTGTACATTACAAAATATAACAGGTATGTGTCACTTTGTGACAACAGAGCATCGGAAATATTTTTATATGTTATGGCTTTTATGTGTTATAGCTTCGTAATAACACGACGCTGCTTTTCAAAATTAGCTTCACAACTTTCTTTACCTGAAAACCTTCGGATTTATTCAGGTTTGAATAAAAAAACAGTGGGACTCTATCGTAAATTATGCAGGAGAATATATTATTGAAAAGCGTGCTAAATAAAAACGATACAAATTTCGCATCAATCCGACGTTAATTTTACAGTCGAGTTTATAAAGTAAAAAAGATCTTAAAAGAACCAAGACTGCTTACAAACATATTTAATACATATTTAGTTAGTAATCAACAGTAGACTGAAAGTCGTCAGTAAATGAACACTTGTCAGATAATTGAAGTGTATTGCCATTTCCTATCATTTTATATACCTCAGAATGGCATTTAATTGAATATTATGAAGCGTGCCTCAGAATGACAATAAAGTTAATATTATGACGCGTTCCACAAAATGGCATAAAAGTTAATATTATGAAGAATTCGTAAGAATGGGATTAAATTTTATATTATGAAGCGTTCCTCAGAATGGAATTAAAGTTAATATTATGACGCGATCTTCAGAATAGTATTAAAGTTAATATTATGAAGCATTCCTCAGAATATGATTAAAGTTTATATTATGAAGCGTTCCTCAGAATGGCATTAAAGTTACAAAAGTAATATTTCTCAGTAGGACAAATATTAAAACTTTTTATTTCTATTGTAGTCGCAAATATTATATTTTCAACCAAACAATCCTCTAATTTTAAAAAAGGTTTTACCCGCCTTCACCATCAAATTCTTTATAGCATATTTTTATTTATTTCAAATTAGATAAATTTGAACGAATGAATTCATAGCCGAGCATTAATTTCGTCAAATCGAAAAACATTTCTTAAATACTGCAAAATGAAAATTGATAGGAGGAAATATGATAAATAGGAATATTTTAATATTATATTAAATGTAAAAATCTCTCAAAAAGGTAATAAGACTATACAGAACGAGTAGGCTTGTGAAAGCAAAAGATTGTTGAAAGAAAGGAAATTACCTCGGTATACAGAAAAAATCGAAGCGTAAAAAACTTGTATTTTTAAATGACTTTTACTACCAGGAGCCTCAGTCGACAACTCAACCTCGCCGAATGCCGAACAAGGTAGGACCGACATATATTTAGTATATTAACTGCTGTAAAGTCATTTGATTTCAGATGCGTATATGTCCACGTGTGTGTGCGTGATTACCACAAAAAGTTGACAGAATGCACTGTCATCAATACCAAATCTTTATGCTGAGTTTTACTCGATTGGATGTCGGAAAGTTATATATATATATAATTTCCGCTTCTAAGATATGAATTAATTTATTGCCAAAAAAAAAGGGATATTAAAAAAAGTAATATGCTTGTAATAGTTTTAAAAAAAAATGGTTGAAACCGTCGAGTAATGTTTTGATTCTGAACGGCAGTCGCTCCGCCTAATTTATTGAAATCGCACAAAATAACGAATCAATCTCAACTTTTTTTGATCCCTTATCTGAAAATTTATTGATCAAAGCAACATTTGTAGCTCATCGTCATCTCTATCATGAGAATGGAGGTTAAACATTATTTTTTTAAATATTTACGTACTAACATAACAGATGTTGGATTAATCGTCACATATTTTTCAATGATAAAATTTTTTTTTCATTATTTTCAAATATATTTGTAGTTCAAAACTAATTGGGATCTTAAATTCATAACTTCAATTACAAAATGCGTTTTGATAAAAATGATCAAAACCTCATTGTAAAAAGTATTCATCCAGAAAGTTAACCAATTAACGATAATTTTTCTTGGCAGACTGCTCATTAAAAATTTTTACTTTGAATAAAAATGTTTAATACAAGATTAATACGTGCAAGAGTTTTAAGTGAATTATTTGAAATCAAAACTCAATAAAAATGCTTTATACTATGAGAAATGCTCTGTCAAAGGGTTACGAAGTTGACTCGATTTATACTGATTTTTGTAAAGCACCTGATACTGTTTCTAATCGCATCTTAAAGTAAAAGTTAGAACACTTGGGAAAAAGCAGTAGCTTTCTCGAATGACTTAAAAGTTATTTATCAAACATGAAATCATCTGTAAAAATTACGTCCACATCTTCTTACTCCTTTTTCCTTATGTGGGGTCCCCCAAGGTTCCTACCAAAGATATTAGAAGAACGAGATATGCTATGTTGGCCGCCGGACCGTAGGCGGAGTACTACCTAATTAGGGTACTTTGAATACTATCGGGACGTGTACGCACAGAGATCTGTTCTATGTATTAGTGCGGATACCTTAGCGTAAGCGAAGGTGTGCAGTAGTATTGGTGAACAAAACCGGCGACACTGGGCAAAACAATTCCACACAGTAAGAACTGCTCATAGCACATCTCGTTCTTCTAATATCTTTGGTTCCTACCTTGGATCATTTATATTTCTACTATTTTTAATGACATTTATGTAATTTTCGATAATATTCAGTTTCTTCTATTCGCCGAAGATATTAAGATATTTAAGTAGAACCAAAATTCTCCTGATTATTTGACTCTGCAAATGAACTTAAATAAACTTAGAAGACAAATTCCAAAAGATCAATTTCCACGGATCAAAAACCTCTCTATTATTCGACTACTCAATTAAAAATATCAATCTTTAATACGTCTATGAATACAATCAAATTATTATTTTTTACTCTAAATTACGTTTTTTGAATCATATCGCAGTACCAGTAAAGGATTACAAATGCTTCGATATTTACTCATAATCACGATGCCTTAATCAAATTGACCATTGGGACATTAATATTTGATGATATTTTTGTTGGTCTCAAATTCAGAATTAACAATATTTTCTTTAACCGTTTTTCCCAACGTTTTTTTTTGGCTGCTACCTTTTTGAAATAATACAAAGTTCTAAAGAATTTATTTGTAACATAGATAGTGCCTCGGATAAATATATCCTTATTTTATTTATATGGGACACCGATTGACTTTTCCCATTAGTCTAAATGAATCTTTCTATTTTATTGGAACGACACTTTTGTTTACTTTTGAAGGTTATACCCATCAACATAATATTATTCGGTGAAGAAGAAGATAACGTTTTAAATCTAAACAAAACATCAAAGAGAACAAGACACAAAAAATAAAATATAACATTGAGTTCTTTTAATTAAATTAAATTTTAATTAAAATTCTAATCATACTGTCAAAATAAGCGGAAATTCTTTGATCGGCATTCTGTCCTTTCTGTTCAACTGCCAAGTAGGCCATAACTACCAACTCTTCACACGGAAGGGAAAAGGGCCCTCCCCTAATAGGTACAACTACTAGTATACCAGGTTACTAAGTACTTGGTACTAGATACCCAGGGACGGGGCAGTGTAGAGAATTGGGACACAAACGAGAGTGACATTTCTGTCTGTTCCATAATAATGTTTTGTCAGCGGTCGGACCGGCTCAGCGGTAACTGACGTAATTGTGGAAACCTACCGGTCTGATAAATAATCCAACATTGCGAATAGAAATAGGGCGAGCTTTTCGACTGTAGGTAATTCAAAGCCAGAACTTAATTTAGAGAAATTTTCCGACTGCTCTTTTGGACTTGTATTCAGAGCTAACGATTTAATTTGTTTTTGTCTTGGGTTTAACATAAATACATCATACAAACATTTTCGGTAAGCAACATGTAATCTTATGAGGTTGATCTACTCGAATTCCCGCAAAGTTGTTACTTATCAGGTTTTAGGTTTTTTAAAGTAGAAACTTGATAGTGTTTTATAAATCATACATTTATTTAATATCAACGGTATAAATATACCATAAATAATATATCATTTGCGATAACATTCTAAAACGAACAGAAATTCTAGAAGGATATAAAGTTTATAAGTAGGCTTAGGTTAAATTAATATTTCAATGACGATGAAGATAATACTATTATTAATCTAAACAAAGCAGAACAAGACACAACAAAATTAAAAGAAAAAGGTCTCAACTGGGTATCGAACCCCGGGTCATTTTCTTATTGTATAACCTTCAAAAATAAATAAAAGAAAACTGTTTCAAAAATATATATTGTAGTATAGCCATCCTGTACCTACATTCCGTGCAGTGTTTAATTATTATGTTTTATGTGTGTTGATAGATAGGTAAGGTTAGGATTTAAAATAACTAAAAAATAACTCAGGTTTGAAAAGCCACGTTTTTTCTTACTGTTATTGTGAAATGATGCTCAAATATTTATTGACCTACAAAATTTAGGGCCAAACAGTTGTGTGAATCTTATATTGCCAGAACTTTAAGTACTTAACTCTTATAAAGGTTCGTGCATTCAGTAGGGACCGCGTTGTTTCTAAGACATACATTATTGCACAAAAGCTCATTTTGTGTCTTTACAACGGGACGACAGCGCATTTCATCAAGGAGAATCGTTGCAGGACACGCGATCGATGAATACATCAAGCCAGCCAAGTGCACAGATATTTATTATCCAGTAGGTGGTTGCAAACATAACAGGTCAACTCGTGCTGAATGCGCGTGCGTGCAACTCTCTTGCACAGTCAAAATGCTATGTCTTGCTCAACTACATTAGGTTTATATTTATATTGATTTTATAATATTTTGTCATTGTTACTGATTTAAAAAAAATCTTATTTAAAAACTCACGAATTAAGAATGTTCATTTTTGTGTTATTTTATTTGTTTTAATTGCATTATTTGCATATTTGTTTCGTTTGTTTAATTTTTTTAAAATTTTTTTTTTTTACTACATTTTTTTATTCAGTTTATGTTATTAGGAACATTAACAGGTTATTAACTATTATCTATATATTATATATATTAAATATTATCTATATATTACTATTATATTATAATCGAAGCCTGAAGAACCAATTTCTTCTGGCGGTTAAAGCGAGGAAAGGCTTAACCACGGTTGACATCGGGTTCGCTGGAGCACCAAAAAATATCTACGTCAGCGACCACCTCACTAAGGTAAATAAAAATCTTTTCTTTCGGGCGAGAGTTTTGGCCAAGGAACGGGGGTTCCAATATGTTTGGCTAAAAAACTGTCAAATCTTTGCACGACGCAACTCAACTTACCCGCCAATCATCATATCCAAGGAGGAAGATCTGAACAAGATGGAGGTCCAACGGAATTTCTCTCCTCACCCTGGATCCAACGCTGGAGACCCTCGTTCCAACCAACCATAAAATCAGCGAGACCTAAGCGAAAACTATTCTCTCTTTTTTTCTTTACTTTCATATATTTTTTATTTAAATATTTTTCATTCAAATATCTATCTCTTAAAATTCTATTTCTTAAAGATTACTATTATAAATGTTCCTCCTTTGAATATTTTTCCTTCAAATATTTTCCATTTGAATGTTCAACCTTTGTATACTTCTCATTTAAATTTTTTCCTTTTAAATATTTTTCTTTTGGATATTATGGTTCTCTTAAAGTTTTTATCTTTAAAGATTACTGTTTAAAATGTTTTTTCTTTAAATATTTTCTTTTTAGATGTTATATTTCTGTATATTTTTCGCTTAAATGTTTTGATTTTCAATGTTTTTCTTTGAAATATTTTTCAATGAAATGTTTTTATTTGAATTATTTTTTTTTTAAATATTTTTCTTTTAATTATTTTTCTTTTGGATATGTTTCTTTTGAATATTCTACTTCAAATTATTTTTCTCCCATATGTCCTCCGCACCTACTATGCATCTCTCCCTCAACCTTTCCTCACCTCTTACTCCCCCCTCTCATTACATGTTATGTACACACTACTACCTTACTAACCACTGTAAAAAAAAAGAGTATGAGTATTCTTCTTCTTCTTCTTCTTTCGTATGGTGGGGGGTCAGAGGGGGACATCTAGATCTGCGAGCCATTTTAGGGCCTCAGGCGTCGCCATGTGAACCTCATCAATCCCGCCGGGGAATGAATGGAGCGGGCATACGTTGACCACATGTTCGGTAGTCTGCACCGCACCACATTCACACATCGCCGACTCTTTAAGCCCCCATCTGTGCATCATGTGGGCACAGTGGCTATGGGAGCACCTTAACCTATTGATGGCGGACCAGGTTTTGCGAGGCAGTGAGAACCCAGGCTGTCTCTCGGTGGGGTCCTGTATGAGATGGGCATTTCCCACGTTGGCCGTTTCGAGAACTATATGAGGGCTTCGAGAACTATATTGAACAGTTTCCCACATAGCCAACACAGGCCATTCATGCTAAGCATAGGCATACAGATTCCATGTATTTCCAGCAATCCGTTGCCGCGATGGAGTCTAAGAAAGGCAAAATGGCGAGACTTCTCGGAATATGTTGACAGGGTTGTGGATAACATACCACCAAAGCCGAATTCCTACGACCGTTTTTCAAACCTTTTATTTATAGCCGCAAAAAAATTTATACCTAGAGGCTACAGAAAAGTGTATATTCCAACATGGAGCTCAGAAAGTGAACAGCTTCTAGCCGCCGAATTCGAGAGGACGAATGACCCAGACACTGCCTCTGACCTTCTCCAGTCTCTGGACGACGGGCGTATGAAACGGTGGAATGAATTAATGGAGGAAATGAATTTCGAGCACTCGAGCAGAAAAGCATGGCAAACACTAAGGCGACTTGGAGCTGCAGATCAGCCAACTAAAACAATGCCCAAAGTGTCACCAAATGCTGTTGCTCAGCAACTACTCCGTAGTTCAAAAACGACAACAAGGTCTAACATAAACCACCAGGTCCAAAAATCTCTGAAGGCGGCGCGGCTAAAATGGCCGGTGAACCCCAACACTGTGGTCGCCGTTACAGCTGACGATGTAGATATCGCCCTCACTTCAACAAAAGCTGGGAAAGCAGCTGGATGTGATGGAGTTCTCCCAGACTTTCTGAAACATGCTGGACCACGGACAAAAATATGGATCGCAAAACTATTTACCGAAATTTTCAAAACTGGAGAAATACCAAATACCTGGAGAAAGTCTAAAGTTATTGCGATCCTCAAACCCAACAAGCCAGCAGAGGATCCGAACAGCTACCGGCCAATCTCACTTTTAAGTACCATGTACAAACTTCTAGAGCGAGTTGTGCTCCGCAGACTTACTCCAATTGTGGAGAAAGTGGTCCCACAAGAGCAAGCTGGCTTCAGACCAGGCCGTAACTGCTGCGATCAGGTGTTAGCACAGATAACACACATTGAATCTGGTTTCCAGAAACGGCTGAAGACTGCGGCAGCGTTCATTGATCTCTCTACGGCCTACGACACGGTGTGGCACAAAGGCCTCCTTGTTAAACTGTACGACACCATAGAGGATGGCAACACAGTACGACTCATTGAGCAACTGCTAACTGGCCGTACCTTCAGGGTTTTTCTAGGAGGGCGAAAAAGCAAAAAAATACCCCTCAATAATGGCCTTGCCCAGGGCTCAGTGCTGGCCCCATCGCTATTTAACATATACACTCGAGACCTCCCTCACACTGAAGGCAGAAAATTTGCTTACGCAGATGACATCGCCGTCACAACTCAAGCCAAAACCCTTAAAGCAGCAGAAGATATCCTCAATTCTGACCTAAAGGCTTTGGAAGAATATTTCCTCAATTGGCGACTAAAGCCAAATGGGTCGAAAACAGTTGCGTCAGCTTTTCATCTTAGCAATTCACAAGCGGATGCCAAACTCTGTGTTCAGTTTGATGGAAAAAATATTTACCATGACCCCCACCCCCGCTATCTCGGAGTTACTTTGGACAGGAGCTTGAACTACCGGCAACACATGGAAACAGTGGGTAAAAAAACCAGGACAAGGCTTAACTTAGTTAATAAGCTAGCTGGAACTAGCTGGGGATGCGACGCCAATACGCTCAGAACAGCATCCATTGCCCTGGTTTTCTCAACGGCTGAATACTGTGCTCCAGTATGGGCTAGAAGCGCCCACACTTCCATGGTAGACGTTCAGCTTAATGCCACAATGCGAACCATCAGCGGGACTTTAAAATCTACTCCTCTCCCTTGGCTCCCCGTACTTGCAAACATAACCCCGCCAAACATCAGGCGAGAAATTGCAACACTGAGGGAATACAAGAAGGCGCTGCAAAAAAGCGCAATACCTCTACACGAAGATGTCGTCTCCCACCCGGCATGCCGCTTGAAGTCCCGAAAGCCCTTCTGGGCGGAAGGAGAGAGGCTCCTCCGACTACCTCTCACCCCAGAAGATAGGTGGAAACTTGAGTGGCAAACGGCCAACGTGGGAAAGTATGAGTATTACAAATTACTTCAAAATCAATTTGACCTCCCATATGAAACCAGGCATACAACTAGCTAACTATCTTACATATAAATACAGATTAACACCACCCATAAAATGACATTAAATATATATTATCAAAACGTAAGAGGTTTACGTACAAAAACTGATACACTGATAAATGCTGTCAGATCCAACGAATACGATATTATCGCCTTAACTGAATCGTGGCTAACTGATGGCATCCGTAACGAAGAACTGTTCGACGATCGTTATGACGTGTTCCGCCGAGATCGAAATTACTGTGCAACTGGTCAACGCTTGGGCGGAGGTGTCTTGCTCGCTGTTCGACGCGAACTGGTAGCCCGCGGGCGTCCAGAGTGGCACTCAAAAGCGAGACTTATGGTTATCCTTACAAATTAAGAGTTCGTTGTGCAATACTTTAAACATATGTTGTGTTTACCTTCCCAAAGGTCCAGCGTATAATGAAAACATGGAAAGCTTTCTCAGTGAAATTTCAAGATTAACCTTACAATGTCCTTGTGAAAAATTTCTTATTTTAGACGATTTTAACCTCACTGACATTCTGTGGAACAAAAGTCCAAACAACACTTCGTACACACCTACCAATCGTTTATCTCCTCTCAGCTCTGCATTTGTTGATTGCCTGCATTTTTCGGGTCTCTGTCAATATAACGGGATTTCAAACTCCAACGGCCATTTTCTAGACTTCGTCCTCTGTAACGATTGCGTTAAGGTATCAGCCTGTAATGACTCACTAATCGTCGAAGATATTCACCATACCTCCATAACGATAGATGTAGCATTTTCAGAACCCGTTGCATTGAGGGAGGAAATACGAAAGGTTTGCGTCTTTAAACGTGGTAATTACGAGCTTATAAATTTTCATCTTAATAAAGTAAACTGGCACGAGCTTCTCTCAGTTGGTGATATAAATTCAGCTTTAATAAACTTTTACTCACAAATAAACCAACTTATAGATGCTCACATTCCGCAAAAATCGAGTAAAAACTCAAAATATCCTCCATGGAATAACTCAGCTCTTATAAAGTTAACGAAGGAAAAATACAACTATTTCAAAAAGTTTAAAATTTACAAAAATCAATCTAACTACTCCATTTTCTCTCTCTTAAGATCACGCCATAAAAAATTACAACGAGAATGTCACAATCAATACCTAATTAATGTTGAGCACAAAATATCCTCTGATCCAAAAAATCTTTGGAATTATGTTAAATTAAACTCTGTGGTGTATGTGTGTAAGGGGGACAGCATGAGAGCGAGACAGCGAGTACGAGACGTATATAAGAGATCGTATGAGCGGGAATGAGCTCTCAGTCCAGAACCGTGATAGTCTTCTTTCAAATAAATATTATAATACAAGCATTGTTATTATTGAGTATGTAGAGTTAACATACGTTACAGTGGCGCAGCACGGTAGTTCGTAAATTATTGAAAGTTTACGGAGAATCAGATGATTCAAGAAGATTATTCGAATTTTTGGTGATCACAGTATAGTCTGGCGCTTTTGGGCGTTGGATCGCTAAATTTTGAAGGAAGAAGAAGAATAATAAAAGGCTATCAAATTGGAGAATTCACACGCAGCCGAGGCGAGCACGCAGATCGGGCCGGGCAAATTGCGCGGTAAAAACGCAATTTTACACGTGTGTGGGAGCCGACATTGCAACATTTTGTCGAGAGTACACCGTTACACGGGGTACGCAGAAGATCCAGGATCAAGATCGGCATCAAGGGTGAATTGGCCGGAATCCGGGACCGGGGTTCTGTCGCTACAGCGGGAAGGAAGACCTTGGAAGGTGATCGTGTCCGCAGCTGAAGGGAGACGGAGCCAGAAAAGGGTGCTGAGACGTTGGTGATTCACAGGCTCAGGGCAGGGGCTCGGAGCATAACCTCTGGAAGGGCTGAGATACGTATATTTTATTCAACTTGTTTCAGTTCTTCTCCCAATGGAGGCGATTTGTAAGAATTTGGGGACGTTCTGTTACAGAACGGGAGACTGGTCATTGTTCAGGGAACGATTGGATCAGGCCCTCATTTTAAATGATGATAAGTTGTTGTCACCAGAACGCAAAAGAGCATTTTTGCTGAGTTGCCTCACGGAAGAAACTTTCTCTCTATTATGTGATTTATGTTTTCCAAAAAAGGTTTCTGTTTGTTCTTTTGAAGATTTATGTAAATTATTTGATTCACATTGCAAACCAGTTAAAAATATTTTTGAGTCTCGTGAATTATTTTATAAATGTAAACAGTTTCCTAGCGAATCCGTTAAAGATTACGCGGCTAGATTGAGAGGGTTAAGTTTATCTTGTAATTTTGAGCTGAGATTGGAACCATGTTTAAAGGACATATTCGTTATTGGGATTTTTAATGAAAAATTGAAACACAAGCTATTCGTAGAGGCAATCAATACTTCTTTTACGGATTGCATTAATCTAGCGGCGACGTGGGAACATGTTGTGGCTTTTAAAAAAGTAAATCCGAATTTAAATGTTGTTCATAAGGAAAGCGAGTATTTCCATAAATCCAGGAAAGATAGTCCTTCCAGGAATAAAAATTCAATGCGGAGTAAATCACCGGTTAATGGTACGTTAAAAACTTGTTTTTTGTGTGGAAAAAAAAATCATTTGCAAAGAGATTGCTGGAAAAAAATTTTGTGTAATCATTGTAACAAATCGGGTCATCCTAGTAATTTGTGTAAATACAATAAAAATTATGTAGGTACTAAAAATAAACGGTTGAATTCGGTGTTCGTGGTTAATAATAATGTGGGGCCGGAACCCACATATATAGATTTGTTAATTGGTAACATAATATTGCCGGCGTTGGTAGATACGGGAGCTGCAATAAACGCGATACCATTTATGAAGTGTATTTAAGATATTTTGTTTCTTACGATTTAGAAAAGTATAATGTTCATTTGTCAGGGTATGACGGAACGCAGTTAAATGTTTTAGGTAAAGTGAATTTAGAGGTGTCATTTTTAGGTAAAAGTGCGAAAATACAGTTCGTAATAATTAAAAATGGTAATTCTACAATAGTTGGTAGAGATTTTTTACAAGTTTTCGGTATCGGATTAAGTGGAATAAATTCTGTAAAATTCAGTGAGATTAATTGTGATAATCATCTTGTTTTTCGTGAAAGTTTAAAGAAGAAATATGCTCATGTTTTTTCAGAAAAATCGGGTAGGCTTAAAAATTATGAGGCAAACATTGAAGTTAATTCGGACTTTAGGCCAAAGTTTGTAAATCCGAGGCCATTACCTTTTAGTTTACGTGAGAAAGTAGAGATAGAGTTACAGAGAATGTTGCATGAAGACATTATTGAAAAGGTAGAAATAAGCGATATTGCAAGCCCGATTGTTGTTGTAAAAAAGAAAGACGCTTCAATTAGGATTTGTACTGATTTCAAAACAACATTGAATCCTATGTTAGCGAAGTTGAAATACCCACTACCTCGTATTGACGATTTAATTTCATCTCTGAATGGTGCAAAATATTTTGCTAAGATAGACTTACGAAATGCATTTGGACAAATTTCATTGAACGAAAAGTCTAGAAAATTATGTGTGATTAGTACGCATATAGGTTTATTTGCACATAAAGTATTGCCTTTTGGCTTAAGCACGAGTCCGGCCATCTTTATGCAAGTCATTACGGCGATAGTTGGTGGACTTAGGAACGTTCGTGTATTTTTAGATGATCTACTTTTATTTGGGAATTCTAAAGAGGAATTATTTTCTATTTGTGAAGCAGTACTTAGCAAGTTAAGTGATTGCGGATTAACTATTAATGAAAATAAGTGTTCTTTTCTAGAAACAGAGATAGAATATTTAGGTTATAGAATTTCGCAGAAAGGAGTTATGCCTTTAGAAAATAAAATATATGCTATTACCCAAATGAGTGTACCGAAAAATGTTTCGGAACTTAGAAGTTTGCTGGGAGTTATTTCCTACTATAGGTCTTTTATACAGAATGTGTCAGGTATTTTGTCTCCTTTATACCAATTGTTGAAAAAAGGGATAAAATTTGTATGGTCTCAGGAATGCAATATTGCGTTTGAGCAAGTTAAGAAACTGCTGACGTCAGACAATATTTTGGTGCATTTTGACCCACAATTACCTATCAAGCTAATTACAGACGCGAGTGATATAGGTATATCTGCTATTATATGTCACGTATATGAGAATGGCATGGAAAGACCGATTGCATTCGCTAGCCGTTTATTGTCAAAAACGGAATTGAGGTATTCCATTCTAGATAAGGAAGCGTGTGCAATAATATTTGGTTTGAAAAAATTCTTTCAATATTTATATGGTAATAAATTCGTTCTAACTTGTGATAATAAAGCTTTGGTACATATTTTGAACACTGAAAAACAAGTGCCAATACTAGCGGCAAATAGGCTACAGCGCTATGCGTTGATTTTACAAACATTTGACTATAATATAGAATATGTCAAGTCGGGTGAGAACAAAGCGGATTTCTTATCTAGATAGCCGGTTAATAGTAATAATAATTTAAGTGATTGTATCGACGAGGTCGACGGTAGCGAATATTTCTTAAATTATATTGGTAGTCTGAACGTTGATAAGATTGAATCGGATTTTTTAAATATAATTGAGGCGGAAACGACAATTTCAAAAGAAACGATGAAGCAGTTTTCGATTAAAGATGTAAACATAGCAAGCATTACTGGGTTCGTAATCAATGGTTGGCCGGATAAAAAGTTTTTAAAGGATGACTTGTTAAAATTCTGGTATTTTAGAAATAAATTATCGACTTATGACTCGTGTTTATTTTATAATAATAAATTTGTGGTTCCGAGGGAATTAAGGGAAATCATATTGAATTTCATACATCAATCGCATTTAGGTATTGTTAAATCTAAAAATCTTGCTCGAAATTATTTTTTTTGGTTAGGTATGAACTCAGAGGTAGAAGCAACTGTGAAGCAGTGCGTTCGATGCTTGGAGTGTTTACCCACTCCATGTAAAGTTGAGTTACAGCCGTGGCCAATCAGTGGATTAATATGGAATAGATTGCATATTGATTTCATGGGACCTTTTGGTGGTTACAATTTTTTGATAATCGTTGATGCAACTACAAAATGGATAGACTGTCACATCGTAAATAAAGTAGATTCGTTTTGTACAATAAAAGTTTTGAAAAGATTATTTTCTAATTTCGGAATTCCGGAGCAGATAGTAAGTGACAATGGTACAGCGTTCACTTCAACAGTTTTTAAGGAATTTTGTCATAATTTTAATATTAAATCGTTGACATCTCCTGTCAACCATCCAGCTTCTAACGGACTTGCCGAAAATGGGGTTAGAACGGTAAAGAATTTTTAAAAAAAAATTATGATAAATAATAAATTGCCTGCTGATTTTGAGGATAAACTTTTAACATTTTTGGTTGATATTAGGAATACGCCTTCTATGTCTACGGGGATTGAACCTAGTAAATTAATTTTGGGAAGGAAAATTAGATCAATTTTTAATACAATCATTCCAATATTAGGTAATGTTGAAGGTCAAGGTTTTAAAGGGATTGATAACACGATTAAAGATAAGATGTTATTGAGTCAGCAAAAACAAAAAAAGTATTATAGAGGAAAAAAAATTAAAAAGTACTTTGATGTTGGATCTAAAGTTTTAACCAGGGATTTGAGAAGTGATAAAAACAAATGGATTTTAGGAGAAATTTATAAAAGATTGGGGAATAGGGTTTATTTAGTAAAAATTATGTCTACAGGACAAGTGTGGAAACGCCACCATGATCAAATTTCAGAGATGAAGGTTAGGTGGGGGGAGAGTGACAGGTCTGATGATTTGCTGGACCTGGGTCCACTCTCGGACGTGGACATGACCAAGTTTCCTAATTCCTCTGATTTTTGCAGGTCACCTACACCATGGGAGGGGAGGTTACGCCCTCGAGGACAACGCCCATGCTACACCGAATGAAGAGTCAAGAACATACATAATTACATATAAATTGGAAATTAAATACATAATGGAAATAATTAAATATATTTGGCTTATATAAATTTGTAAAAATAAAAAGATGTAATTATGATTTAAGTGTGGGGGTGTGGTGTATGTGTGTAAGGGGGACAGCATGAGAGCGAGACAGCGAGTACGAGACGTATATAAGAGATCGTATGAGCGGGAATGAGCTCTCAGTCCAGAACCGTGATAGTCTTCTTTCAAATAAATATTATAATACAAGCATTGTTATTATTGAGTATGTAGAGTTAACATACGTTACAAATCACAGGGTGTGCCAAACACTGTATTCCTAAGGGATGAAAAAGCTGAGAACGGATCTGAGATTGTTAACTTATTCTCCAAATATTTCAGTTCTGTTTACACCAACGATGTTCAAACTTCTCAAAATATGCCAGACAACTACAACATTCATAATTCTTCCACTATTCATTGTATTGAAGTTGACGAACGTCTGGTGCAGACATATCTGGAAAATTTAAAACAAAATAAAGGCCCAGGCCCAGATCAAATTCCCCCCTTCTTCATCCTGAAATGCGCAAGCAGTCTCTCTAAGCCGTTATCCATTATATTCAATCGTTCCTTAAAAGAGGGTGTGGTACATAATACTTGGAAAACTGCCTTCATAACACCCATTTTCAAAACTGGGCAAAAATCTGACATTGAAAACTATCGTCCTATTTCAAAATTGTGTGTCTTCAGCAAGGTGTTTGAAAAAATAATATACGATCAGATGTTTCCCGCTTTGAAATCCTCACTCAATGTTAACCAACGTGGGTTTATGAGTGGAAAATCAACAACAACCAATCTAATAGCATTCAAGGGATTCTTGCAAGATTATATGGATCAACGTGTACAAGTAGACGCAATATACACGGATTATAGCAAAGCTTTTGACCTAGTGAATCACGACATATTATTACGCAAGCTTATGCAAATCGGAGTCCACGGTGATCTTCTCAGATGGCTCTCATCTTATGTATCAAACCGTAGTCAAGTCGTAGTTGTGGGTGGCTTTAAATCGGACTGGGTAACAGTCCCATCAGGTGTGCCTCAAGGATCTCTATTGGGACCGTTACTATTTAACATTTACATCAACGATATAGGCCAATGCTTCAAATACTCCAAAACATTACTTTACGCAGATGATATGAAGGTTTTTTATCCTATCAGATGTACAGCTGACTGTCAAAAAATGCAAGAGGACCTAAACCGTCTTAATATTTACTGTACACAGCATACCCTTAAAATTAATGTTAAAAAGTGTTTCTTTGTGAATTTCACACGAAATAAAAATATCATTATCAATGAATATAATCTGAACGGCTCAATATTAATCAACAAAACAGAAATCAAAGATTTGGGAGTGACATTGGACTCTAAGCTTATTTTTGATGTTCAAATAGACTCAGTCACATTTTGATGTCTAGCCTCTAAAATGTTAGGATTCATTCTTAGGACATGTAAAAAATTCAACAACTTTAGAACAATGAAAATCCTATATTTTGCTTATGTCCGCAGCTTACTAGAATACGCGTCACAAGTTTGGAACCCGCAATACATATCGTATGTGGAAATTCTAGAACGTGTTCAAAATCGTTTTCTACGATACTTGGATTTCCGCAGCTACCGCCCACATCTAAGTCACCAAGATTCAGCAGCGTATTTCAATATACCATCATTAGAAGTTCGAAGAAGCTCGGCCGATGTACTTTTTCTTCAAAAAATAGCCAGGTCCATTGTTGATTGCCCAGAACTCCTAGAACGAATACAGATACGAGTTCCTAACAGACGAACCAGATCAAACATGATTTTTAGCCTCCCTCGATGCAACACTAATTCTAAGCAGAATTCTTTCATCTATCGTGCGTCCAACACTTTTAACACACACTATTCACAATTTGACATATTTAACTCTGCACCACACTCCTTAAAATCCCACAGACACTCTCTCGATAACTTACAATAACAATAACTACAGATACCATCTAATACAACCACCACTTTATTAACTTCCTTTATACATACCTCAACCTAACCGATCCCTCCTCATCCTACCCCCTCCCTATTCCCCCCTAAATAACTTTTTTTCTTGAAATGTAATTTTCACTTGAATATAATACCTATGTGGAAACCTGTAAATGGTTTATTTTCTGTAACTAATTTATTATTATGCTGTCATTGATGTAAACTGTTGGTATCCCAAATAAAAATAAAATATAAATAAATAAGAATTAGCGTTTTTTTAACTAACCCCTATTTTAGTCACGTAACTACCCACCCCCGGTCTGTGAGACGTCAGCGATATATTGCTATCGCAAAAACTACCCATCCACCGGTCTGTGAGATGTCAGCGATATATTGCTATCGCAAAAAATGTATGGCAGTGGGATGTAATTTCATATAGAACTAATTATTTTAACGGTTTTTACAATTTATTAAAATTATAGAAACATACAAATCAACAGTATTTCTTAGATATATCAAAATCTCATCACAAACTCAAGAAAAGAGGAAAAATTCAACATATTTGGAAAATGTATTCGCTTGCAGGTACATACTTTTCAAAATAAAAACATACCTCATTTATTTCGAGAGGTTTGAAATAAAATAGAAAGTATAGTGAAATAAAATTTATTGCCAGATTCTTAACTAATTTTATTTCATTTCAAGAAAAATCAATATTTCTTTGCAATTTATCAAACAACATGGCAAAGCCAATTATTTCTTTCTTAAGTTAAATTGCTTCGAGTGGGCTAGTGTGGCCCAATGGAAATGACCTAACCACCGTTATTTAGTTATGTGTGTATACTTACAATACTGCCTATAATTCAATTCCAGAAATACAAATCAAAAATCCGATCATAAATCATCGTATTTTGTAAACATAAATTACGAACTTTCTATCAACAAAACTTTCACTTAAATCACATTTTTTGTGGACTAATCTCAATGTTTTTTCATCGAATGGAACCATAAACTTTATACTTTATAGCGAGTGATTCACAAAAAAAATATAAAATTTCACAAATAACTTTAACGAGGCCGGAGTTTGAGATTGTTCGGGAATATTCGTGCCCTCCCTCGGAACGAAAAAAATACAGGAGAAAATAATAAATTTCAGACATGGAGTGCGTGCTTAAAAATCACAACATCGAGACAATGATGGATTTTCCAGCTTTATCGGATTTTTCCTTCTGCTTACAAACTTAGAAAGGCTCTACAAATCTGAGCTCGAGATATTAATGTACCTATAACATTTTAAGCAAGAGTGCTCTAAGACCCAAGAAAACAATCCTATTTTAGAGAGAATGGTTTTGTCAAAGTTTCTGAAGGTACTGTTATGGGACAAGATGGTTTACATCATCTCTAGGTTGGATTATATACGAGGCAGATCAAAAGTATACTTACTACGTAATATAATTCGTACTTACAGATTTGAAAAATTATCTTATTATTTTTAAGCTTGGTGCAGAAAATTGAAACTGATTTGGAAATCATAATTTGGAAACGGAATATGACACCGTTTGGAAAGAAAAAAATAATGGGAAAGTGATAGTCTAAATACATTTAGATAAAAAAATATATTTCTAAAGAAAAGTGCAGACAGCATAAGTTGTTGCACTCACCTTGAAAAATTCGGTCAATTAGAATACTATTCTATTTGAATTCTTGCTGAAGTGGGGCAATAGAAATCAATCATTTTCAAACCTTGCGAATGAACATATTAAGATTTTCACGTTCTTTACCAATCAGTAGCTACAGCAAAAATCTAGGTTATTCAAGTTATAATTATGTCAGAGAAATCAATTTATTTTGTAACGGAAAAGTCGCGATTACACTCAAAACTATTCTGATACCGGCGTTACTACAAATAGTGCCTCGAAACAAGAATTTCAGCTAAAGTTTTGTTCAGTGATTATTCATCTAATTGTAAAAAAACACTATTTAAAACTTAAATTTATTTGGATTATCGTATTGAAGCTAATAATATATAATATTTATACTTGTAATAAATCATAGTGATGATAATCGCTGTGGTGACCGTAACATTATTATTTTCTGTGTATTCGTAGGTATATTTTCGTGTATGATTGAAACGTGTTGATATTATCTTCTTCATAAATGAACTATGTTAAACGTTCTAACAATATATTGTTCCAATAATAGTGTCATTAGTGGTGTATGAACAATATTATTCTGTGAAGCAATCTTATTTGAAGTGAATTCAATTTACTCATAAATACAGTCATCGTCTTTCATATTATTACAACCGAACTTTCGTAAAATTGCATGTACTTGCAATTTGGAACCAAAAAATAAAAACTAAAAACGATGGTATATTTTTTGCTTAATTAATAAAGAGATGATAATGTCGTAGTTTCTTAAATTAATCCCGCCGTTCTAGTACATTTTATTTCAATTTTATTAGGTCACTTGTAATATTCAACATGCCTAATGTACGCAAAAATATTTACTGGGATGAAAGATTGTGGCTTTTACCAGCAGTAAAGAATTATCCAATAAGAAGCACCTTCCTGAAAAGAACTTAATATTTGTAATAACGTTTTCGCTTTTAAAATTTTTATTTCTTTTTCGAGAATGAAATCAAAATCTCGAATTTAGGTCATTAGACTTTGTTACAATACATAAATCGTATTAACTCATAAAATTGCCATCTTTCTTTGGCAATATATATTTAATACGACTTCATGTACATTTCATAACAAGGTTTCTTGATATTCTATTGAAAATTGAAAGCTTTACAGGGGAACCCTAAAGTTATATTCTATATTCTGCAGGGTGTATACTACGTATGCAATTTTGAAGGGCGTATTAGAATAATTCCCCTCCAAAATGTACCTAATACTGACCCGGGTACATGAATAATAAATATTTTTGACTTATGTCGATAGAGGCTTTCAAAATGAACTCGAAGAAAAATTGAATAACAAAATTACAATCACTCCAGAGTTCGCTTTACACACACACATATATATATATATACAGAAAAACAGAAAAAAAAACAGAATAAATTGAAAATAAAATAGAATAAAATGATAAAATTAATAGAATAATAGAAAGTTGAAGCCTTTAGGGAGCCGTGACTATATTAGACGCTAGTATTTTTCTCCAGTGTGCGTCAATGCTGGAGGATGGAGTGAGGCGGGCTTCCATAGTGAGGATATTTCCAGAGCTTCTTATCCTTTCCCTCATTCCTATATATATATACGGACGACGGATCCGACAACTCGTGAATAACGCTATCATTACCTAATATTGAGACTAGATTCTTGAAGAATTTCGTAATCGGGAAACAACTATGTAATCGGTAGTTGATGAAGAGTTGAACACATGAACAGCAGAAACCAATATAATGTAGGCTGAATTTACAAAAAATAGTGTAACTTCCAGAGTAAGAGTGGTCTTGTTAAAAAAGACTCCATGACAAAATCCCGCAAGTGTCCAGGATAGGACGATGTTTCCCGATTACGAAATTCTCCAAGAATTCAGTCTCCAATATCAGGTAATGGTTGTGTTATTCATTATTTGAGTTGTCGGATTCGTCGTCCGTCAGTCCAGAGGTGGTCTAATGATTTTGGCTTTCGTTCAAGGAATTCCAGTCTGTGATTTTGAACTGCTTAGGTTTTGTCTGCAGAGAGCAGGTGTAGCAACCGAAGTGTGTTGAAAAATTCCAGGGTTGGCAATCTAAGAAATGCGCAATACTTAATTGAGTATATACTGAAGGTACCACACACTTTTTACTAATCCTTTAAGTAACAATAGTTACTCTCGGTCCGAATAAAAAAACTCTAACTATATTTTAAATAGTTTTAACGTATTAATGGTTAGGAAAATGTAGAAAATGGATAAATTTCATAACGGTATGATCTAATTTTATTCTCATTTCAAAACCCAACATATACCTAACTGTTCAATTGCTTCATTAAATACTTTTTACTGACCGCTTAATTAATTAATTACGTCTGATAATTATAATCGTTTTTTTTTATATCAGCGTAGGCCCTTAGCCATTCGTAATTTTATATCTACCTTTCAAACCTTCTTCTTTTTGAACGCTTACTATGGAGCCTTAAAACGCATTATTATCTAGGCTTCACTGTGACTCTGATTTCATAATAAATCAATTATTTGTTAGTATCGGTTCCTTCGTGTAAATATATTAGGGTGACACAAAATAATTGGTAATTTTATTCAAAATATAAAAAACGTCGCTGACAAGTTTTCGGGAAGAGCGGTTAAAGTCAACAAAACAAAGAAAAGGTGACCGAGTGGGTAGGGCGGGGGAAATACGGGTGGATGTCTTAAGGAGGTAATCTAATACCAACAGCCAGGTAACGAACGCCTTACTGTAGGGCGGGTGGACACGACTAAGGCGGGGATTCTCCGCAAGGAACAACCTCGACTTGGAAACCCAATGAACAAAATTCTGTTCGAGGGTTTGGCCAAATCGTTAGATGGAAAGGAATGTCGTGAAATGTTGAAATAATTAAGTTTCAAATAATAACCTGAAACTTCAATGAAAAATATGATGACTTACCTTTATTTAGAACAATGAAAGTCGATTCTGAATATATAAGTTTAATTACATCTATCAACTTTATCAAAATCCTTTCACTTAATGGATTGACGACTAAAGCGACGTCATGTGATTAAAAATATTGTCGCTTCATATCGGGCCTGTTTTCGCTAGGTTAAATAGCACCTTTTTTCATACTTAAAAAAATCTCTCGACTAGAGGGTTGCGAGTTCAAATTCCGGCGTGCGTAAGTCAATTTTATTTAATTAATTTGGGTCATTTCAGAGGGCAAGATACTCTCAGTATCGCCCCGGTGTAAGACCATCATTCAGAATCGAAAAGTTCAGAGTTGAAATGGCTTTATCCGTGTTTAGTGACTAGATCTGAATATCCACTTACTTCCCTTCCTTTCTCTTCCCTATTTCCTTCCCCTCCTCACTACCTTCAGCATCACAACATACCCCGATTGGGAATGCCATAATGTCCCTGGCTCCAAACGGTTGGGAGCAGTGAACTTTTGTTGGGTAGTGACATAAAAAAATGAATCCCGGTGCCAAAAAAGCAACCTCGATAGTTAAGCTCATTACGCCAAGAAATTAGTACGGATTCTTAACAATTTTCAAAGTGAACATTATTTTATAATACACGATGCTTTTAAATTGAAAATAAAATATAATATGCGTAACTTTTCTATAATTGTAGGATTTGTGAAGTTGAAAGTATTTAAAATATAATATATATATATATATATATATATATATTATAAACATGCCTCACGATTATTGGCTTTCAAAAACAATAATCGTGAGGCATGTTCATAATAAAAAATATATGTATATTATATACATGCCTCACGATTATTGGCTTTCAAAAACAATAATCGTGAGGCATGTTTATAATATAAAATATATGTATATTATAAACATGCCTCACGATTATTGGCTTTCTAAAACAATAATTATGAGGCATGTTTATAATATAAAATATATTTATATTATATTCATGCCTCACGATTATTGGCTTTCAAAAACAATAATCGTGAGGCATGTTTATAATATGAAATATATGTATATTATATACATGCCTCACGATTATTGGCTTTCAAAAACAATAATCGTGAGGCATGTTTATAATATAAAATATATGTATATTATAAACATGCCTCACGATTATTGGCTTTCTAAAACAATAATTGGGAGGCATGTTTATAATATAAAATATATTTATATTATATACATGCCTCACGATTATTGGCTTTCAAAAACAATAATCGTGAGGCATGTTTATAATATAAAATATATGTATATTATAAACATGCCTCACGATTATTGGCTTTCAAAAACAATAATCGTGAGGCATGTTTATAATATAAAATATATGTATATTATATACATGCCTCACGATTATTGGCTTTCAAAAACAATAATTGTGAGGCATGTTTATAATATAAAATATATGTATATTATATACATGCCTCACGATTATTGGCTTTCAAAAACAATAATCGTGAGGCATGTTTATAATATAAAATATATGTATATTATAAACATGCCTCACGATTATTGGCTTTCTAAAACAATAATTGTGAGGCATGTTTATAACATGCCTCACGATTATTGGCTTTCTAAAACAATAATTGTGAGGCATGTTTATAATATAAAATATATTTATATTATATAGATGCCTCACGATTATTGGCTTTCAAAAACAATAATCGTGAGGCATGTTTATAATATAAAATATATGTATATTATAAACATGCCTCACGATTATTGGCTTTCAAAAACAATAATCGTGAGGCATGTTTATAATATAAAATATATGTATATTATATACATGCCTCACGATTATTGGCTTTCAAAAACAATAATTGTGAGGCATGTTTATAATATAAAATATATGTATATTATATACATGCCTCACGAATATTGGCTTTCAAAAACAATAATCGTGAGGCATGTTTATAATATAAAATATATGTATATTATAAACATGCCTCACGATTATTGGCTTTCTAAAACAATAATTGTGAGGCATGTTTATAACATGCCTCACGATTATTGGCTTTCAAAAACAATAATCGTGAGGCATGTTTATAATATAAAATATATGTATATTATAAACATGCCTCACGATTATTGGCTTTCAAAAACAATAATCGTGAAACATGTTTAAAAATATAATAAATGTATACATATATAAAATATATGTATATTATAAACATGCCTCACGATTATTGGCTTTCAAAAACAATAATTGTGAGGCATGTTTATAGTATAAAATATATTTATATTATATACATGCCTCACGATTATTGGCTTTAAAAAACCATAAATGTGAGGCATGTTTATAATATAAAATATATGTATATTATAAACATGCCTCACGATTATTGGCTTTCAAAAACAATAATCGTGAGGCATGTTTATAATATAAAATATATGTTTATTATATACATGCCTCACGATTATTGGCTTTCAAAAACAATAATTGTGAGGCATGTTTATAATATAAAATATATGTATATTATATACATGCCTCACGATTATTGGCTTTCAAAAACAATAATCGTGAGGCATGTTTATAATATAAAATATATGTATATTATAAACATGCCTCACGATTATTGGCTTTCAAAAACAATAATCGTGAGGCATGTTTATAATATAAAATATATGTATATTATAAACATGCCTCACGATTATTGGCTTTCTAAAACAATAATTGTGAGGCATGTTTATAACATGCCTCACGATTATTGGCTTTCAAAAACAATAATCGTGAGGCATGTTTATAATGTAAAATATATGTATATTATAAACATGCCTCACGATTATTGGCTTTCAAAAACAATAATCGTGAAACATGTTTAAAAATATAATAAATGTATACATATATAAAATATATGTATATTATAAACATGCCTCACGATTATTGGCTTTCAAAAACAATAATTGTGAGGCATGTTTATAGTATAAAATATATTTATATTATATACATGCCTCACGATTATTGGCTTTCAAAAACAATAATCGTGAGGCATGTTTATAATATGAAATATATGTATATTATAAACATGCCTCACGATTATTGGCTTTCAAAAACAATAATCGTGAGGCATGTTTATAATATAAAATATATGTTTATTATATACATGCCTCACGATTATTGGCTTTCAAAAACAATAATTGTGAGGCATGTTTATAATATAAAATATATGTATATTATATACATGCCTCACGATTATTGGCTTTCAAAAACAATAATCGTTAGGCATGTTTATAATATAAAATATATGTATATTATAAACATGCCTCACGATTATTGGCTTTCTAAAACAATAATTGTGAGGCATGTTTATAACATGCCTCACGATTATTGGCTTTCAAAAACAATAATCGTGAGGCATGTTTATAATATAAAATATATGTATATTATAAACATGCCTCACGATTATTGGCTTTCAAAAACAAAAATCGTGAAGCATGTTTAAAAATATAATAAAAGTATACATATATAAAATATATGTATATTATAAACATGCCTCACGATTATTGGCTTTCAAAAACAATAATTGTGAGGCATGTTTATAGTATAAAATATATTTATATTATATACATGCCTCACGATTATTGGCTTTCAAAAACAATAATCGTGAGGCATGTTTATAATATAAAATATATGTATATTATAAACATGCCTCACAAACAAACATTTTAGAAACGATCAGAAATTTACATTTCGAATTAACTCTGTTAACTTAAAAATTAATACATATTTCAAAAATGGAATTATTATTTTATTAATTAAAATAAAATAATTTTGGTAATCCAATTTTGGAAATATGATTTTGTTTACTTAATGGCGTTTCACACGAAAGGCCGAAATAAGTATTTTTATAACAAGCATTAAGTAATTTCAAAGTGCACACAAATCAAAAAAAAAACTTTTCTTTTAGAAATTCAATAGTGTTATAAGAAGATAATTAGGTAGGTATTTTCTGAACTCTGAAAAAAAAAGAATTGTTTTTTAAGACAAATATTATATTACGCTTTTAATAATTAATCACATTTTATTACAAAAAAAAACAAACGATATCAAATACTCGATCATAATAATAATTTTTATTAGAGGATGTAAGGAAGGGTGGTGCAATCCCATACGTCCCGTATTGGTTTAAATATTGATTATATAATAGATGTATATAAGAAACCCGAGTTAGTCTGAAGTAATCGGAAGTAATTCATGAAAGTAAACAGAAAGTTTGTGAAAAAACAATTTTAAGAAATACAAGAGAATCTTAAAATCTGATAGTATTAATACCCTTGCGTCTGGACGATGTAGGCCCTCTGATTGGTCAAATTTAAATTGTTTGTTTCGGTTAAATTCCGCTAACTTGAAAATTAAGACCCGATTTCATACTAAAATAGGATCACCAGATTTCTTCAAAGGCATCTTTTCTGATCATATAATTTTTGGATAATATCGAAGAAAATATGTTTTAAAAAGTTCACAATCCATTGGATTAATTACATTACAGTAAAAATTATCCACAATTACGTATTGAAAGACACATTGTTCAGTGTTGCCAGCGTATATCGATTTCCAATCAATGTAAAAAGCTTCTATAGCCAGTTAGTGTCAAGCAATGTACAATTTCATTGTGATTTTTTAAAGTGAGATATACATATACAAATATATTTATTTATTTATTCGAGACACAAACAGGATATTTATAAAAACATTAATTATGGATTACAAAATAATAAAAAAATACAATTATAAATATCCCTAGACTAATGTGTCTGCAGCAATCACATTTGCACATTCACATAAGCAAACATGTAAAACAATGACAGTATTTATATACAAAACTTAATTACAAAGATTGAAGTACATAATAAGTAGAAAAATTTAAAGAGGATATATTAAAAAAATTCTAAACCAATAAACATTTTTTTTTTCCTTTTATTTTATTTAATTTTAAATATATAATTATAAATAATAAATATAATATATAATTATAAATAATAAATATAATATATAATTATAAATAATAAATATAATATATAATTATAAATAATAAATATAATATATAATTATAAATAATAAATATAATATATAATTATAAATAATAAATATAATATATAATTATAAATAATAAATATAATATATAATTATAAATAATAAATATAATATATAATTATAAATAATAAATATAATATATAATTATAAATAATAAATATAATATATAATTATAAATAATAAATATAATATATAATTATAAATCCACCATTATAAAACCGGCTGCAAAAATAACCAGTTCCACTCGATACTTAAATACGTAATTAATTATTTTTTTATATTACAACACCGACCCCATGCGCTGTCATCAGCTGTCATGTTTAATATGTGATAATTACAGAATTATTATTGACGTGATAACCGTAGATATTTCTTTTAAAAACTATCGCTGTGAATCGCTAAAAAGAAATATTTTGTTTTCAGATTATTATTTCAATTTAATTACTATGGCTAAAAGGTATGTGGACAATATTTTACCAGAATTGGTCAAATTTCGGAATGTTCGAGTGAGAGGGAAATTTACCAAGCGATCGAAGTGCCATAGTAGTGTATTTTTGAAGTGTGCTTTAAATCAATAATCCTAATTATGTGCTTCCAGAACAGATTTATTTAGGCGTCATGTCAAAAGAGTGTACAATCGAGCATTGCAAGGCGGTTCATTTTGAAGTTGAAAAAGGTAAACTGTTACATTCTTGCTGTCATACTGGAAAAATAATACCACAAATTTTAGCTTATCCTCCAGCACTTAACGAATGATTGACAGGAGATTGTAGTCAATCTAAAAACTTTAGGAATTTTGTTTGTCAATACAAATGCTACTAGATGTAAACAGTGGTAATAGATTTGCCTCATTTGGAGCGCGAATAGCTAATATCACAGGTAATGGTCCATATTGTTTAAAAATTTCTGGTTAGATTTATCATCTGACTTCCAGAAGTATACAAGTTGCAGGTAAAATACCTTCCTATGCTCAGCTTTATCTATACGATCCTGATGAGGCTGTTAGAGTGCGTATGAGTCATCCATTTAATGCCGATTGCTATAAAAATATAATGCAAATAATTGATGATTGAACTAAAAGAAGCGGTCGAGGAAGAAGAAATACGCATTGCGGCTGAGGGTGGGCAGGTGAGAGATATACGTCTATTATTTACACATTCATCAGAGGTATAATACTCCAACCAGTTCCCACGATATCGCCATGGTTTACGTAGCAGACAGACGGGAATTTGTCATCGGGTATAGATATCGCTGTTTAACCTAAAAATGTTGAAGGACCTCAAAGGATGGCAACTTTATCAAAGCATTTAGATCCTATGGTTTTCCCACTACTATTTCCATCAGGTGAATGTGGTTGGACCCCAGGCTTTCAGCATCATGCTGATTTCTGTACTGCTCAATGTCATACTTTAACTGCTATGTAGTTTTATGCAAGTAAATTAGCAGTGCGAAGAAACATATTTAATCCAATCCATTATGCGGGTAAACTTTTTCAACAGTATTTAATTCATGCTTACATTATTTATGAATCTGGTCGCCTAGATTACATTAGGAAAAACCAAGGACACCTCAGAGTGGAATGCTATCAAGGTTTGCAAAACCATGTAAGGAATTTAGCCACTGATAGAGGAGTATGTGCAGGTAATACAGTCATTCTTCCATCTTCATTTACTGGTGGACCACGCCATGTGAATAAACTTTATCAAGTTTCAATGGCAATGGTACGTAAATTTTGTCGTCCTGTCGTCGTCATAACTTTTACATGCAATCCCAAATGGCCAGAAATACCAACCGAATTGGAACATTATCAATCGGCCGCGGACAGGCCTGATATAGTAGCCAAGGTTTTCCATCTAAAAGTCAAGGAATTTATTCATGATATGACTGAGAAACATGTTTTTGGAAAGGTAATTTGTTGGGTGTATACAATTGAACAGCAAAAAAGAGGACTGCCTCATCTAAATGGTGTGTTTACACTTTGCAGCCAAGATAAGTTGTATACAGCTTCTGATATTGATAATGCCGTATCTGCAGAACAACCCCATCCGAAGAACGGCTTTGTACCATATTATTTAAAAAAATAACATTCATGGACCATGTGGCGTACTTAATCCAAGGTCAGTCTGCATGGTAGACGGTAAGTGCTCTAAAAAAATCCCCAAATCATTTAAATATGCTACTGATAATAATTCCGCAGGCTGCCCAGAGTACAGGATACGTGATAATTTTTCTGAAAATCACGTTGTTCGGGATATACGTATCGACAATCGATTTGTTGTTCCATATAATGCATTCATTAGCAAAAAATATGATGCTCATATTAATGTTGAAATTTTTTCCTCTTTGGATAGTATTTATTTATTTATACTGGGTTTTTAGAGATGTTCTCACTTATCTATACATGATCAATCTCACTCAATTTTACTTCTGGCTTTACATTTGCCCGACAGCCAATCTGTTTATTTTGTAGAGGGGTGGGAGGAACAGGCTCTCAGGGAAGCATCTACAAGGAACACCTCTTTAACAGCGTGGTTCCAATTAAATCTTCAAGATATTGAGGGACGCTCTATTCTGTATCAAGATGTACCAAATAACTATGTCTTTTCAGCTGGTAAAAAGTGGACGAGGCGACAGCGGGGAGGCGGCAACATCATTGATGACATACGAGAATGGACGCAGTGCATGACGGAGGCTTCATCGTATTTGATGCCTAAAATTCTTAGACATCTATTTGTTTTAATTTTAATACATTTTAATAATTTTAATTGACGGCCGGCATAGTCCAGTGGTAACGCATTGGACTGCCATTCCGAAGGTCGCGGGTTCGAACCCGGCGTGCGCAAATAAATTTTATTTGATTAATTTGTGTTATTTCACAATTCATTAATTAAAATAATATATAGTATATTTGCGGCACGTTCCAGAGTGGAAGATACTACCAGTATCGCCCTGGTGTAAGACCACCATTCAGAATTGAAACGTTGCTCCAAATGGCTTTAGCCGTGTTTAGTGACTAGATCTGAATAGCCAGGTACTTCCCCACCTTCCTCTTTCCCTTCCCCACTTACCTTCAGCCTCACAACATCCCCCAATTGGGGATGCCATAGTCTCACTGGCTCCAGACGGGAGCAGTTGGGACTCTTGTGAGGTATTCACTATTAAAAAAAAAAAAAAAATGTATCCCTTCGATCTTCGGCTGAAGATTTTTTTAATCGTGGTGTTGCTGAAGAAACATCTATTAATCTTTGTCTTTTAAACATACAGGATACTCTTATGAAGGAGAATTCATCTTGCAGAATGCAGGGCTTACCTGAACCTGATGAAAGTTACAGTTTTGGACAAGTATCTGATTTTAATGTAATTTCTGAAAACACTTTTGGTGAATTGATGGCTGCCAAACTCAATGACTTACAACTTCAAGCATATAATTCTATTTTGAATAAGTTTTTTTCACATGAAAATGATGACAATGAATGTTTCTTCATTGATGGCCCAGGCGAAACAGGGAAAACATACCTTTACTAAACTTTAATTCACACTCTAAGACGAAAAGGTAAAAGAGTTTTATCATACTGCTTTTAATTTACCCCTCAATTTACAGGACAATACAACATGTAAGGTCACATCAAAGAATCGGAAAATTATAACGGAAGCAGATATTATAATATGGGATGAAGCACCGATGGCCCTAGGTGTAGCTTTAGAAGTAATTGAGCGTACTATACGTGATATCATGGGAAGTGATTCTGTCTTTGGTAACAAAGTTATTGTTTTAGGCGGAGACTTTCGTCAGATCCTTCCAGTGTGTCGACGTGCTTCAAAAGGACAATTAATTGCCGCTTGCATAAAAAGCAGCACACTTTGGTACCATTTCAAAACTTTTCAATTAAAAACAAATGTCAGAGCTTAAGAAAGTGAAAATATATTTTCTAAATGGCTTTTGGACTTGGAAGATGGCAAACTTCCTTCTGTAGAAGGAACATTAGAGTCATCTGTGCTTATTCCCTATGTAAATATTTGCCAAGATATTATTTATTTATTTATTTATTTATATATATATACGCCTAAAAAGGCTTTTACATAGAAGTGATACATGATGAAGTACAATAAGAGAATATGTAATATACAGGAGATATTGACAGTAAATAGATGTAATGTAATGGAAAAAAAAATAACATAAAGTAAAAAAGAAATTAAAACAACATTAGATATAAAACAAATCATTAAAACTAATTTACCAAAGCTACTCCAATTTGTAGGATTCAACAAAGTGTTGATGTAGATTATGCTTAATTCTATATATGGAGTCAATAAATAAATCAATAACACCCCCATACTTGTTGCCCAGATCATGCATCCTATTGGTCAGTGCGTGTGTCTGATAGTTGGTCGAGTATGTATTACAGAAGAATGTTATATTTTGCCTTGTATTCCTAGTCGGCACATGTAGTTTAATAGTGGCAAGGATGGCAGGACTATCAATTAAGTTGTTAATGACTCTGTGTAACACAACCAGGTCTGAAATAATTCTCCTGTCAGACAGTGTTATTAGATGCAATTGATTCATCAAACTGACATAATTAATGTAATCAATAGGAATTCCGAGCTTAAAATTTACGTACTTAAGAAATTTGTGCTGAACTCTTTCTATATTATTGGAGTGAACTTTATATAAAGGGGACCAAATAGGTGAATTATACTCCAATTGACTTCTGACTAATGAAGTATAGAGGGTTCTCATACAATCTATGGACTTAAAATCGGTTAAAGTTCTGCAAAGGAAGCCAAGCATCTTTAAAGCCTTATTAGTTATATAGTTGATGTGTTCAATGAATGACAAGTTTTCAACGAATATTACACCCAAGTCACGAATATGTGATACTGGTATTAATTTAATATTATTTAATGTATATTCATGTAATATATTATAACGAGTTTTGGAAAATCGTATTACTTGACATTTCTGAATGTTCAAAAATAAAGCATTTTGTTCACACCATTGATGAAGTTGTTCTAAATTACTCTGTAAAATTTGACAATCGGATACATTTCGTATTCTTTTATATATTTTTAAGTCGTCAGCAAATATCAGAACTTCTACATCATTAAATTGGTCAACAATGTCATTGATGAATAATAAGAAAAATATTGGGCCGAGGTGGGACCCTTGAGGAACCCCACTTGTGGCCTCGAATATATAAGATTGTACAGAATTAATCTTAACACTAAGCACCCTATGGCTAAGATAACTAACAATCCAACTCAATAATTTACCTTTGATGCCCAACGATCGAAGTTTATAAATAAGTATGTGATGTCGAACCTTATCAAAAGCTTTACTAAAGTCAGTGTATATACTGTCCACTTGTTGTTTGAGACCCAGAGATTCAGATATGTAATTTTCATAAATCATTAAATTACTTAAGGTAGAGCGACCTGTGATGAAGCCATGTTGGTTAGGAACAATAATGTTGTTGATAGGTTTTACAATGATATCTAGGACTAATTTCTCAAAAACTTTCGGTAAAGCAGACATTATACAAATTGGTCTATAGTTTGATATATCGCTTTTGTCTCCTTTTTTATGAATAGGGGTTAAATAACTCTTTTTCCACTGAGCTGGAAAAGAACCAGAACTTAAAGAATTGTTAAAGAGTTTATAAAGAGGATATATCAGACTACTAACACAGGTTTTGAAAAATATTGGAGGAATACCATCCGGTCCAGCAGATTTATTGCTATCTAATTCTTTTATGACTTTTTCTATAGATTCTTTTTTGATGAAACATTGGCTTAGATTTAATACCTCTTCCACTGAAATATCGGGAATCGTATTGACACGAATATCTGTGTCGTAAACACTTTTAAATGAATCAGCAAATAGATTAACTATACCTTCGATACTGTCGGCACATTTTTCTTTTAAGTACATGTTATTGGGAAATCCACAATCATTTTTTTGTTGACTTTTAGAAAAACTCCATAATTTTTTAACATTTTGGTGTACCTCTTTTTCAATTAGGCTTACATAATCACTATAGCATTTTATTGATAATTCTTTACACTGCTTACGTAATTTAGTAAAAGTTATGTAATCATTAGGATTTCTGGTATGTTTATATATTCTATGGATATGTTTTTTATAATTAATATGTTTTTCAATTCCCTCGTAAACCATTTGGGATAGTTAGATGGTGTGAAGTTGACCCTAGGAACGAAGCGCTCTATCGAGGTATTTAAAATTGAGTAAAATTGTTCTAATTGATTATTTAAATTATTTTCGTTGTCTAAAAATGACCAATCTACCGAGGTAAGGTACTCATTAATATTATGGTATTCGGCTTTGGAGAAATTATACGATGTGGTAGTTAGGTTTGGAGATCTTCCAGACATATTTGTTATGATAATATCTAATGGTGGATGGTGTTTATCTAGGGGCAATAATAATTCGTCAGATTTCTCAACCACAATTTTTGAATCACTTGAAAACACTAAATCTAACATTCGATTATTAGAATTAGACACATTGTTTGTTTGAGTTAGTCCTAGGAATATGGACATATCACGAATTTCACTGGATTTAGCGCACTGTAATTCAACTTCGTTTGTGGCAGATCCGATGTCATCTTGGCTGGTCCAGTTCGGCAGATTATAATCACCAGCAATTATGAATTTTGCTTTCGGATATTCGAATTTCAGCATTTCTATGTCCTCATTGTGGTTTTTATATATTTTCAAATCCGATGCAGGTGGGATGTAGACACAACCTATAATAATTTTACTATAAGGTATGTTGAGCATTACAAAAGTGTGTTCAACATTTGTGTGCTTGACCGGTAGTCTACAGGATGAGATATTTTTAGACACACACACTGCTCAACTATCCTTTTCCTGTGTAACGACCGAGAGCAAAATAAATTTCAAATTCTCCAAAATAGGGCAATGAGAACAATACTCAGACGAAATAGATATTCAAAAGTAAATAAAATGTTAAACGAACTAAATTGGCTAACGGTGAAACAGATGTTGACCTTGAACACGATGATATTTTTACACAAAATAGTAAACAACCTGCTACCCAAATATTTTTCGAATCAAATTGTATACAACAAGGACATACACCAACATAAAACTAGGACGTGCAATGAAATCAGGCTACCAAAGAAGGACAAAGCGAATACCCAGAATAGTATATTTTATAAAGGGATGAAATACTATAACGCGCTGCCGGAAAACCTTAAGTCTGCCCCAATTGAAAAGTTTAAGATGTTGTGTAGGAGCCATATCAAGAAAGAAAAAAAAACATAGTATATTTAAATGTAATAATTAATTAGTCATTTGTAATCTTAAATGTACAAATTACTAAAATAAAATCAATAAATAAAATAAAAATAAAATAACATCACGCCTCCTCCGTTAGACTTTTTGCTCGAATTAGGACTTCGATCAAGGCGATAGATAGTATATTGATTTAGGCCTAATTCTGACGAGCCGATATCTGCATTTAACCATGTTTCAGTTAATAATAAAATGTCATATGAGAAGGTGGGTGAATTCCTTTTAAGTTGTTGCAATTTCGTACGGATTCCTCGAACATTTTGATAATATCCATTGATTCTTAAGAGTGTGTTATGTTTGTTTATCAGTTTTTTGCGTGGCTTTTGATAATTTTAGGAATTCCATTAAAATGTTTGATTTGCAAATCAATTTCACCCTTTTCTTTTCTCTCCTCCATTTCCTTCCAGAGGTCAGTCAAATGTTCTCTTTGTTGGAGGGTCCTATCCGGTTTCATTTTTATTCCATTAGGCAAAGTATTTTTTATTAAAGAGAATAAGTTTTGCCAGCTTAGGGTCTTCAAATTCGACTTTAATGGGCCTGATTTTGTTTGAAATTTTACTACCAAGCCTGTAAATTTTTACTTCTTCCGGTTTGAACTCGCTATTTATTTCACTAACGATAGTTAAAACTTTTTTTTTATCTTCCAAGATATTCTCCATGCTTGAGTTGGAACTAGACTCGGGAACGTTAAGTAAAATCACGTTCTTGGTGCGGATCTTGCGTTCCTCTATCTCTGCGAGCAAGTCACAAATTGGTGTTGTTTCTTGGGGTAATACTTTCTTTTCTATGATTTTTTCAAATGTCATAACTTTCCCCTCCAGGACTCCTACATTTACTCCTAGGTCCTGCATGGTACCAGAGAGGTTAGATAGTTTGGTGAGTATTTTTGCCATTTGATCTTTAGTGATTTTTAAAGAGGGATCGGTAATGGCACTATGGATACCAGTAATCTCTTCCTTGGCTTTATTTAGAAGAGAAAGTGCTTCATTCATATTCATTTTGAAAGCGATATTCGGCGGAATTTGGCAATATAGTTATTAAGAAGAAACAGTTTCACTGCACACAGAAGTTTAAATAATAGTTTTAATTGTTGGCTTGTTTGCAAACACTATTTATTTGTTAGTATATATTTTTATTTATTTGGTTTTATAGATTTTGATATATTTTAGCTAAATACTTGTTAAAAAAACATTAATTATTGAGAGCAAAACAAAAACTCGACAACTGTCATATCTCTATTCACTGTGTATACGGTGAGACACATACAACTGCTGATGTCTTAGTGATGAGTCAACGTACCATACTGTACCCTAAAAATAGTCATGTTTATGCAATCAATGAGGATGTACTTCAACGGAAAGCGCCCCTGAGGTGATATCTCACAAAAGCGGTGCTATAAAAAATTTCCATAAAAATTTCTTAGAAATTTATTTTTTGGTGATGGCCTTTGTAATGGAACAAAAATGGTTGTTTTAAAAATTTCAGCTGTAACTTAATTCAAGCCAAAATCATTACGGGGAACAGAAAAGGTACAGTACATTTCATTCCTAGAATTTAAAACACTTTGTCGGATGTTACAATATAATTCAATATGTGCAGGAAAAAGTTTCCAGTCAAATTAGCTTATGCAATGACCATCAATAAATCTCAAGGACAAACTTTTGGAGGGGTGACTGTTACTTCCTGAACCAGTATTTTCTCATCGACAGTATGAGCGCAGTCATCGTTATTTATACAAATTCTGACTGATTGGTATACGGATAATATTGTTTATAAAGAGATTTTTTCCTAATTAAAGTGTATAATATTATGTTGTAGATTGTAAAAAATAAAAGTATAATAAATTGTAGGTACTTGCTTAAAAAAAATTGTTTTTTGTGTCCCTTGAAATGAAAATGACTCAATTTATCCCACCTGTAAGGTTTTCCCGCCTAAGAATTAAGAGAGTTTTGGTGTATTTACTTTGACAATCGTTAGGTAAGAGCGTAATATTATTTCACCCAAATATGTAGATTTTTAGGACTTATCCCAATAAAATAAATCTTAATATATGTATTTTTAAAAAAATGTAATTACTTTGACAGTCTTTTGGTAAGAGTATATTATTTTACCAAAGTTATATGTATGTAATATTGTTGATATTTTTTTTATTTTCGAATTACATATAAATATTTTGCAATTTAATTTCGATTTAAAAATTAAATCATTTCGCTGGTATGGGAGAGGAAACATTTTTCTCATTGACGAGATTTATGTTGGGGTGAAGGGTGTTTAATGGTGCAGAATGTCTTACTATTATATATCCACCCATTGATCTAATATCTACCTATTAAATGTAACTGCTAGTGAACAATAATTACGCGAATTCAATAAACTTTAAGAGATCATCTAGAAATCTAGAAATAAATAAATATAAGCCATTAGAATAATGATGTAGGGCGTGGTGTTGAGTGAGCTTGGGCCCAGCGCTCACTCGGGAGTGCCGCTTGGTGCTGGTAGGCTGCGGTCACCATCATACCGTGTTGGCGGAGGCCATTAGCCGTATTCTGACTCCAGTGACCCGGAGTTCATCAGACCGACGCGACGAATGCATTCAGTCCGAGTTCCGTAAACAATGTCGATGCGCTGCCAAATCTTCTGTATCCAAATATGATTCTGCAGGCGTTATTATATTGGATTCGAGTCGTTCCATGAGACATTCGTATTCACATACATCGAGGTAATACTCAATATACTAATATCAATTATTTTGTCAACGGAAACCTTTTTTGAACCTAATATTGATGATTTTCTAAGTATTGCCAAAAAGCAACGGAAATTGTCCTATAATTTTATAAATGTAATTAATATACAGACATGATGCCAAAAACTCACGTTCTTGAATTTTCGTAATAACAAGCAGTATGAATTAACGTCTCCAGTCGTAGTTTTTAATAGAAACTACATGTTATATAACTCAAGATGAAATCAGTATTTTGCACTCTGATTAACCTTTAAGCACTGAACAGGATGAAAACAGTAAAGAATCTCAACTGACTAAAAATACAGCTAAGGGGGTCGTTTCTAATTTTTGTTAAAATATTGAAATCAACAACGCAAAAGATGTACATCGCGCATGTTGCAAGGAATGTTTGTGTAATGAGCACCGTTCGTGCGAAAACCACGTTTTATTTCTATTATAGAATACTGCTTTTGTCACATGAAAGAGTAAATGTTATTATTGCTAAAATTAGAAACGGTTGTTGATTTTGTGCCCGTAATTTAGTGGTATCTAAGGAAATAAAATGTTTAAGTTAATTACCACTGTATTTTAATTTTTTTTGTTATGATGCGTAAATGTAGGGCCTAATTGAAGCACTTAAAAAAATGGTAAAGTATGTTAAATGTTATTGTAGAAAACAATCACTTTGTGGTTTGACATATTTAATAAAATAAAATACTTTTTGTTTTAAAACCACGAGTTTTTAATATTTTTAGAACCGACCGGTTTCGCTTTACTCAAGCATCTTTAGGGTACAAATTATTACTGTAATAATTTGTACCCTGAAGATGCTTGAGTAAAGCGAAACTAGTCGGTTCTAAAAATTATCAAAAACTTGTGGTTTTAAAACAAAAAGTATTTTATTTTATTAATTATGAGGAATGGCCTAAATTACTTGTTTTTATTAAATTAATAAAAAACTCATTTTCTCATGTACTTAAATAATCATCAAACGTGGGTCCGTATGGACCCAGTATAGTATTTAATTACGGCGAAAATAAGTGTAGTACTTAGGGGTTATCCTAGATATTTTTAGTAGATAGAACATTATATGAACACATTATTTGTTCATCATTTGAGTTTGTAGTGCAACCAAAGATATTAGAAGAACGAGATGTGCTATGAGCAGTTCATACTGTGTGGAATTGTTTTGCCCAGTGTCGCCGGTTTTGTTCACCAATACTACTGTACACCTTCGCTTACGCTAAGGTATCCGCACTAATACATAGAACAGATTTCTGTGCCTACACGTCCTGACAGTATTCAAAGTACCCTAATTAGGTAGTACTCCGCCTACGGTCCAGCGGCCAACATAGCATATTATCTCGTTCTTCTAATATATTTGAGTGCAACAGACAGAATATAACTTGTCATAGATTATTGTATGTAACAAAGAATAGATTTACGATTTGAAAAACGGCAAAAATCTCGCGTTAAATTCCAAAATGTATGGTGCATCCCACAAACAAAGCGGTATTCAGAACCATTTGACTGTCGCATTGCTTTTATTCTAGGCCTCCAGACGGCTCGAGGTCCCGTCGACTGAAAATAGATAAAATACAAAGAACCCCGACGGCTGAAATATGTTACTGAAATAGCATTTACTACGGTATGTGAACGCGAGCACACCAGAGATTAGTATGCAGACACATAAGGTTGTATGTGGCACACGGGGCTAAAACTTTAACAATGCACAGTGTTTTTTTTGTAAAAACTTATACTCCAGCAATTTATAATGTCTCTCAGTAAACTTTAACACATTTAAAAAAAAATACATTTCAGAAAATGGAGCAAAAAGTATTTGATGAAAGATTTACATGTAGGTATTAAATATCCAGTATATTATAAAAAGCGGAGCAAATGTGTGTATTTATAGTTACTGTGTTGATTTCTCAGAACTCCATTTATCTCTTTTAAAATTTAAAACGAATATTAAACCTTTATATTATTTTTTTTATAGAGCGGAGACGGTTTACATATAGTTCCCGTGAGCACTTAGGCCATAGGCCCATTGTGATAACTACCATTTTATCTCATTCCTTTAACAGTCACCCGCTCCCTTTTATAAAGTTCACCAGGGTTTTTATTGGATATGTGGCTATGTCTTCTGGTTCCACAATGTGTATTCCCAGGTCTCATTTCTTCTCTCCAATCCCCCTTGGTTCCCTGAAGGCCCCAAAAAGGTAAGAGAGCCTTATCTCTCCTCTCCACTCCTCCTTGGTTCCCTAAAGGCCCCACGATGGAAGAGGACATCGTCTCTCCTCTCCTCTCCTTCTTGGTTCCCTAAAGGCCCCGGGATGGAAGAGGGTTTCGTCTCTCCTCTCCACTCCTCCTTGGTTCCTTGAAGGCCCCACGAGGGAAAATGAAGTTTTCAAATGGTCCAATATTAGTCCCACGAGTATCTAGGAAATAAAAGGTCTACTCCAGTAAAGCCCCGAGTGCTGGAGTAAGGTCTAAATACTCCGAGATGCGACCCTGTTTCTCGCAGGCACCGTTCGTAATACTGTTCCCCAGGTCATTCAGCCTGAGCACGGTAGCTCACACCTTAGCTTGGGATAGCTATTGCAGGTCGTGTTTCCACTCCCTGAGCGATGGGTTTGCCACACTCCCTACGCTTGATATTATTAAGTTCCTCAAGTATTTTAGTAAGAAAATGTCATAACCAGTCACTGCAGGCATATTTTACCTAATTCTATAGTATGTAAGTTGTAACACCATAGAAAGAAGTATTTTTTTATTAATTAGTAACACTGGAGTAAGAAGTAATCCTATAGTAAGTAGTAACACTATAGTACGAAGTAATACTATAGTATGTAGTAACACCATATTGAAAAGTAATACTAAGGTAAGTAGTAACACTACAGGAAGAAGTAATACTATAGTAAGTAGTAAAACCATAGTAAGAAGTAATACTATGGTAAGTAGTAACACTATAGTAAGAAGTAATACTATGGTAAGAAGTAATAGTATAGTAGGTAGTAATGCCATTGCAAGTAGTTATTTATTTTTTATTTTTCCTGCGAAAAAAATACTATTGTTGGTAGTAATACTTATAGTAAGTCATTTTAAATACATGTAGGATAACGAAAGATTTTTTAAATATTTATTTTGAGGGATCAGTAGGATTTATAGGCCCTGTTAGGAGTTCTACCGAGCCAAACCCTCTGATATGAAAATATCTGGAGTCGGTGAATTATTTTCCCATTTGATCTCTGGTGAGTTGACGTGTTGTTCATGTATTGTTTTATATTTATTTTGCTTATATAATGCGCTTGCATAATGTTGATTGCCTAGATAATCATTTGTGGAAAAGTGTGTGGAAGGGTTTAGTTTTTCCTATGGGGAAGATTTAACCCGGACATAAAATCGGAAAAGATTATAATACAATGGTAAGAAGCAAAAAACAACAAATTACAGAATACCGTCAAGTAAACCTCTTTACCGCGAGAAGAAGCGTTAGGGTGAAAACACTTTTCAATTCTTATGATGAGTTGAAACTTTACTCTATTTCAGTTCACCAACTTATTTTCCTTCGTCTCGAATAAAACCACTTATTCCTCGCAACTTATCAAAGAAAAACACTTTTCGAAACCACTTTTCTTAAAAAATGAAAACCGTTGTTCTATTAACAGCCTTCGAAACTGTCTAATCAATTTTTGAATAAAATCTGGAAAAAACATTTACCTAGAAACTCGCAGCTGCTTGGAAGAAAAACGTACTACGGTCGATTTTAATATGAAAACTTCAAGCATTTTAACTTTCAGACAGCTGTTCAAAATGGTTATGATATTTTTCCAACATATTTGTATAAGCCGTGGAGCTTTCTACATACAATTTGCAGCTAATTCATGACGAACGGTTTTGTGAGAGAATTTATAACTGTTCCGCGAAAAGCTGCTTCAAATATAGATAATCAAATATGCATTTCAATATTCAAATATTGATATGCAGGTGAACCCCATTTACGTTAGCTATGGTTTATTATTATAAACATGAATAAATGTTTTTAAAATAAATAATTCAGCACGTAAAAGGGGAGACAATAGATTTCTAAATCACGAACTGAGCTAATTGTTTGAATATTCATTGATACCAAGATTTGTGAAACTGGAACGGCTCTACTAAGTGCGACATCTCTGTTTATAAGTTTAAAGAACTAACGAATATTAGAAGAATAATGGGTATTTTACACGATGCTTTTTTTAGTAAAAGTGCATGTTTCCATATAGGTCTTTTCATACGGATGCGGAATGAAAAAAGGACGTGTTCTAATTTGGTACAGATTTAGATGTTGCTCATTATTTGACATAATTTTTCATTATTTTATGTGGAAATATTACACGTTTATTTTTATTGAGTCCCAAAAGTCAGGAGCCAGTGAGATTATGGCATCCCCAGTTGGGGTATGTTTTCAGACTGAAAGTAGTGGGAAGGGAAGGAGATGGGGAAGAGAACGATGGGGAAGAATCTGGCTATTCAGATCTGGTCACCAAACACGGCCAAAGCCATTTCAAGCAACGTTTCCATACTGAATGGTGGTCTTACACCAATGTCATACTGAGAATTTATTTTACTCTGGAACGTGCCGCATATATACTATGTATTATTTCAAATTTGTACATTATGAAATAACACAAATTAATCAGATATTTTATTTGCGCATGCCGGGATTCGAACCCGTAACCTACGGCTTGCTATTCGAGAGTCATACCAATCGATCACGGAGGCCGTAGTTGTATATTTAAAATATTCTTAAAATACTATGTCTATTACTGATTGTGAATGTGTAGTAGGCATTGATTAAAATACATGACTGGTAGTAGGTACTTTTCTGTTATGTGAATTTCGGTCCCATGATAACTCAACATAGTGACAATTCAACACACCTTTAAAAAGTGATATAAAGTCATTAGGAACGATGAAATTTTTTTTTAAACCTAACCTTACCTAACCTACTTCCCAGTTAATAAAGTTTTTGTTTCATCACTTTCCATGACTTTATATAGCTTTTTAAAGATGTGATGAATTATCATTTGGATTATTTATCCGGTCACCGTGAATTTTGTGTCTATTTTTGACGATTTGCTGACGGCAACGCCGGAGGATAATGACAGATGCTTTCATGTGATCTATGGTTATATTTGTAATTATGTTCACAGTGTTGCTATTTTTTGGCGATTTAGTATCGTCCCAAAATATTATTTCTTCTAATGGCAATAATCTGAATGAAATCTAAGCATGAAAATAATGATCGTGTAAAGATACGATTTTTCGGGTTCCGATTCAGTTTCCATAAGGAAATCGTTGTAAAAAAGGAAGGTAGAAAATGTCCATTTAGCTGACGACATGGAAGCAAACACAGGCATTAGGAACTGAAGGAAAGCAAAAGATGATCAGTAGCAGTGAAAGTGTTTCATAGAAGCCAGGACATTTAAAGGATTATAGTGCTAATCAATACGATAGAAAGTATTCAGCATGAGATATTATTATCAGAATTTTGTAAGGGTAGAATGTTAAAATATTTATTGAAAATATATATATATATTTCCCTAAAACATTCACTCATTCAATCTGATTAAAAGACATAGCTTCACTCTTAAAATTTTGAACTTTAAAAAACACACGTTTTCTTTTGCTTGTAACACTAATAGAAGTTTTCCGAATTATTTACATAATCAAACTGTGCAGTATTTTAACCACTGGAGCGCTTTGCGACAATTTTTTGCAAGTATTGCGCAATATCTTAGTAGTACCTCTAGGTACATCCTAGAGTACTTATTGAGTCTAAAAATATGGAATAAACTGTGAAATCTAGGTGGATTCACTGGCTATAAACCGCAGTAATCATTTCATATTGTTTCTTTAATAATATTTTGAGTAATGATGTTAATTGTATCGAATGGCTGAATTGATTGCGCAACACAAAGCGCTCCAGTGGATGTAGATATTCAAGTATTGTTCCAGTACCTACTCCTATCGTTTAGGCTTAAAGGGTGACAATTAATCCAAATTTGTAAACAGTTATGGTTCATCGAGGTTAACCGAATCGTTCAGTTGGACGTCCATCACTGACCGAGGGCAGGATTAGATTGATGGAGATCATCGACTGATTAAAGAGGGTCCATTTCGAACCACCCTGGTTTTCGTTCCAATTTCTGCGTCAGGTTTTTAATTATCCTACTGAATTAATTTAAAGTCTACTAACTAAAAGAATACTGGATTATTACTGTTTGTCTGAATATAAAAAAATAAGTCCAAACAACTATTAATCACAATGTATTCTGAATCTCTTGCGTGTGATTACTATAATTTGTGCTCTGAGAAAATGGTAATAATTGTTTCATTTGAACCTCTTTGCAATAGTGAGGTTCGGCAAACAATGCTGAAACCGTATAGTTTTTTAGTAATAACTCAGAGACCAATTCGTGAATTCTTCATAGCTTTTGTACATATCCTGTAAAATGAATTAATATGAACATCAAAATAACATATTACTGAATCAATCTATCTTAGAAGTAAGGGAAATGTCAAATAATTTTCAAATACCGTACCTCGAATGGTAATTAAATATTCAGCGTCATTCTATTTTAAGAGATACATCAAACAACGCATAAAAATAACCTGCCAGCTCCTATACTTTTTCATCCCTCCTACAATTTTTAAAATTAAGTCCTTCGCCATGTTGGGAGTAGTGGTGTTAAACGAACTTGCAAAGAATTTGGATGTAAGTGACTGTTCTCTAAATGACTTAAAACAATTATTTAAGAGTCACCTAGCTTAATGCTGATATGACTATGTAAAATTGTACTGTAATTGAAATAAATATTCCGTTGTACAATAATAGAAAATAAAAATTTAGGTCGTTGGATAGAGTTTGGTTTTCACGGTGGGTATCAACGTACTGCCTTTTAAAATAAGCTTTGTTTTGTGGTTTAAAATAGTTTAAGACACATCAATTCTAGTTACATGTTCGATTTTGGCATGAAATAATATTTCAAACGTAAATATTTATCGTAAAACATTGCACGGTAATGGAAATTATATTAGTAAATTAATAAAATGAAGAGATAAAAGTAGGTAGCACAAAAGACCCGTGTTTTATGTTATTGCGGTAAAACCAAAATTAGATTTTATCTCAAAATAGAGTCTGAAGGTCAAAGAAACATTTTAGCATTTTACATAATCAGAATACGCGGAGGTCACTTGATGTGCCAATAACGAACACAATTATGTGTATGGTGTTTATAATTGATAAGAAAAACGGAGCTAACTAACAAAATGTCATCAGAGTATCGCCCCACAATAGTAAACTTATGCCTGAATTACACCTGCCGCCGAGTGCTCGGCTGATGTGATCAGTACAATAGTGCAATAGCGGCAGAGTGATTCAGGCCAAACTGTGAATAGAAGCAAAGCTCAATGACTCGGTCGAAAAAGAACCCCCTCCACCTGCACACTCAACTCGGCACTCCACTCTACTCTCCACTCGGTCAATACGATCAGTGAAAGAAGAAAAAAAAAATAATTAAGATTTTTTTTATGAGTTTTACTTGGAGTAACCATGTCAACAGCACTTTAAACTAATCTCAACGTACTGATTTGCCGACTGTCTCTTCTACATGTGATCACCTTTACTCTCCAATAAGTTGCTCGACCGAGTAACAAAGCCAGTGACTCGAGCAAGCACTTGGCATTTGTATTTCAGTCTTAAGGAGTGGCATTCACAAAATGGAATCGAGTGAGATGTGCTTCTACATCGGACTCTGCATATGCTCTCAGAATGCCATTGGGAGGAAATCCAATTGTCCGCCTCAGACTGAGATAGGAAAGCAGCTTTAGAAAGTGTGCGAGGAGATACTGAGTCCGCAATGGAGTAGCGCGCCTTATCGAAGTGACGAAGGCAACCTGAATTGGATAAGAGAGAGATAATGAAGATATCGGTAAACTTGACCCCTTTTACATGAGATGAGCTTTTACTCATATATCTTACATGTAATACCACAAAACACTTAGTTGGCGGCTAAAAGGTTATCACACGTACCTTCACTGGAATATTAATAAAATAGAAATGAAATACACAATTGCAATCCAAATTGTGTAAAATGAGTATATTACACAAGGGTCCTTCTGCCAGGAGCCAGGGTTTGTATTTACCCCCTACGGCCTACAACTGTGTTGTGATATCGGAGACATAAGATATGCAAACACTGAACATATAAGAGAGAGAGTCGGTTTGGGAGCACCAAGCCAATAATGTCTGATAACTCTCACTAACAAACCATCGCTTTTCACTCTTTCAATTTGGCAGGAGGGTATTTGTACCGCCGCCCCGGAAACCATTAATTGGATAACCAACACCCCTGCAATAGGTAACCTCAAGTGAAGTTTGGTGACTTTTTTTATTTTTTATAATAAATCCACACAGGAGGCCCTGAAGAAAATAATTTCCCTCAGGGCCTATGTTATCTTTGGGGATGCTGTGTGGAGGGTCTTTTTGTGGAGAGGAAGGAGTGAACATGGGTCTTGAAGAGTCCCATGTTGTGGGAGGGAGGAAACACAGAGGCCGGCAGTTCGTTCCACAGCCGAGCTGTTGAACTTAAGAACGAATTGTAGAAGCGACCCGTTCTCATGTGACAAATGTCAACCGTGTACAAATGTTGGGCGCGCGTTTGGCGTGTATCCCGACTACGCACCGGTGCCGAAGGGATCAATGACGCTAGTTCCTCAGGAAACTTGCCCTTGGGGTGCCCGGGTTCTAGGGTTAGGTTTGTCTAGGCCTTGGCGGTGGATGCGTTTGCCCACCTACTGGGAGGAGGTGGGCACCTACCGGCCGAATTGGGAGAGACTGGTTGAAGGAGACCTTTTGACCTTAGCAGCCGAACTCTTTTGACCTATCGCCATGCACCGTAGTGAGAGAGATGGATTCATACATCCATCACTCCTAAATACATTGACCCAAGAATCCTACCCACCGCTCATACCTTTATCCTTCCAGAACTTACCTTCCTTTCTTTAAAAAGACCCTCCAAAATTTGACATAGGCCCTGAGGTTTTTTTTTCTCAGGTCCCCCTGTATGGGAGCTAATGAGAAATCACGCATTATCTCGGCAGGGGTAGGCAGAGAGGATAAACAGCCAATTATCATGGTCTTGGCACACACTCCTTAACTCATTCACATTTATATGTCGTCTCATTGATGAAGTAGTTCCAGAATAGAAGATACGAGTAGGTAAAGGAAACAATAATAAATGGTTCAAAAAAGAACTACGCACAATGCAACACGATAGAGATACATTTTACAAGAGAGCACGCCTTACTAATAGTTCTAGGGATTGGAATAACTACAAAAAATTAAGAAATAAATACTCTAAAGACATAAAAAGAACGCATAATGAGTTCAAAAGAAATAAAATAAATTTGGAAAAGCATAAAAGAATACTTATGTATATAACGATAACAAAGACGACATAAAAATAGTAAACTTCCCAAAAGATATAAACGAAGAAAACATGGCTAATAGCTTTAATAAATATTTTATAGAAAGCATCACTCAAATTAAAAAATATATTTTTTTGTATTTCTTTGGCATTCACTATGTAACAATTTCTAGACATTTTTTGTTTTTTAATGAGTTTCAGTATTCACAATGTACATTTGTTACGTATAAATTTTATTAATTAACGACCGGTTTCGACACGTTCGTGTCATTAACTAGCATTTAATTATTTAAAATATGAATTAGTTCTTCATAGTTTTCTCCAATTATATATATATATTTTTTTTTTATTTAATTTAATTTTTTATTTAATATTAAATTTACAATTACATGTTATTACATTACATTAAGTTTTTTTTTTTTATTACAGTACATCGTGATACACCTTTTTTTAGAGCAGATGCTCGTGTTAAAAAGGCGGAGAATTGCGTGTAAATAGTAATTTAACATATTTTTTATCAAGATAATGAAAAGAATTTTTATTTTTTAATATAACAAAATAAAAATTTTATATGCAACAAAATTTTATCAAATAGAAAAGAGAAAATAATGTAGAAGAAGGAAAGAGATAATAATAAGAAATAAGAGAAAAGGATTTCAATATAATAATAATTGAGAGATTATATTGTATTTTTAAGTATAAACGATTTTAATATGCTATTGATATAGTGTTTTTATTGAGCTTTTGAATTTTTTATAATTCGTTTCCAATCTTAAGTTAAGAGGTAATTGGTTAAACCATTTGACACCAAAATATTTATAAAATTGTTGGGCTGTGGTGGTGTTACAGCGCGGGATAGTTATAGAGCCAAGAATACTTTGTCTATTGCTGTTCGAAAAAGTTGTTAAGTTGTCAATGTTGAAACAATCTTTATGTATTTAAAAAAGAGTTATTTTTTATAAATAATATGAAGTGAAGGGACTTTAAATTCTTGAAATAATCTAAATGTAGGGTAATCATACGGTTTTTTCAAAATTATTTTTACTAATATTCTTTGGATGATTTCTAAAGGTAAGAGAGAAGTTTTGAATGCTCCACCCCAACCAACAATTCCATATTGTAATACTGATTGAATTAGTGAAAAATAGATGGTTCTTAATAATTTAAAATTTAGTATGTTTCGTATTCTAAGAAAAATGTACAATAATTTTCTTAACCTTTCTACTATTGCATTGATTTGTAATTTCCACTTTATGTTACTATCTATTATTACACCTAGATATTTTACATTAGTTTTAACAGTAAGTACAGAGCAGTCAGGTTTACATAAATTTGAAATTCTATTACAATTACATGAGTGTATACTTATCTTTAAATTATCAGGGAATGAGTTTTTATTAATGGTGAAAGGTATTATAAAAGTTTTTTCAGTATTAAGTGTTAACAAATTTTTATCGAACCATTTTTTTAGTAGGTTTATATATTAGTGTATTAGTGTGTTTTATATATTAGTGTATCGTCGGCAAATAGCCGTACTTGATCGCTAGGTTGAAGCTAGCTTCAACCGGGATAAAACTAAGTTTAAACATTCTAACATTAATAAATATTTTAATTTTTGCGCATTAGAAACATTAGAAATCAACAAAAAAATTAATTCAAGCATTAATATAGTTAATAAAATAATAGCACCTTGCAAATCACCTCTATTGACAATGTTCCCCGTTATGTTGACTACTCCCTCCGTTTCCCTCTCAACCCCCTCCCCCTCCCTCAAATCCCCTCCCACCAAAGAACTAAACTAATTAAAATCCCATATTTCTGCACTTAAAAAAATAGTTTAAAAATAGCTAGTTAATGACACGAAAGTGTCGAAACCGGTCGCTAATTAATAAAATTACTAAAACTCATTAAAAAACAAAAAATGAAAAAAATTAATACCTAACATTGTTTTCAACCCCACAAATGATAATAAAAAGTTGAACAAAAAATTATTCGTCTTCAGAAAAATAACTGCAGAATATTTATTTAACATTTTAAACAAAATTAAATCAAAAAATAGTTCAGATGGATTAACTATTAGTTTAATAAAAGATGCTTTTCCAGTAATTGGATCTACTCTATTAAATATTATTAATCATACAATTGAAGAAGGAAAATTTCGACAGTCATGGAAACTATCTACCATTATACCGGTCTCAAAGGTTAAAAAAACTAGAAAATGTGAAGAATTTCGACCAATAAACACCTAAACACAATATGAAGAGATACTTGAAGTGATATTAAAAGAACAAATATTGCAATACTTAGATGAACACAATATTATAAGCCAAGAACAATCGGGATTCAGATTTAATAATTCTTGTGATACAGCGTTAAATGTAATCGTTGAAGAATGGAAAGAAGGAATGAATAGTAATAAATTTATCTGAGCAATATTCTTGGATTTTCAAAAGGCATTCGAAACTATAGATCGAGAAATATTGATAAGAAAGCTTTAAGAAATTGGTTTCTCAACTGTAGCCACTAAATTAGTAAAATAGTATTTGAAAGACCGAATACAGGTAACAAAAATTAATAATCAATTTTCAAAACCAATCGAAAATAAATTAGGAGTACCACATGGATCAGTCCTTGGACCTCTATTGTTCATACTCCATATTAATGACATGGTAAAAATATTTTCAAAATGCAAAGTACGGCTATTTGCCGATGATACACTAATATATATAATTGGAGAAAACTATGAAGAACTAATTCATATTTTAAATAATGAAGTAGATAATATTATATCAAAATGGCTAAAAATAAATAAGCTTAAATTAAATACAAAAAAAAAACAAAATGTATGGTAATTAGTTATAAGAAGACATCCAGTGAAAGCAAAATCAAAATTGATGGTGAAATTATTGAAAATGTTACCGATATAAAATACTTAGGAGTTATAATAGATTCCAAACTCAACTTTAACAAACTACTGAGTATACCCAAAAGAAAATTGGAAAAAAAATATCTTTTTTGGGAAGAATTCGTCAAAAAATAAACGCCAAAAAACTGCAATCACCATTTATAACTCCATTATTGCTCCACATTTTAACTATTGTTCAACTATCCTTTTCCTGTGTAACGACCGAGAACAAAATAAATTTCAAATTCTCCAAAATAATGCGATGAGAACAATACTCAGACGAAATAGATATTCAAAAGTAATTAAAATGTTAAAGGAACTAAATTGGCTAACGGTGAAATAGATGTTGACCTTGAACACGATGATATTTGTACACAAAATAGTAAACAACCTGCTACCCAAATATTTTTCTAGTAAAATTGTATACAACAAGGACATACACAAACATAAAACAAGGACGTGCAATGAAATCAGGCTACAAAAAAAGGACAAGGTGAAAAATCAGAATTGTATACTATATAAAGGGATGAAATACTATAATGCGCTGCCCGAAAACCTAAAGTCTGCCACAATTGAAAAGTTCAAGATGTTGTGTAGGAGCCACATCAAGCAAAAAAATATATAGTATATTTATATGTTACAAATTAATTAGTAATTTGTAAACTTAAATGTACAAATTACTAAAATAAAATAAAAAAAATACACACTCTTCTATTATTCTTGACGTGGCTTGACTCATGTAACTGATTCACTTAATAGTGCCATGTCTTTCTCAGGGGTCCCTGATTTCTTCTTCCATTCAGTCATATATTTGATTTACACTCCTTTCTTCGGTCATTCGCTCTTCATGCCCAAACCATCTAAGCTTCCCCTTCTTAATCTTACTACGTACACCCATTCATTTTTAACTATAGTTTATTACTAGAGCGATGCTCAAAAAACCAAGGAAGGAAATTGCAAGGAAGGTCAAACAGTTGGTGTACATTATGCACAAGCAGGCCACCTAAATAATGAAAATTGTTTTATTTGAAAATATTAAGGTTGGAGAAACCGTTGAAGTTGCAATTTTCTGTAAAATTACATAGATCTAGAGGCTAGGGTTATTCGATTTTGAAAATATTTTATTCAAGTAATATTATTTTTGGAGTCTTATAAGGTTATTTACTTTATTTTTCCTTAAAAATATCTGTCATTTGTTTATGTTGTATCTTTTTTCTTCTCTAAAAATAAATTTTATTGCGTAATTGTTTAAAAAAGGCTATTTTTGCCACTCATATGCAGATTTTGTTCTGTAATGTAGCATTGTTGGTAATCCAGATTACAGAAATGAAATAAAATAAAATTATCTTGATTTGAAAGATGTTTTAAACAGGTATAAAACATTTTAAATCCTCAAACAATGTTTCTCAATTTGGGATCGCAAATAGCATTCAGCATTATATCCACTCACTTTGAAGTCTGGAATAAATATTTAAAATTTGATCTCTGAAGCTTTTGAGTGAGACAAGTTTGTGAAATAGCATAATAATGTTGTAGGTACCTGTATGTTATTTGGCATGACAATTATCTCAAAATTTATGACGTGGATCATGACATCATATTATAGAAACATACATAATTACAAACAAATTAATATGGAATATCTTAGTTTTAAGCCACTTTATTACATTTATATACGTCGACCGGTTTCGGTTGAACTCAACCTTCATCAGGACAGTACAAATATAAACTAAAATATAATACAGAGGAAGATTATTAAGTAAACAATAAAGAAAGAGAAAGTATATAAATGTGAGGGAGAGAGCATCAAGGCAGCGGAGTAGGTAGTGTGGTCGGAGAGGGGTGGGGATTACCCAGGGAGAAAGGAAACATCTTTAAAATAGGGCTTTTAGTAAGTTCTATCTGTTTGGTTAAAATTGGGTAATTATTTTTATTTTTATTTGCTTTTGAGATTTCCAATGATTCTAAATTATTGAGACGTATTCCTATTTTTGTATTCCTGATGAAGGTTGAGTTCAACCGAAACCGGTCGACGTATATAAATGTAATAAAGTGGCTTAAAACTAAGATATTCTTTCATTTGTGTAATAATGTCAAGCCACAAAGTGTTTGCTTCCTTCGATAAATTAATATGGCGTCATAATACTTTTCAAAAGCGGAACCTATTTTAAACATGAAAGACGAGATTTATAAAGTAATGTCAGGGTTCAAGCTTTGAAATTAGATACAATTTTTTTAAATGTCTAAATTTATTGTACAGCTAATGCTGCGCTATTAATAACCAATAATGCGAGAGAGAAATAAGACGTTTCGACTTATTTTTGTAGAGTATTTCTTTGATCACAGTATTTATCTTGAACACCGGTTAAATGAAACATGGGAATATTCCTCTTCAATTCATTCGACTTGTCTCTGTCAATTTACAGCGTTTATTGTACTGGGTGAAAGCCCTTTTAAAATGCCAGATTTTTTTTATATATGGGTACCTCAGTGGCATCAAATGTAGACAATGTAGTATTCCACAAAAATGTGATGAAGACATTAAATTTATTTCGTAGCTTTTCTATCGAACCTTTTCACTTTAAAAACGTGTTAATGGCTACTTTGCGAAAAGTTATTTAGTTACTTCTTCTTCCCAGATATCAGGGGTATTTCTTTCTTGAATTTCATTTTAAACGATTAAAGATTCTCAATTTACTAAAGACAATTTACGAAAAATGTGATGGTACTAATATAAATATGCTAATACCTCGAATTACAACACGAACACTCCCATGGTTTAAGAATTATCCGACGCCTAGAAATCGGACACATGAGATTTTTTGACAAGATCACTTTAGGTTAGGTCCCTCGTGCTCGATGACATTTGATATGTTTTTTTTCTTCTCATTTTAATAATTCGTACAACTTTATGTTGCTACACTCAAATGTGTAAATTGTTGACCTCGATACATCCTGAATCCTAATGAGGTTGATATTTATGTGAATGGGTTTCACATAAATATCTTTAAATTCTGTGAGAAGCCATAAATAAACAAAAAAAATTAAAAACATATGTTTCACAGTTTTAGTGAACGGTATTGAAGTGAAACTTCTTTAGGCGCGTTATGCATTTTCGAGGACCGGAGTAAAACCGACTCATGGCCGTCACGAAAAACCGTGATCAATTCGCTATAGGAGCCCAGCTAATATTATATACCTAGTTTAGGTCACTCTCCAAACTCAGCTTCGCGGTCTAGAGGCAGAGCGCCCGACTGTCGTCGCGAAGAACCGAGGTTCGATCCCCGCTTTAACTAATTTTTTTTTTCTTTTTGTGATTTTTTTAATACGAGGAAAAATGATAAAATGCTTTCGTGCTGCGACTTTGTCAGGAATACATATAAGAAGATATCTATATGATTTGTAATAATGTAGTAAAAAATTATATAAATTTGTTAATTTTAACCGAGAGTCTCCCGAAATGTCTAAATCCATTTAGTGAGACTCTAGACCGGCAGGTGTTCACTCGAGTAATTAGCTAGAAGTGACGGTCGGTACCTATATGATATTTTGGTCGAAATATAGCATACAAATCGAGCCGGTAGAGTCGCTCGGTATTTTGATTAATTATTTTTATTTTGAATCATTAAAATTACTAATCAAGGCCGATAACGCGACTAATTACCCTCGCAGACGTGCGTGACAAGTTTTTTTTGTAAAAAAAACAGCCGTAAGTGAGTTTTTCAAAATTTAGAAATGTTTTTCAAATTCAGACTCCATACGGGTATGAGACTGTTAAAACACGATAAATCTTTTCCAAAACGGACAAATATACGGAAATATTTTGAAAAACGACAGATATGACTTCACACTGCCGATATATCTTCGATTCGACCCAATATAAAGCGTTAACGAGACGTTATGTGATATTATTCATTTGCCGTGTTTGAAAACGAAAATTTCCGCGGGACAAGTCAATTGAGGAGTACACGTTGTATACGCGGTTCTCGTCGCGTGAGATACCTCTCCTCGCGGTCTAGAGGCAGAGCGTTCGACACTCGTTATGCAGGACCCGGGTTCGTTTCACATATTTTTATAACTTTTAATTTTTTTTTATCACATGCTACTTATAAATATGTCAATATTAGGAATCTAGTTAAACGTTCATTTGTTAACAACACGCCTATAAATAAATTTATGCTTTTTAAAACTATAATGTACAGCGTACAGCAGAGACTGGTTGAGGTCTCTCTCAACCAGTCTCTCCCCATCCGACTGGCCACTCAGTAGGTGGGCAAATGCATCCGCCGCCAAGACCTAGACAAACCTCACCCCGTGAACCCGGGCACCCCTGCTAAGTCACCAAACGTAGTAAACCACTTGTGGTGACCTATGGCAGGGGTGTTGGTTATCGAATAAATGGTTCCCGGGGCAGCGGTACAAATATCCACCTCCCAAATTGTTATTAGGAATCATAAAAAAATCAGAAGTGTCAACAATAAATACCACCAGCGTAAATAGCTTGGCAATCTTACAATGAATTATCAAATCCGATAGGGTATTAAAAAAGTTTAAAAAAATTCCTTCCACATTACTTTTACACTTTTTTTAAATACAAAATTTGGCCAAAAGAATTTTTAATTTCAGCTTCCAATTTTGCTGTCCATATTACTCAGCTATTAAATAAATAATATTCACGGATATATCATGTGAACCAGGATGCATTCATCCAGCCCATTGGTATTTGAATATAGAAAATGAATTTTTGATTGAAAATATTATTGGTTTTCCCTTTGACCGTTATAATTTTTCCCTGCGCTTAATTTTCATAGTGTTCGGCGGTCAATGGGATAAGTTTATATTCAGGCTATAAGTCAACCAATGTCATTTACACAAAACACACAAATAATTCTAGGTCTACACATTATTTACAAAAAAACATTCCAATAACTCTAGGTCTTACAGTCAAGTAACGTTATCTACAAAAAAAAACATACTAAAAACTACAATTGTGGGTCTTAAAGTCAAATAACGTTATCTGCGAAAAACATACCAAAAATTCGAGGGCTTATAGTCAAACAATGCCATTACTATTACAATAATAATTATGGGTATTTCTTTTTGTAAATATATAGATTGTTTGACTTTGAGCCCTCAAATTATTGGTATATTTTTCGTATTTGACTTTGAGCTAAAAATTTGGCTCTTGCTTGCTAATTGAGAAGTAAGGCTCTCGACTAGCAAGCAGGAGGTCACGGGATCGAATCCCGGCGTGTGCAAGTTAATTTATTTGATTATTTTGTGCTATATCCATTTGATCATTTCAAATAATATGTACTACATTAGCCGTAAACTCTAGAGTAGAAAATACTCTCAGAATCGCCTTGTTGTATGACTACCATTCAGAATTGAAATGTTTGATGAGATCTGAATGGCCACGTACTTCCCCGCCTTCCTCTCCCCATCTCCTTCCTCTCCCCACTACCTTCAGCCTCACAACTTATCCAGATTTGAGATGCCATAGTCTCACTATCTCACCAGGGAGCAGTTGGGACTCATGTGCGGTTTCACAATACGATACGATACGATTGTACCACTCCTGACCGGTTCGACCGGTACACCAGGGGGAACTGATTTGTTAGAACTTGGAACACGTCTTCTGAGGATGAAAAGGAGGTTGGAGTTAAATCGACCGGTATACATGCAACCTTGTAAGCCAAAATTGGAATTTAGGATGGGCAGGAATAAAGGAATTGATTGTGCGTTTTTTTATTCATGTTTACCTTCTTCTTGCTTCTTCTCGGCTCTTCTTGGATCTTTTTGCTTCTTCTTGTCTCTTCTTATCTTTTCTTATCTCCTCTTGGCTCTTCTAACTTGTTCATCCTTCCCTTTCTGTTTATATTGTCGGGTCACTATTCGCCATTCGAGTCCGTTTCGTTCATGCTATATTTTTTTCTGGGTTGACTATCGAAGTTTGGCTTTGTCTTTCGCTATTTTCTTCCATTCTCCAGCGTTTTGTGAAAGTATCTCATTTTGTAAAGAGTCTCCTTTACATGGCAAGCTAATAAGCAATTTTTGGGATTTAGGATGGGCAGAAATAAGGGAATTGATTGATCGTTGTTTTATCTTATTTTTTCGTCTTACCCTTTCTTGCCTCTTTTCTTTCTTGTATCTTATAGGCTCTTCTAGTTTCTTCTTGGCTTTTCTTGTTTCCTCTTGCCTCTTCTTGGCTTTCTTGTTTCTTCTTAAATCTTCTCTACCTGTCTTGGTTTTTCTTGGTTTTTCTTTCATCTTCTTGCGGAGTCTTGGATGTTGTCTATTCCTTCTATGTCTAGGCTTTCATTTTTTTCTTGCTTCTTATTGTTTTTTCTGGATTTAACTTGGTTTTTTTCTGTCTTCTTTTGCTTATTTTTGGCTCACCTAGTCTCTGATTTTTAATTCTTCTTAGCTCTTCAGGATTCAACTTGTTTTTTCTAGCTTCTTCATACTTCTTCTTGGCTCTGCTAGTTGTTGCTTCTTTTTCCTTTTTTTTCTCCTTGTCGCTTTTTCTATCTTCTTCTTAGCTTTTCTATTGTCCGTTTGCATTTTCTTGCTTCTACTGAGCTCTTCTTTGGTTTTCTGGCTTCAACTAGCCTTTACATGCTTCTTTATGGTTTTTTGGCTTTTCTAGTCTTTGCTAACATCTTATAAGATCTCCTTTGCCCTGTCGCTGCAAGCAACTTTTTGCTTCATCTTAACTCGTCGTGAATTTTCTTGTCTTTTCTTGAATCTTCCTGCTTCTTCTTTTTCTTTGTTCTACTTACTTCTCCTTGGCTATTTTTGCTTCGTCTCAGCTTTTCTTGTGTCTTCGTGGCTTTTCTTGCCTTTTTTTGTTAAAAATTCGAATCAAATAATAAAATTAAGAAAAACGCAATGGGTAAAACCCGACTGAAACAACTAAAATAATAGTAAAAATATAAACAATAAAGTTAAAGATTTTAAAAAAAATGTGTAACAGAAAGAATTTTTTCAATAAAAAACATTTAATGTGTTTTGAACACTTTAATTTTATTTAAACTCTACCGGTTTCGGAAGAACCCCTCTTCATCAGGAGAATATTAAAAACTAATCTTTAATATAAAATACTGACATATATATACAAAAAACTATACGAGTATGAGGCAGAGGTGGACAAAATGGAAGGGGTAATTATGGGATTTCCAGGAAGAACAGAGCGGTTAACTGGAAATATATCTAGAATCGGACCAAACGTTAGATCAATTTGGTTATTCATTATACTAGATTTATTATTTAGGGATTTTGATTTCGAGTGCTTCTAAACTATCCAATTTTTTTGCATTTATTACTACGGTGAAGAATTTTAACCGCTGTGTCTTTATTACAAGTATAATTGGTGGAAATGAGATGATTTGCAAACTCTGAAATATTAAAAGTATAATATAAAAATTATTGTTATTTAAACATATTAAATGTTCCGTGATTCTAATATTTCTATTTCTAGTTGTCTTGCCTATGTAGAACAATGTACAATCATTGCACCGTAGTTGGTAAATGCCCAAGTGGCTAAATTTATCTTTAGTATTTTTAAGTAATTTTCCAAGTTGTTATCAGTATAAAACGCGGGTTAATGTGCACAAGCAAGTTTGAAGAAAAGTTGGATATACATAAGATTCTACGCCTTTGAAAGGGATTTATGATTTTAATATTAGTTTCAGGTGTGCCAAATAAAAATATATTCGTCAAAATGAGCTTAAGTTTCGTATTCAGGATTTTATCAGCCCTTAACTGCATAGTGTAACACATCTGATATAATTAGCTTTTTTTATTTCTTATTCATTTTGACATCTGTTGGTGGGTTTTGGTAATACAGTATTGTTTTTACATTATTTCTGCATAATAATGTTGTCGAAAAATTACGACAAAATTAAAAAATTAAAAATAAATTAAATTAATAGATGATACACAATAATTTGAAATTTTGATTTTAAACTTGACAGTTGGAGGTTACAGATTGTGTGCATTTTGATGTACAGTATTATATCAAAATATAGTGTTTTTTCGACGAGTTGGATCGTAATTATATTATTTCACAAATAATAAGGTACGTTTATGTGTTTTAAATATAAATTTAATGTGTATTATGTATTTTGACTGTCTAAATTTGACAAATCCTTATTACATCATATATGTAACACTATGCACTGAGACCATATTTTGACATTTGTATTTAGTCATTTCTAATTATAGCATAACGTTGTTTCAAAATGGCAAAGAGGGATTTATCCGAAGAGTTGGACGAAATAATTAATCGTTTATCTGACAGTGACGATGGAATGGATTTTACGGATGATGACAGTAGATGATGAAGATTATTGCGCCGTAGAAAATTATGATTCAGATGATCAAAGTGAACCTGAAGATATCCGCTTGGGAGATTGGGACGTTGAGAATTATCTACAAAATAATGTTGACGGTGATAATCTACCTAATGTTTTATCTAGTGGCCAAACTGATATTACAACGACAACGCCCGTTTCGTCTACTTCAAAAGTTGTGAAATCGTCAATTTTGTGGAGAAAAAAAACCTGCAGCTTGAAGACTCCGACATGGAATTTACAGGAAACAGGCAATTGCTCTCGGATGTGATGGAATTGGACATATGGGAGGAGTTGACTTACTAGACAGTGTCATGGGAAGACATAAAAATGCGATGAGAAGCAATAGATGGTATATGAGGGTGTTATACCACTTAGTTGATATGACTATAGTAAATTCTTGGTTTCTATATAGAAGAGTACAAGATCAAAAAAATGCCAATACAAAAAATATTATGCGTCTCGCCAAATTTAAAACCCTAATTGCACCGTTGACTCTAAGTTTACCAACAAACGAACTGGTCGGCCAAGTGGAAGTTTAGAGCCCGTTTTACAAAAGAAGAAAAAAGGCCCAAAATTAAATGTTCCACCAAAAGACATAAGAAGCGATGAGGTATCTCATTGGTCAACATGGTACGAAAAGAGCAGAGGTGTCAACTTCCTACCTGCAATGGTCTGACGTACTGCCACTGCCAAAAGTACAGAGTCCCTCTATGTTTTAATAAGAACAAAAACTGTTTTACGGCATTTCATATAAATTAATACTTTCCCCTGTTTATATTTGTTCTCTTTTTTTTTAAGTATAAGTCATAAATTAGTTCAACATTAGGTAAGAGCATTTTTTAAGACATGGATGCATAGTGTTTCACATATGATATAATAACGTTTTTCTCAAAATAAACAAAATTTATTGATAAATATTTTTTAAATTATTTTTCCCTATTTTCAATTAATAAAAAGAATTCAAAAATATATGTTTTTTTAAATAAAAAAGTCATGCATTTAAGGGTTAAGTGTGTTGAGTAGGCATTATTTAGAGCAATTTGTTTTATTTTTGATAGTTCAATTGCGAAATAGTCAGAAGAGAGTGGGATTCCACAAGGCGGCGCACCATTCAATGATTGGCACAATGTTTGTGTGACATCGGATGGTTTGACTTTTACCTTTGTTTTATGAACCTAATTAATATAAGGTTTTTAAAATAATAAACAAAACCAAACATGAATTATTATTTATTTTGTGTGAAAATGTGAATTTTTAGATCTTTTGGGTTCAAAATAATGAAAGACAACAACTTCTATTCCATATTTATTTTTGCCTATAAAATCACAACAAAACCACCCTTCATAATATATTTATTAAAAATATAATTATATAAATAGCTAGCATACAGAAGATAAAAGTAACGAAATGACAACCACTGATATCAGTTGAAAATATACCAATGTTATGAATTTCTATATTTGAAATCTAAGCGAGGAATGGTCATACTTTTGGATCAGGACACCCACAAGGCATTTATTTGTTCTTCGATCCAGCAGTAAATTCATCTACATCTTCTTGCTTTCTTCTTTAATATCATTTGAATGCCTGCGTATTATTTTATTGAATTTTAAAATTCTTAAAAACTTTGTGTTCAATAATATTAGCTAATATTTATAAAATAGAAAACGAATTCGTCTGACGCAGGTATTAAAGGCCGATATTTAGGCAACCTAAGTGATCGTTAACATCGATGATCATTGCAGTAATAAATTATTAGTTCGACTTATTTTTCTCTAAAACCAACGGATTTCTACGGGCAAATACAAACCGCTAAAACAACCGAATTTATTCTTACAGCTCTAGTAATACTTTTAATTTCCTACCCGGGGAACCATTTATTGGATAACCGACAGTGGTTCGCTACGATTGGTGACTTAGCAGGGGTGCCCGGGTTCATGGGGGTGAGGTTTGTCTAGGTCTTGGCGGCGGATGTGTTTGTCCACCTGCTGTGTGGCGAGCTGGATCGGGAGAGACTGGTTGAGGGAGATCTTTTGACATTTTGACCCGGATTCTCCCGACCCACCGCCTTGCACCACAATGGGATGATGAAGTCATTCGTCCATCACCCCTGGACTTATCGACTCACAAATTCCTGCCCACCCTTCATACATTTTTCTTTCCCAAAAATTCCTCTCTATTATTTCCATAAAAAGACCCTCCACGTAGCGTCCCCAAATATGATATAGAACCTGTTTTCCTCAGGGCATCTTTTGAAGAGATAATATATATAAAAAAAAAAACAAATAAAAAGAAAATGAACCAGTTATCCCGAAACACCACTCGTTAGCCGAAGAACTTTTTAATGTTTTTAATAACCCAATTTTTGTCAATCAAATTAATATTTATTGCGTTCAGATTACTTGGACTTCGTTTATATACGAGTATTTATTAGCTCAATCCTTATTGACACCGACAATATTGCTTCGTTGATATACCTGCTTTGTCGTTATATGTGTAAAGTGAACACCTGAAGTAGTAATAGTTTTGGGTTACATTTTGACTGGATTTTAAGGTTAGCGTTCCTCAAAATTCTTTCCCCCCACTTTTGCGCACAAGATAACCCAGGAATCTTTTTTCTTCGGTTTCTTGATAGTTTATATAATTAATTTTCCTAGTTTGGTCATTTATTTGCACACAATTCTATTTGATTTGAATACTCAATAAGAAGCAAAAAGACCCAAAAAGAGAAGAAATGCCAACAATAGCTAAGACGAAGCAAGAAGAACCAAGGAGAAGTAAAAAGAGGCAATTGAGCCAAGAAACAGCAAGACTTACTCCAAGAAGAGGCCAGAGGAGACCAGATGAGGCAAGAATAGGCAAGGAGATATATGCAAAGCTAAGTGAATGAAAAATGAGGTAAAAAAGAAGCAAGAAAAAGATAGAAGACCTGACAAGAACCCGGAAGAGGCAACGAGAGACCAGAAGAGCCAAGAAGAGACAATATGAAGCACGAACCAATAAGAAGAGCAATAAATAACCAAAACAACGATAAAAGGCAAGAAGAGCCGTGCAATAGCAAGAAAAAACCCGAAGAAGCAAGAAGAGACCAGAGGAACTATGAAGAGAAATTGAATTGAAAAACGAACAGATATTTATTTATATCTAAATTCTCGGCTGGGATTTTACATGTTATTTTTTTTTTTTTTTACTAAGAACATCTAAATAAACACAACAAAATTAAAAAAAAAAAACAAAACAAAATCAAAAAGAAAATAGAAGACATAATAAAATACAACCTCTGAAAAAAAAAATAATGTCAAAACGAAATAAAGTGGAAACTAGATCCTCATAGCATTCATTAAAAATTTTGATAAAACAGTGCCCCCTGGAATACTGGTTTCACCGTAACAGGAGTGCTCCTGGCAGATGTGGTAAAATCGTATCGTATCGCATCGTAAATATTGCACGAAAATGTATCATTAATTATTGCATATATCTGCTTCATTTGAACACATAACTTATAAATTTATTAAAATATTCATGAATGCAGAGATATGCAGAGTATGCAGAGAGACATGGTCCAACTCAAGTATCTGGTTCATTCGATCGTGACATGTCTTCTCCTAATATTCACATATGCGTCGAATATTTTCCTTACCCTCGTTTCGTCGTTTATTTGCTCAACATGCTCAAACAACCGAAGCTTCCCTTTTTTCAAATGATTTCTTAATAAAAAATCGAATGGTAACATTTTTATAAATTAGTAGTGTTTGAATAAATTATAAGTTATCAATAGTTAATTATAAGCTAACCAATCATATTAGGTACTATTCATATTCATATTAATGAATGTTTGGTAATATAATTACATCGGTTAGCTCAATATTATCAATCAATTACAATATCGGTTGGATCTGGGGGTATTAAAATCATAAACCAATATAGCTATTTGTTTACACACGTCATGTCATATATTTGGCAGGGAATCGTGCGATACGCGGTGGATATATTGTTGTTAATGTTAACTGATACGTTAATAATGATGTTGTAAGCTGGATTAATGATTCTCGATAGGGTTATGAAGAAACACATTCTCATCTCCTGTTAACACAACAATGAAAGCTAAATGCAAGCGCAATCGTTAACGACGTTCTCGAAAAATCAGACGCTTTTACGTACAATGTACCTCACAGAATATTTCTTCTAGATACCTCGTTGAAAAAATTCATACCGTTAAAACGGGCGAAAATTCAATTGTCATATTTTTCTAAAAGCCCGAAAAATTTTATACTACGCAATAAGTTTTTTCTTAGGTTTCACAACGGTCCAAAATCATGTTGAGAATCACGTGGTATATAATATTCTCTTTTATTATGAGAATTAAAAATACGCAGTTTTCATCAGACACTGTTGAAAGATTCTTCTAAACAAATACACACCAGTAGTTTTGTGAACAAAAGCATAGCAAGCATGCCAAAGTATAACATCACAACTGCCATTCTACAAATAATTCAACACTCCTCACACACCAACACTAAACCAGTCTTTAATTCTGACATACACCAGCACAAAACACGATCACAAAATCAAATACACTTATCGTCATCCACTTACACTACTAAATTTGGAATTAACTCCTTACAATACATTAATTTTTTATTTATTTTTTTTATTATCAATATAAAGTTGTTTTACAGGTTTTTTTTTCAATGTCTGTCTCACTAGGATAAACCTGTGTCGAGACAGACGTATTTGATACATAAATTAATGTTTACATATTTTTTGATGCATATAATATTTCATTACATTAAATGACATTGTGAAAATGATAAAAAAATAATAAATAATAATAATAAATGATAAATTTGTTAATCAGCATCTAGTTGGAGTACATACTTATGAAGGGATTTTTATAAAATTTTTGATCTTGGATCTGTCTTGGCTGATGATCCAAGACTTGATGTCTGTTTTATATTTCAAAAAAAAATTCTTTCAGTCTAATGGCTAGTGGGAGAGCATTATATAGCCTTGTTGCAAAATATCTAAAATTTCTCTGGCCAAAAGTTGTTTTAGCGAAAGGGATTTGTAAGAAATTATGTCTTTTGGTTCTAGTATCACGAGCGGTTTGGATATTGTCAAAAGTAGTTTGGTTTTTGAAGAGGTATGCTAGTATATTTTTGGCATAAAGTTGCCTAATGTCCATAACACAGATTTTCCTAAAGATTTCATCCGAACTGCTTGTGATTGGTAGTTTGAGGATAATCTTTATTATAAGTTTCTGAGCTTTAGATATCGGATCAATGGCGGCAGCGTTTGCTCCTCCCCATGCTATGATACCATACTCTATTAAAAATTGACCAAGTGCATAGTAGATTGTTTTGAGCTGGCTTAGGTTGAGAAAGTTGCGAGTTTGTCTAAAAAAGTAAATGAATTTTCTAAGTTTGTTTGCTGTAGTGGTTATATGTTGTTTCCACTTCAAATTGCTGTCAAAAATAATACCTAAGTATTTAATTTTAGTTACCTGTTCTAAATAAGGGCAATCACATACTATCGTATTTGTCAGGTTGCAAGTACATATTTTAATTTGATTTTCTGGGTTTCTTAAGGAAGGATTAATACCAAATTCAATGTATTTATTTCTTCATATGAAGCGGTTACTTTGTGATGTGACATTATAATTTAAAATTAAACAATAACTTTGTAAACATCACTTATAGGTAAATACTTAATGCCGACCGGGTTTCGCTACAACACGTAGCCTCATCAGGGCAGTATAATACAAAAAATCTAAAAATTAAATTAACATGTGTGGATTTCACAGTAGGTGGACAGTCTGAGCTACAGCGGAAGAGGTAGGGATATGTGGGAGATTGAGAGGCGAGTGTTCTTTGTCAATAGGGAACAATCTGAGTATAGGACTTTTATTTAGGTTTATTTGGTTGTTGATGACTTTGCTATTGACGTTTTTGGCTTTCCTTAACTCTAGTGCTTCTAAGTTATCCAACCTAAGACCTATTCCGTTTTTATGTAATAGACTGACGCCAGTATTTTTGTCGAACGAATGGTTGGTTGCTATGAGGTGATTTGCAAATTCGGAGAACCCATTACTGGTTAAACATCTTAGGTGTTCTTTGACTCGCGTTTTGATATTACGCGCTGTTTTGCCTATATAAAACGCGGGACAGTCACTACATTGTAGTGAGTAAATACCTGAGTGATTTAACCGATGTTCTTTGTCCTTAACGTTCATCAAAAATTTACTTATACTATTGTTAGTGTAAAAAGCTGGTTTGATATCTGGTGGGAGGTTTTTTATGCTTTTTTGAGAGAAATTATCGATGTACAAAATTCTACGCCATTGTTGAGGTTGATTATTATTAGTTGATTTATTATTATTATGAGGGGCGCTGTTAAATAAAAATTTACTTGTTGATAATCTTTTTAATTTCTTATTTAGGATGTTATTGACCATATTTGCATTATAGCCATTATTAATCGCGATTTGTTTAATCGTCGCCAATTCTAATAAGAAGTTGGAATTTGATAACGGGACGGTAACTAATCTATGGATCATGGAATGGAAAGCAGAATGTTTGTGGGAGATGGGATGATTAGATGAATTATTAATAGTTGTATCAGTGTAAGTGGGTTTACGATAGATTTTAAATTCTATTTTATTGTTAATGATTGATAAGGTGAGATCTAAAAAGTTTAAGCTAGAATTAGTTCCTATTTCTATTGTGAATTTAATTTTTGTATGAAAAGAGTTTATTAGTTTTAGGAAAGAATCAAGTTGGCGCTCAGTACCTGTCCAAATACAGAAAACATCATCGACATATCTCTTCCACAATAACAAATTCTTTAATAATGGCGATTTACAGTTAAAAATGTTATTCTCTAGATTGTCCATAAATATGTCGGCGATGAGGGGAGAGGTCGGAGCTCCCATTGCCAGGCCATCTGTTTGTTGATAAAAAAGTTCATTGTATTGGAAATAATTTTGACTTAGACAAACATTAAATAGGTGAGAAAGTTCCATAGAGAAATTATTTGGTAGTTTTGAATTTTGTAATAATTTGAACAATATGCTTTTACTTTCATCTACGGGAATATTTGGAAATAAGTTAACAACATCAAATAAGACTAATTTTGAATTATTCGGAATATGTAGATTTTTCAGTTCATCAATCAAAGCGAATGAATTCTTAATGGTGAATTTCGGAGCAAACACTTTAGAATTATTAAATACTTCAGTTATAAATGAAGCTGTTTTGAAATTCGGAGAATTACAACTTGACACGACGGGCCTAATAGGTTTGTCACTTTTATGGATTTTTAAGAAACCATATAATTTAGGGGCCAATGGATTTTTTGTTAGAAATTTTACTTGTTGGTATGAATTGTCTTGAAAGATTGGGGATTTGCATGAATTCAAGGCACTTTTAATGTTATCTAGGTATTCGGTACTGGGGTCTTTAGGTAGAATATCAAATTTGTCCGTCTTAATAAAGTCTTGCACTTTGGAATTATAGTCACTTTTATTCATTATAATTATCGTGTTGCCTTTATCAGCCTTTGTTAAAATTAATTGTTCATCCTTTAATTTCTTCCTGATGTTCAGCATAATGGATGTTTCACGATTATAGTTGACTTTAAGTGTAGGAACGAGCTTTTTTATTGTTTCTGCACTTTTGTATAGAGGTGGTCCAGGTTTATTATATAACGCGGTCTCGATGTCCACTGCAACGTTTTCCACTGCACTAATGTAATTCTTTTTATTATAATCTAAGTTGTATTTTAAACCTTTAGATAACAGAGTCAGCTCGTTTGGTTGGAACCGAACTGATGAGAGATTCTGTAACCGGTCGAAGAACTGATGGGTGTATTTTACTGGATCATTGTTATTATTTTTATGTTGTGACAGATTAAGGTTAATTAGTTTTTTGTTTATGGTTTCACGTTTTTTGTAGGCCTTTATAGAGGTGAAGTTTCTAACTTTGTCGTCAAACAGATCCCATTCAACCGGGTGTAATTCGTTCACCAATTCTATGTGTAAAGCTTTTAACGTTAATTTAATATTATTTCTAATTTTATATGCACTTTTTAGGTCTTCTTTTAACCATGCAATTTTAGCTTTAAATACAGATGTTTTTGAAATGTCCGGTTTATTGTTCATATTTTTAAACTTAACGTCCAGATATTTAGGGAAAACTTTCATTTTAAGACACTGTTTGTAAAAGAATATATCCACACACGAAATTCTATATTTTGCGGTAAATTTTTTATACATTTTTGCTTTAATAGCTGTACTTGCTAATATTATTTCTTCATATGAAGCGATTACTTTGTGATAAGACATTATAATTTAAAATTAAACAATAACTTTGTAAACATCACTTATAGGTAAATACTTAATGCCGACCGGGTTTCGCTACAACACGTAGCCTCATCAGGGCAGTTTAATACTAACTAACTAACTAACTAACTAACCATCACGCCGTTTCCCCGCAGGGGTAGGCAGAGAGGACGGACCGCCAAACAACTCGGTCTTGGCACACACTCCTTGCCTCATTCACATTCATACATCGTCTCATACATACTCTTCTATTGTTCTGACTCTTGACATGGCCCGACTCAAGTATCTGATTCACTTGGTCGTGCCATGTCTTCCTCGGGCGTCCCCGACTTCTGCTACCATTCACATTTGCATCGTATATTCTCCTTACACTCCTTTCTTCGCTCATTCGCTCTACATGCCCAAACCATCTAAGCGTCCCTTTCTTGATCTTACTCACTACGCTTACATCAGCCTTGCACTCTTTGCGGATATCCACATTCCTCACACGATCATACATGGTTTTATCACACATACGCCTCAGGGATCTCATTTCAACAGCATTCAATCTACTTTCATCCTTTCTTTGCCAGTTCCATGCCTCACTTCCATACATCAGGGTAGGTACCAGCACTCCATTGTGGACTGCTAACTTCGCTTCTTTGGACAATTTTTTGTTAGCGCCAACTGCGTTCAGTCCTCCATTAATGGAGTTACCTGCATTTACTCTTCTTTCAATATCTCTGTCCGCCTTCCCATCTCTCGTAAACATGCTTCCTAAATACACAAATTCATCCACCTGCTCCAAGTATTCCCCATTCACAGCTATATTGCACACTGTTTTCGTACTTTCTCTTTCAAACACCATTACTTTAGACTTACTTACATTCATCATTAACTCATTCTTCACGCATACTTCGTTCATCCTAGACACGAGAGACTGCAGATCATCCATACTATTAGCAATCAGCACCGCATCATCAGCATACAACAGGCAACATACTTTCAGATTACTAAAATTCGCGCCCAATCCCACATCTTTCAATTCTTGCATACAATTATCCATGTATAGATTGAAAACCACGGTGACATTACGCAGCCTTGTTTAACACCTTTTGTGATATCAAACCACCCCGTAAAACCACCGTTCACTCTAACACATGCAACGCTTCCCTCATATAGAGACGCAATTGCCTGAGTCAGATTCGCATTCACTCCATACTTGGACAACACCTTCCATAGCTTTTTCCTGTCGACTCGGTCGTATGCTTTTTGTAGATCTACAAAGGCACAGAAAAGTTTCTGGTTTTTTGCCAGAAACTTCTCGGTGAGCATACGCAATGAGAAGATCTGGTCCATGCACCCCCTTCCACTCATAAAAGCACCTTGCACATCCCATATTTTATCCTTTGTTTCCTTTCTTACCCTTTCAATCAAAATTCTACCATACAGCTTGCCAACTGAACTTAGCAGGCTAATAGCCCTATGATTCCCACATTCCATACGTGACCCTTTACCTTTGTATAATGGCATGATCACTGCCCTTCTCCAATCTAAGGGCGTGTAACCTTCCTTTAAACATTGGTTAAAAAGATTGCACAACCATGTGAGAATTATATGGCTACCTCCTTTAAAATATTCAGCAGCAATATTGTCGAAACCGACAGCCTTACCATTCTTCATACACTTAATTGATCTTTCTATCTCATCCATGCTAATTTCGGTAACATTCAGTCCATCATCATTCATATATGATTCGCCGCTAGAATCACTGTCACTCACTTCGCTTTCAAAGACTTCCTCGAAATACTTCATCCATCTCTCTTTTATTTTTTCCTCATTCGTCAACATTTTTCAATCTTTCGATTTTATTACTTTCATGCTTCCGGTTTCAGGGCCACACCGGGACCTTTTGACTTCCTTCCAAAACAACTTAATGTTTTCTTGGAAATGGTTTGTCATTTTCATTCCTTCTTCCTCTTCCAGGCGTTTCTTTCGCTCTTTCACTCCAACTCTTACTTTTTTCTTACATTCCTTATATACTTCTTTCGCTCGATCCTTCTCTTCGCTGGAAGCACTGCCAGCCGCAATCAGACATAACCATGCTTTCTTCTTCTCTGAGACCAGTGCTTTAATATCATCATCCCACCATGCATCACCTTTCTTTCTACCTTGCGTACTTATTCCACACACCTCTCTAGCAGATTCACAAAGACTCACTTTTATGTGGTTCCATGTTTCGTCTATGCTTAGACCATCCATTTTTTTCTCATTCAATCTCATCTCTGCACAATTCACATACTTACTTCTCTCATTATCGTTTTGTAGTTTTTCTATTTTGATTCTAGTTGGAGTTAGTACCGTTTTCACTTAAGAGCGCCAACCGCGAAAGAGGTTTACTCTCGACACCACCAGAAAGTGGTCAGTTTCAACCTCTGCCCCTCTGAAAACTCTCGTGTCCTCGGTAACGGCTCTCAACCTAGAGTCAATTACTACAAAATCGATAATTGACCTCTCATTTCCTCTTTCCCACGTATATTGGTGGATACCTTTATGATCGAAAAAAGTATTGGACACAAACAGGTTCCACTCTAAACATACTTCAAGTATTCTGTTCCCGTTGTCATTCGTTCTTATATCCCCAAACATACCTAAGGCCGATTCAAATCCGTCACGTCTAATTCCTACCCACCCATTCAAATCGCCTGCCATTATAATCCTTTCATTAATATTTTTCAGTCTCATCACATCATTCACACCAGTCCAAAAATCATCTTTCTCTTCGTCACTCTCAGAATTGACAGGGGCATAACAAACAACAAGAAACACCCTTGTCAAACCGATTTTGAACCTAATGCACATTATTCTCGGACTTACACATTCATACTGCAACATACATTCCATCATTCTGGGAGACAGTAGTGCTGCAACACCCTGACACGCCCTCTCTGTATCTGGTCTCCCAGACCAAATGACGAGCCTATCATTATGCTGCATTGTACCGCTCCCTTTTTTCATACTCTCTGTTACACAAAGTATGTCCAAATATTTGCTAACCATCGTGTATAATACTAAAAATCTAAAAATTAAATTAACATGTGTGGATTTCACAGTAGGTGGACAGTCTGAGCTACAGCGGAAGAGGTAGGGATATGTGGGAGATTAAATTACATTAGTGCAGTGGAAAACGTTGCAGTGGACATCGAGACCGCGTTATATAATAAACCTGGACCACTTCTATACAAAAGTGCAGAAACAATAAAAAAGCTCGTTCCTACACTTAAAGTCAACTATAATCGTGAAACATCCATTATGCTGAACATCAGGAAGAAATTAAAGGATGAACAATTAATTTTAACAAAGGCTGATAAAGGCAACACGATAATTATAATGAATAAAAGTGACTATAATTCCAAAGTGCAAGACTTTATTAAGACGGACAAATTTGACATTCTACCTAAAGACCCCACTACCAAATACCTAGATAACATTAAAAGTGCCTTGAATTCATGCAAATCCCCAATCTTTCAAGACAATTCATACCAACAAGTAAAATTTCTAACAAAAAATCCATTGGCCCCTAAATTATATGGTTTCTTAAAAATCCATAAAAGTGACAAACCTATTAGGCCCGTCGTGTCAAGTTGTAATTCTCCGAATTTCAAAACAGCTTCATTTATAACTGAAGTATTTAATAATTCTAAAGTGTTTGCTCCGAAATTCACCATTAAGAATTCATTCGCTTTGATTGATGAACTGAAAAATCTACATATTCCGAATAATTCAAAATTAGTCTCATTTGATGATGTTAACTTATTTCCAAATATTACCGTAGATGAAAGTAAAAGCATATTGTTCAAATTATTACAAAATTCAAAACTACCAAATAATTTCTCTAAGGAACTTTCTCACCTATTTAATGTTTGTCTAAGTCAAAATTATTTCCAATACAATGAACTTTTTTATCAACAAACAGATGGCCTGGCAATGGGAGCTCCGACCTCTCCCCTCATCGCCGACATATTTATGGACAATCTAGAGAATAACATTTTTAACTGTAAATCGCCATTATTAAAGAATTTGTTATTGTGGAAGAGATATGTCGATGATGTTTTCTGTATTTGGACAGGTACTGAGCGCCAACTTGATTCTTTCCTAAAACTAATAAACTCTTTTCATACAAAAATTAAATTCACAATAGAAATAGGAACTAATTTTAACTTAAACTTTTTAGATCTCAACTTATCAATCATTAACAATAAAATAGAATTTAAAATCTATCGTAAACCCACTTACACTGATACAACTATTAATAATTCATCTAATCATCCCATCTCCCACAAACATTCTGCTTTCCATTCCATGATCCATAGATTAGTTACCGTCCCGTTATCAAATTCCAACTTCTTATTAGAATTGGCGACGATTAAACAAATCGCGATTAATAATGGCTATAATGCAAATATGGTCAATAACATCCTAAATAAGAAATTAAAAAGATTATCGACAAGTAAATTTTTATTTAACAGCGCCCCTCATAATAATAATAAATCAACTAATAATAATCAACCTCAACAATGGCGTAGAATTTTGTACATCGATAATTTCTCTCAAAAAAGCATAAAAAACCTCCCACCAGATATCAAACCAGCTTTTTACACTAACAATAGTATAAGTAAATTTTTGATGAACGTTAAGGACAAAGAACATCGGTTAAATCACTCAGGTATTTACTCACTACAATGTAGTGACTGTCCCGCGTTTTATATAGGCAAAACAGCGCGTAATATCAAAACGCGAGTCAAAGAACACCTAAGATGCTTAACCAGTAATGGGTTCTCCGAATTTGCAAATCACCTCATAGCAACCAACCATTCGTTCGACAAAAATACTGGCGTCAGTCTATTACATAAAAACGGAATAGGTCTTAGGTTGGATAACTTAGAAGCACTAGAGTTAAGGAAAGCCAAAAACGTCAATAGCAAAGTCATCAACAACCAAATAAACCTAAATAAAAGTCCTATACTCAGATTGTTCCCTATTGACAAAGAACACTCGCCTCTCAATCTCCCACATATCCCTACCTCTTCCGCTGTAGCTCAGACTGTCCACCTACTGTGAAATCCACACATGTTAATTTAATTTTTAGATTTTTTGTATTATACTGCCCTGATGAGGCTACGTGTTGTAGCGAAACCCGGTCGGCATTAAGTATTTACCTATAAGTGATGTTTACAAAGTTATTGTTCAATGTATTTAGTTTTGGTCACATTTATTGTTAGTGTATTATTGTTTAACCATCTTTTAACCACAGTTATGCCCCTGTTAGCTTTTATGTATACATCATTCCAATTGCTTGATTTGAAGAAGAGAATCGTATCATCAGCGAAACTTATAATTTTGGCATCTATTTGAAGATAACATAATTCATTTATGTATATTAAGAACAAGGTAGGACCTAAAACACTTCCTCGAGGCACGCCGTAGCTAATTGGTAATTGATTGCTATTGCAGTTGTTGATTTTCACACTTTGCTTTCGGTTTGACAGGTAATCGCTAATAATAGTAAGTTCATCACCATTTTTACCAATATTAGATAGTTTTTGTAAAAGTTTAGAGTGAGAGATAGTATCGAATGCTTTGCACAGGTCTAAGAATATTGATATGCATTTTGATCCCTTGTCTAAGTTTTCATTTAGAAAATCGGTAACTGTTGCCAGGGCTTCGGAGGTGCCTTTATTTTTCCTGAATCCAAACTCGTTGAGTGATAGTATGTTATTTTGTTCAAGGTATTCAATTAGTTGATTATTAATATTTTTTTCAAATACTTTAGATAGTGAATTTAGTAATGTAATTGGACGATAGTTAGTTACGTCCGCTCTAGAGCCTCCTTTATGTATTGGGATTATGATTCCGTGTTTTAGTTTGTCGGGGAATCGGCCTTTTAGGATGCTTAGGTTAATAAGATTTGTTAAGGGAGTGGTTATTTCTGATACAAGTTTTTTTAAGGTAATATTTGATATATCGTCCAAGCCAGTTGAAGACGAGTTTTTTAATGAGTTTATGATCAATCTAGTATCTTCATTTGAAATTTGTTTTAGACTAAAATGCAAGTTGTTGGGCAAATTTGTATTACAGCTTAGTGAACTGGAAATTATTATTTTTTTGTAAACTAATGTTTTTAAGACAAGATTTTTTATGCATAGCACAAAGGGTAACAATTATTTTACAAGCAATAATTATTAGCCTGAAACACTCATCCACATTGAAAAATCTCCTGATAAAAGATACATGACGCCAACGGGACTCGAACCCGTGTCCCTTCGATTTCCGGTCGACAGCTCTGACCACTTATCTCTTATCCGCGAAATAATTCAATATATACTAGTGTTTCATTCAACAATTACTGCTTGTTACATTTTTTCACCTGAAAACAACCAACTTTATTTTATATGAGAAAGGCATTGTAAGTGCTAACTCTCTCACTAGATGGCGTCGAGACAAATTGTCTACATTTTTAGGTGAAATACTTGAACTTGTCAAATACTAATTACTATTTTTTTGTAAACTAATGTTTTTAAGACAAGATTTTTTATGCATAGCACAAAGGGTAACAATTATTTTACAAGCAATAATTATTAGCCTGAAACACTTATCCACATTGAAAAATCTCCTGATAAAAGTCCCGTTGGCGTCATGTATCTTTTATCAGGAGATTTTTCATTGTGGATGAGTGTTTCAGGCTAATAATTATTGCTTGTAAAATAATAGTGAACTGGAGTTGGTATGGTTTACATCGATATTTTTTGCGAGTTGTTCACCTATTTTTGAGAAGTATTTATTTGCATGATTAACTATAATATCGGGATTACTAGAAAAACTAAATATTTTATCATTTACTTTTAGTTGTTTTAAGTCATTCGTAGGATTAGGTTGAGAGTGGGTGGCTTCTTCGAGTTTTTTTCAAAGTGTTTTTAGAATCATTATTACAATTTTCTATTTTCTGTTTGTACTATATATCTTTAGCTTTTCTTATTATTTTGGTACAAATTTTTCTTTATCTTTTATAAAAGTTTCGAACTTGTATATCATAAGGATTGTTAATAACGTTTTTGTGGAGTTCGTTACGTTTACGGATAGATTTAAAAATAGTGTTGTTAATCCATGGCTTAATTGGTAAAATGTTATTTGGTATATGTTTTATAATTATGTTTGTATGTTGGTTAATGGTAGTCTGTAAGTAATTGATAAAGTACATCCAGGCGTCTTCTGGATTTAGGATTTTAAGTAATTCTGACCACGATTTACTCATCAGAGATTGACGAACACAATCATAATTGATTTGAATGATTTTTTTTCTTATTTGTTGTGTTTTTATGTTTGTCTTTTCTGTTGCATGTTTGTATGGAAAGAATAGTGGTGTAGTGGTCGGTAAGTGTAGATTCATATACAATAGATATTACTGGGTAGTTGGATTTGACCATCATGTGGTCAATGCATGAAATGGAGTCTAATGTAGCACGTGTGGGAGTGTTTATGGTGCTTTGGAATCCATGGTATGTGAGCGTATTTAAGTATTCTTGGCACTGAGAATGTTCGTTTGTGGGCAGAATATTTATGTTGAGGTCACCAGCAATAATACAATTTTTAATATTACATAATTCAGTTAAACAGTTATTAATTGATTTTAGGAATGGTGAAATATTATAAGAGGATGGAGAACGGTATATTGCTAAGATACATGTGTCATTATTGAGAGTTATTTGCAAACAATTTGCACCGCTGACTTGGATTTCCTTGACAGATAATCCAATCAGGTCAGTTCTGGTATAGACAACAACTCCATCATTTTGTATATTATGTATTGAAGTGCTGTAGTGATCATACCCTTTCAAAATTTTAAGAGCATAATTTTTTGGTATCCAGCATTTAGTAAGAATAATTATATGAAAAGAGGTTCCAATATTATCAAGTTGTAGCAAGAATTCGTCAAAATTCTTGGAAATTGATCTAATATTTTGCTGTAAGATTTGAAGAGAGGATGAGTGTGTTTGTAGTACATTTTTACAGAATTTAGGATTTGACATCCTTTAATTGGTAATACAGTCCATTTTTAATAATGTCCATTACAATAAGGGTTTTCTCTAGGATTAAAAATCTACAATACCATTTTTTTAATGTCACTTTCATGTTTGATTTGAATGATTTTTTCCCCCGGACCCTTACGAACAAGTAATTTATTGGCTTTAAACCACACAAATTCGAATTATGTTTCTTTAGCCTTTTGTTTTGCTTTTCATAGTAATTCCTTATAATAAGGCGTAAGCACTTCACTGAGATAAATAGGTGATTTTGGGTTAAGTATTTTGGCTGTATTTTTGAAAGATAAGACCATATCTCTCGTTTTCTGGCTGTAGAAATTTACTTGTAGTTTATCGGGGGCGTTAGTTCTGCGGTCCTGGGTCCTGGTCACAAGACGTAGATCCTGCTGCAACAATGGCATACCAAGGGAATTGGCTACCCGAAGAACGGCTTCAGCTGGTTGTTCTCCCGGCCGCAATTCAACACCCGCCATTTCCACACAGTCGCAGAGATTATTTTGTTCCATAGTGGCTAGTCTGGTTTCCAGGCTTGAGATTCTTAAGTCATTCTTTATATTTATTTCACGTAAGGATTGTGTATCTTTTGTATGTCTTGTAGTACTTTAAAATTTGATAACAGATCTTCATATTGATTACTTATAAATTCGTTGCTTCTCTTCAGTTCGTTAATTTCGTCTTCGAACATTTTTTTAAGTTCAGTGACCTTTTGGTCAAAATGTTTGGTCAGACGAATAAAGAGCATATTATCATCGGTATTTGCAGCCGAGGATGTAGACGGTGATCCTGGTCTGATTAAACATTTTGGGCATTTCCAAGAAGTTTTATTTTTTTCTGCAATTTTTTTGTATTTGGAATCAGAGATATTGAGGCAATTATTGTGAAATGTTATTTTGCACTTGGTACACGTGAACATATACTCATCTTTATTTATTGGGTTGAGGCAACCTTCACAGTTAAACATTGTGGTTAATAATCCTCAACGCCTAAATAATAGTTTTCCGCAAAAGTTTAGCACGAAGTGACCTCACTTTTGACCAATAGCGAGATAGGTATATTGTTTTGAATTTTGTTTAATGTCAAAGTAATTTAGATTAGGTTACGTTACGTTAGGTTTCACCGTTTTACACACGATTGCAGTTTTACTTTCACTATTTTATCACTTGACTATTTCGATTATTTTATACTTAATTTGTTTATCACATTTATATTAGCAGCGCGAAACGCAGCGATGACACTGTGAGTAGAGTTTGACACTTTTTTGGTTTTATTACAGTGATTTTGGTGATGTTTTTTTTAGATTTTTATGTAGAACGTCTGACAGTCGACTTGTAGGTAGGTAGGCTAGTTGTTGGCTCCACATAAGCAATATAACGCATTACCTAGCAATTTCAAACTTCCGGCAAAGAATAAAAAAACATTGGCAAAAGCTCTAAAAAGCTATTTCCTCAGCAGTTTCATTAATGACTAACACAATCTTTCTTTGGAACTCCATAATAACATCTGCGTTTATTTATTTCAATGTATTTATGTTGTCTTGTCCTAAATCTAATGTTGTCTTTCCCGAAATGAGTTTTGTAAACTCACTGGGAATAATACATCATAACTTATCATTTTGTTATGTATTATGTTGTAATAAAAAAAAATAATAACAAAAAGCATGTTTTTAATTTTCTCTTATTTATACAAACCATAATTTTTTGTGAAATCATAAGATTTGTAAGAAGGTTCTTACATAACTACCTACTTAATTATTAATCACATATTTTTCCTACCTTTTTTATTTTTATTTCAAATATATTTTATTTTTTTATTTGTATATATAAAGTAAATACACGATTATACATATATATTATACATGATATTCATTGAACATTTCAATAACCCAGTTAGTAGAGAAATCTCGGGTCTAACTGGGGAGCTAGTCTATTTACTAATTAAATACATAATATTTATAAAAAGTTAAGGTGGTCATAAATAGTAAGCATCGTTATTACAAAAAACTACAGTATCTAAGTATTAAAAAGAATAAGTAAAAACAGTAAATAAATAAATTGCAAAAGTGTATGTATATCTGAAAATCATCGATCATTGTGTAGGTTGTTGTAAAAAAAAGTAATGTCAGTTGTTTTTTAAATTTTAAATAGTTTTTTTCACTTTTTACTATATCGGGTAAATCGTTGAATAGCTTAGGTCCTAAGTATTGATAATGGTGCTGTGCAGCTGTCGTGTTGAATCTAGGTACATATATATTCCCAGATGTTCTAGGTCTTAAGCTTCTCATTGAAGACAGTTCTGATTCTTTAAAATCTTTTAAAATAGCACATCTTTCAAATAATTTTAAAACCGGTAGGAACTTAAATTTATCGAATTTGTTGGAAAATCTCTTGATTTTTTAAGAATAACTTTAAAAATCATTTTTTGTGTTATTATTATCAAGTTAGTCTTATAAATGCTGCCCCATGCAATTACACCATACTGCAACACTGATTGTACAAGAGCAAAGTAAACCATTTTAATATTTGAAAGTTTTAGGATATTTCTTAATCGTATAAATATATAAGTGAGTTTTCTAATTCTTTTAACACAGTTATCTACATGTTTCTTAAATTTCATATTACTTTCTATGGTGATCCCCAGGTATTTGACATATGAGGTTTTCTTCAATAATTTACACCTATCGTTACATATACCCCCCAAACATAAACGACTGACCAGCATTTCAATGTTGGAGGTAGAGACAGGGTCATTAAGGTGAAAAGGCATATATATGATGTTTTTTTCTACATTAAGACTTGGTAAATTATCATCAAACCATTCCTTCAAAGTGTTAATATCATAGACCTATCATAGACCTACTAATATAATAACACCTTTATCTACTAATAAAATAAATAAACGTAATACTTAAAGCCACTGAAGACATAAATACTCTTAAGAATTTCTTCGACATTAATTTACTATCACTAAATAGCGATAAAACATATGTAATTCCATTTGCAATACACACAAAAGACATCCCTAAAAATTTTGACATTATCATTCATGACAATTCCAAAATACATAATACAAATTACTGTCTCCAAAACTGCACAATACTAAAAAACACAAACACAATCAAATATCTAGGAGTAATTATCGATAAAAATTTGAATTGGAAGGAACAAATATGTCAAATTGTAAAAAAAATCAGAAAACTGATATATGTATTTTTAAGAATCAGAAATTTTTTGTCTTTAAAAAACCTATATTTAATATATTATGCCTTAGTCCAATCAACTCTACAATATGGTATCATTAGTTGGGGATCCACATACAAAACTAACCTTACTCCAATAGAAGTGGTACAAAGGTTAATAATTAAAATAATATTAAGAAAACCTTCCGATTACCCAACGGATCGGTTATTCGAAGAATTTCAAGTGCCTTCATTTAAAGATCTTTATACTAAAAATGCATTAATTCAAATCATAAAAGAAAAAGATAAGTATCAATTTCTAACTGAAAACCGTACTCGACTTAAATATATTTTTCCATGCCCAAAATTAAACACTTCCTTTGCACAACATTATTACACTTACCGGGCAAGAATTTTTTTCAATCGACTACCTGAAGAAATTAGAAACATTAATGATAACATCCAAATAATAAACACTGTGAAAGAATATTTTAAAGACAAACTTACAAAAAATAAAAATGTTTCCAATTGAATTAATCTTAAGAATAACTCATCTCAATTAGTTTCCTTAAGTAACATTCCATTCTTCAAATAAGTTTAAATTCATTTTATTTTTAATTACCTACATACTGTAATAAAACCATGTACACTCCATTTCCAGCCACAAGCTAATGCTTCTATGGAAGAGGGGACTTGAAATATTTGATCATACATTGTAACAAATAAACAAAAATGTACTTATATAATAAAAAAATAACACCTTTAACAACGGAACTCTTGGGAACAACAGGATTAATGACCGTCCGGATGGGTATTCTCGAAGGAGAATTATCGACCTTAAAAAGTGCAGCTCTTACTCAATCTACCGATACTAACCCCACAAATCCTCCACCTAATATTTGTGAAGTATTAACCGAAATTGAAGAGAGGAAGCTTCGTGCAAAAAACATAATTCTCTTCAATGTCCCGGAGAGTACGTCAGATCTAACATCTATAAATATTTTCGATGATGTTAAAAAAGTTACTACGGCCCTGAAAAATATTGATATTACCATTAATACTCAAGACATTAAAATGCACAGGTTGAGAACGAAGAAAATTTCATACAAATGTAGACCAATCAAGATAGAACTCAATGAGGAGCATTTAGTCCGTACAATCTTAATTAAGGCGAAATAGGTAGACTTGACCTGAAATTTGGCATTTTTGAGGCCACTTTTAGACGTATGGACACTTTTTTTGAAAAAAACACAAATTGATTTCGAAAGATCGTTATTTTATCTTGTAAAGTAAGATGTAAAATTTTGAAAAATAATATTATTTTCATATCATAATAAAGTGTTACCGTTGGACGATGCGCAGATTTGTTGCATTTTCAAATGTGAAGTTGTATTATACAACAAATATTTCAAATCATATAATAATACAGTATAAACAATCAATAAATTATCTATCATATGTATGTATAAGAATTTTGTTTTTATTTCAAATAAAATTACTAATAAATAAATCCGAGCACGCGTTTTGTGACGAAAATCCCTCAATTGGACTATTTATTTATGGTCTTACAAATTGGTATAGTTCAGATTTTTTTAGAAAAATAATTTACCAAGACATTATTGAAACATTAGAAATAATTTATGACCAAAAAATATATTCTTAATATATATAATAGTAATTAATTTCGATTCGCGTTTGTTGTTTGTTATTACCCCGGCGCAAGCCGAAATTTTATCATTCCCCGCTGCGACAGTGCGGCGAGCGGACGTCTATTCCACGCCAGTCTACTTGATAACATTTTAAAGAAATTCCTCGCTTAAAAATGAGGAGGAAAATACCCTCGAAAAAAAGTTTTATTAGATAGCACAAATTACGACATCAAAAACGTACGTGGGAGATATATTTTCAGAAAAAATAAATGTTAGTGATATTTAATTATCCGTGTACATTGTACGTACTTAAATGGTACAGAGTCGTTCGAAAGAATCAGTCAGAATAAGCACATATTTTTTATAACATTTGGCGATAATTTTGTGTTGTTTAATTTCCAGGGAAAAGAATCAACTATGGACAGGAGTTTATGTCTGCCATCGTTTTTTCATGTATAAATGTTAAAACTTATGCCAAAGTACGTGAAACTGTTTGTGATTGGTAGTCAAAAAGTGACACGAACCAAATGAATTTCGATTCGTGATGTGCGATTCAAATCATTTTTTTGTTCATAATTTCTCTTTTATTGTCCAATTCACTATTACATTGGTATAATTCAACATATTAAATATTTTTTGTGTTACTTTTTGTCAGTTTCATAATGTCATATTGTGAATTGACCTTCTTGTTTTAGGGAAAAAAAAGGTTATTTTTGACATACTAACCTATAATGTTTCAATCGAAATTTACTCGTGAATTTAATTACATGTCGAAAATTAGACGAGTCAGGTCGCTCCGTTAATCATGAAAACAAATACATGAAAGCGATACAATTTTATGCAATCACATAACTACATATGCAGGTAGGTACCGTAGAATATAGTTTGAAATAAAACCTAGTTTTAATATATGTATTACTTCAGTTGTAAGGAATAAAACCTCTTTTCAATGTCATACATATCAAATCAAGTAATACTTTAAAGATAAGTATTAGAAATAAAACTTACCGGTAATACCTTTCGGACAAACGAATAAATAAGTAAAACAAAAGATTTTTACTCACCTTTGGAAAACTCGTGTAAAATATTAAAAAAAAAAACAAATTAAACAAATATTTGAAATTTTTTTTAAATGTATATTCATATACCTACATATTTTATATCTACCATGTCAACAAACTGCATTTGTATTTATTTATGTTTACGCACTCCGACGTATAATTTACAAATATGTAACTACTTATTAGGAAGAAAGCTACAACCAAGAATTTAACAACAATAATTGTTATTTCATCGGAACCATGCTGTAGTATTCACAGCCGCGCTAGTGGACGGCTTGCAGCGGAATGAATTCGGTATTTCTGTGTCGGTCTAAAAACACGTCCGATCGCGAAACCGTCTTTTAACGAAATTTGAATTCTCGTCCGCTGGTTAAACCACCTTAATAACAAAAAATTCAAAGATGGTGTTAAAACCGGCAACGATCAGACGAGTCAACAAAGAAAACAACTTATGATGCTTCGGGACGAACTGGAAACTAGAAAGAAAAAATGGCGAACCAAATTTAACTATAAAATATATTAATAACCTCCTCAAAATTATCAATGTTTTGCCAAAAAACTCCAACTAAATAAATGTAACTGTACTATCAGAATATCAGAAAAGTTATAGAATTAAGCACGAAGGTGGTTGATGTGAAATTACAGAGGCCAGCAAATAAACATAAACCGGGATCATGCTGCATCTACTATCAAAATATAACCGGGGTATCAAATCAAAACTCGGCAAATTCAAAGTTAGAGTTCCTACCAAAGATATTAGAAGAACGAGATATGCTATGTTGGCCGCCGGACCGTAGCCGGAGTACTACCTAATTAGGGTACTTTGAACGGTATCGGGACGTGTACGCACAGAAATCTGTTCTATGTATTAGTGCGGATACCTTAGCGATGCCTTAGCGTAAGCGAAGGTGTGCCGTAGTATTGGTGAACAAAACCGGCGACACTCGGAAAAACAATTCCACTCAGTACGAACTGCGCATAGCACATCTCGTTCTTTTAATATCTTTGGTTCCTACCATCACACAAGACGTCATCGTACTCACCGAAACCTGGTTGGAACCTTCCATTCATTCAGCGGAGCTCGGATTACCGAATCACAACATATACCGAATGGACCGGAGTCATAATACTAGTGCCAAATCAAGAGGAGGGGGCGTCTTAATAGCATTAAATAAAAGCACTAACTCTAAATTAATTAAACATAAAAATTATGATGTTGAGCAAATATTTGTACTATTAAGCGGAAAATCATCTAAAACTATTATTGGCAGTGTATATATTCCTCCCAACTCTGACTTGTCGATATACAAAAATCACTGTGAGGACGTCGAGTATGTAAAAACAAAATATCCAACACACAAAATAATTGTCTGTGGTGATTACAACATACCGAATTGTAAGTTTAATGATCCTAATTTCTAGCCAATTTCTGATTGTGAAATGGATATTCGGGATATGTGTTATTATTTAAATCTTTCTCAATTTAATAATGTACCCAATGTTAACAATCGCATTCTCGATTTGATATTCTCAAATGAAGATAATGTAAATGTATACGAATCTTCTGAGTTCATTGTCCCTATAGATAAACACCATCCTACACTTATAATTTCTATACCCTACACTGGAAATGATAATCTTAAAATCTCAAGAATTTGTTATAATTTTAAAAACGCAGATTACAATTAAGTTAATGAGGTACTGTCTAACATTGACTGGAGTCTAAATTACGGTGATATTGATTACAATACTGACTATTTTTAATCGCAACTCAATAATGTAATTTCAAATAATATTCCTCTTACCCAGCATAAAGAATCAACGTATCCAATATGGTTCACTAACGAATTAATTCACTTGATAAATTGTAAAAAAGAATCTCATAAAATCTATAAAGAACATAGATCTGTACCTAATTATATTAAATTTAAGAATGTCAAGAAAGCTTGCAAAAATTTGTCTAAAAATAGTTACAAAAATTATATAATGAAAGTGGAAAATACTATAAATCATGATGTAAAAAATATCTGGAAACACGTAAAGTCTATGAAAAAAAAAATTATTCGGGATCCCCGGAACTATGAATCATTAACAAAGGAGTTCAAGCAACATAAAATAAATTGTTGACATGTTTGCCGATTTCTTTAAAGATGCGTTTGAACCTGACATTTCAGATGAACAAATTCCGGAATTTAATTCTGATATAAACTTGCAATTATCAAATATTAATATTAACATCACCGACATTACAAATTACCTTAAAACACTTGAACCAAAATTAAGTTCCGGGCCGGATCAAATTCCACCCATCTTGATTAAAAACTGTGCAGACAGCTTATCCATTCCGTTGTTCATATTATTTAATAAGTCTCTGTCAACGGGAAATTTCCCAAAACTTTGGAAAAAAAGTTACTTAACTCCAATATTTAAATGCGGGGATAAATCTGCAATTGAAAATTATCGTCCAATTTGTATCCAATCATCAATACCCAAGATTATTGAAAAATTAATTCTTCTAGAGATAAACCCCAGCGTGAAATCCATCATTACAACTTGCCAACATGGTTTTGTTTCAAACAGATCAACCTTAACCAATCTATCCCTGTACAAAAATTATATAACAAATGCACTTGCTAATAGACAACAAGTCGATTCTATATATACTGATTTCAGCAAAGCGTTTGATAAGGTTTGCCATAAAATTCTTGTTAGCAAACTGGCGAAAATTGGCATAACCGGTAACGTACTATCCTGGTTTAAGAATTATCTGTCTAATCGAGAGCTTACTGTCTGCATTAAAGGTCAACTGTCCTACACTTTTACAGCTACAAGCGGCGTGCCCCAGGGATCACATCTAGGACCCATTCTTTTCAACATATTTATAAATGACGTTACAAATGTATTTAAACGTGTCTTTATTTTGATGTTCGCAGATGATATGAAAATTTACCGAATTATTGACAATATTAATGACTGCTTATTATTACAATCAAATCTCATTAGCTTTTCTGATTGGTGTATCCTAAATAAATTAACCCTTAATGTAAAAAAGTGTCAAGTCATGAAATATTATAGGAAGAAAAACCCATTGATTTTCACATACTGTATGAATAATCAAGTCTTAGTATCTGTACCCGAAATAAAAGACCTGGGGATAATATTTGACACCAAATTAACATTTATCTCCCATATTAACAATATAACCACTAAAGCGATGCAAATGTTGGGTTTCATATAAAGAACTTCAAAAGATTTCAAAAATTTAAAAACTTTAAAAATATTGTATTCATCCATTGTCAGAAGCTTTGGAATCCATTTTACAATATTCATGAAAAATCTATCGAGCGAATCCAACGTAAATTTTTACGTAACATAAATTATAGATTAGATATTCCTATTGAAAACGTTAACTACACCTCACTGTTGAAAGTCATGGGCCTTGCCACATTAAAAGAAAGAAGAATATGTTCTGATCTCTTTTTTCTTTATAAAATTGTTAATAACATGTTTGACTTCCCTGAACTCCTCAGGTTGATCGACTTTCATGTGCCTAGTAGAACGGTTCGTCAGAAGGTACCTTACCATTGTAACATTGCAGGTACCAAAGCAGAAATAAATTCAGTAATGAACCGACTACACAGTGCAGGGAATAAATATTGCGTGAACACTAACGGTACTGAATGTCTATCAGCCTTTAAACACATTATTATTAAATCTGTATGTCAAATATGAACTTGGCAAACATTAAACGGAGTATGTGCGAACTATTTCTACTACTCTGCAAACTATTTTTATACTTTCCTATAATCATTATCATTGATTTGGAGAATTTTGGCAGATTCTCTATTTTTCTTCAATTATTTGTACCTATATTTTGTTAACTCGGATATATATTTTTTTAATATAACCTATATTAATCATATAAGATATAAGATCTGTATAATTAAAAAAAAAAAAATTATAAATAAATAAAGATGTACATTATTATCTGTAAAAGCTCTATGGGCGTTTAAATAAAAAAAATAATATTAAAGACCTACTGACTAAATTATTGAAGTAATAAAACTTAATTATATAAAAAGACGTCAAAGAGCATTGTATATATGCAAACAAATGATGAAATAAATAAAAAAAATAATACATTGGTTGCAAGACGGTTAGTAACGTCCACCATTCATCGGAATCTGTCTCAATGGCGGCCCGTTGAGTGGGGCTACTTCTATCCCCATTAGGATGACCATCTTATCTTTTGAATTTTCTCCATAATTTACTACTAAGTGGCACAGACCGCTGCCCTTGCCTTCTTATGGCAATACTCAAAAGCATGACGGTTACTAGCACAGTGTCGGCATGTGACTACATCCTGAGTGCACAACTTTTTCACGTGACCATATAGATGTCATTTAAAACACCTGAAGGTGCCTACAAAGTCACGTATATATTGGGCAGGCGCCCCAATCAAGACTGATGACAATGTGACTGATGTCAATTAAGATGCTCCTAATATCCGGGTGACAAGTTACCACCATTTCTCTTTAGATATAATTGACTTTCCCTCCTAATAGCATAAATCTCCTCAAAAAGTGCTGAATCTCTAATCTAAAAAGTGGATACAGCAGATTTTCTCAAACGGAAACGGAAATCACTAACAAATTCATAGACAAATAAAGAGTCAAATAAAATTTGCCGTCATAATCTTGCTAAGTCTGATAAATAATATTTTTTTTACGAAATTATTTTATTTCCTTTCCATTATGCTTTTGTTGGCTAGCATATTATTAAAGTTTAAAGCCCTACTTTCATAGACTTAATACGACTAGATACGGCATAACCATTGAAAAATAACCCCAACACAATTTTGGTTTGGTTCACGTGCACATTTATGAAAAAGCGCACGCATTGTGTCGCAATGCGAAATGGGCACTGTGCATTGCGTTTTACCTTTTGTTGGTCTAGATTTAAGCTATTTTGCTTTTCAGCTATGCTGGGCAAGTTAATTTTTTCAATCACAAAAATAACCCAGTTCCAAATATTTTAGATTACACCTATCGCGGACTTTATTTTAGAAAATATAATCAGCTATCTGAATACAAAAAATATAAGTACCTTACAGATAGCTTGAAGGCAGCGCATTAACAAATATCAGAAAAAAAAGAATTTCACTATCGACAAGTAAATTTTCTGACGTCATCTTTCAAACTAGTCACAATCATGACGTCATGCAGTGTGTTATACACTTTTAACGAATACATATAAACAATACGACATGGGACGAGCCTGGCACATGATAATTATTGATGTGTTGGTTAAAATCACGCGTTTCTACTTGATATGCGCAAGAAAATCTAGAAGTATGGGTTATTTTTTTGGGTTTGTCTCTAATTCAGGGTTGTATTAAGGTGACACAATACCCTGATAACGGGGATGTGCCCCGACGCTCACATTTTAATTATCTGATGAGCTTTTTACTAAAATCTTAAATGTTTCTAGAAGGATTTGAAGGGATACAAGTTATTTATATTTAAGATTAATAAAAACAGGACCTTACCATTAAATATATTATGTAAAACGATAAGTACATTTTATTAAATGTAAAATGTTGTAAGATAAGCTGCAAGTACCAGATTTTATTTTTCTAGACGATGAATTAGTAACTTCCCGACGAATCCCTAAAAAAAGATTAGAGATTTTATTAATGTATTCATAAGAATTAATTAAAATATAACACTCGCAAAAATTCAATTTAAGGCCAGATAAACCAAAGTCGACCGCCACTTACTTCAAAACTCTGGATTGTGCGTTGTATATTTGTGTGCACGTCGGCAAGGAGTTACTTCGTATTGCTTCAGACGCTGCCAAAGTTCCGGCCTATAAGGTTGTCTGTCACCCGGCCCGTCGCTCCGGTTATTTCTTTTACGTATTTTTTTATTTAATTAAACGATTTCTTTGAAATCTATTAGTGAAATTTTCTGTTTTTTATAATTTAACTTCTTCCTCAAGTGAGTAAAGGTTTTTTGTATGTTTCACCAATATAAAAGAAAACATTTTTTTTTCAATTGTTTATTCTTAAAATGTGTGCAGATAAATTTGGAAATTGTTAAAAAAATATGAAAACAGTTTATTTAGTAGAAGTTTTTTTAATTCTTAAGTTTCTTTATTTTAATAGTTAAATATTACCTTAAATAATTAAATAAAATTTTCAATAAAAAGTTCCGCTGTTATGTGTGATTTTTATTTGTAATTGTCACGCCTAAAAATGATTATCAAGTAAAACTTATTTCATATAAAAAGTATTTCAAATATAATAATTATAAACAATGTAGTTTCTTTTTACATATAAATTATATTATTTGGCTTTCAGTCACACCAATTTTTGGGCACGGAAAAATTGGAACTGATTGTGAAGAACTCAGACATGCTATAAATACCTAATATAATATTTTAACAAAAAATTAAATGCGTAAATGTGTAGGCACTTGAGAAAAAAGATGACACTAAAGTATTGTCGTTATGTTATTATGTATCATTTCTAGCCCAAGTAGACTTTTTTACTATTAATCCCTTTTTTCACGACACTTAGCGAGCCGGCTGACAACCAGCGGCACAGAATGTTATAGAGTGCCCCTTCACTAGAATCGTTTTCCTAGTTTTTTTTATTTACGCCCTACTGGGCTTTTACATAAATTTCTAATTATACAGTCATGTTAGTTGTAACAATGGTATATCTAATAAATTATGGTAACATAAAAGGATTTTTTTACTAAGGAGTGGTATTCTCTTATATTTCAATAAAGTGTTTGTGAAGAGTTCGTTTCATTACTAATACTCCAGGGCAATTAGCGATTCGCGATCGTAATTATTCCGGTAGTCCCAATTTTTTTATATGTTTTATAAACTGGTCCCCTGATGTAAAATCTGAGTTTCTGACCTTGGCACACCTGTGCTCGCGCCGCCATTTTGAAAAAAAACAGCCGAAATCGCGCCAAAATCTAGTTTTTCCAAAATATCTCTTTCCCAATGCAAATTTCGGCTAAATTAGCTAAGCAATTAAAGTAGAACATAAAATTACTTACAACTTTTTAAAAACAATTTTCTCCAAACTCTAATAGGTACCGAGGTATAAAGTCGTAAAGGTGCGTATATTTTTGAAAAAAACAAGTTTTTTGCGCGACTAGGTTTGGTTTTTTGTAAATATCTCGTTTCCAGTACAATTTCGTGAAAAAATTATTGATACTAATTTTGTAGAAAATAAAATTTCATAAAATAAATAGGTATATGGTTTATGTGTTTTAACTCTAATACGTAACCAAGCTCTAATCCACCAAAACCAGGCCAAAAATTGAAACAGAGGTAAAGTGTTTTAAATTTCATTCCTTAATTTTATTTTCTTCAACAATTATTGTTGTGAGAACATATACGTTGACAACAATCGTGATGCCTGTGTCAGACCTAGCTATAAATATAGTAGATGGCCTATTTCAGCATATCGGTCGCCATACATTCCCAATGGGAAGACCACTAAAATAGGCCAAGCCACTACATTTATACTCGCAGCTAGGTCTGACATGCCCATCAACGTAATCACAACATAAATTTAAGATTTTTAATATAATTAAGATTATAAGGTACATAAAAAAGAGAAAAATTTATATTTTCGTAAAATTAACATTTTTTGACATCCTTTTCTTATTTAGTTAAGTTGTCAGCGTAACACAAATTAAAATTAATTGTAGATCAGTTTAGACAGAAGACGAGCCCTTGACTATAGTTTCTTACTCCTGGCCCTGAATAGCTTCTTCATCTGTCTCACCAATAAAATTTGTGGCGACCGGGTCATCGTATTCCTCGTCATCGTCATCAACGAAGCAATAAATGCAGAGTAGGGAGCATTTCAAACCCGATTTTCTGCAGATGCACTTTCGCAGGTCAGACCTAGCTGGGAGTATTAATGAAGTGGCTTGGGCTATTTTAGTGGTCTTCCCATTGGGAATGTATGGCAACCCATATGCTGAAATAGGCCATCTACTATATTTATAGCTAGGTCTGACACAGGCATAATGATTGTTGTCAACGTATATGTTCTCACAACAATAATTGTTGAAGAAAAATAAAATTAAGGAATGAAATTTAAAACACTTTACCTCTGTTTCAATTTTTGGCCTGGTTTTGGTGGATTAGAGCTTGGATACGTATTAGAGTTAAAACACATAAATCATATACCTATTTATGTTATAAAATTTTATTTTTCTACAAAATTAGTATCAATAATTTTTACACAAAATTGTACTGGAAACGAGATATTTACAAAAAACCAAACCTAGTCGTGCAAAAAACTTGTTTTTTTCAAAAATATATGCACCTTTACGACTTTCTACCTCGGTACCTATTAGAGAATGAAGAAAATTGTCTTCACAAAAGTTGTAGGTAATTATATGTTTTACTTTAATTGCTTAGCTAATTTAGCCAAAATTTGCATTGGGAATGAGATATTTTGGAAAAACTAGATTTTGGCGCGATTTCAGCCGTTTTTTTTAAAATGGTGGCGCGAGCACAGGTGCGCCATGGTCGGAAATTCAAATTATACATCATGGGATCAGTTTATAAAACATATATAAAAATTGGGACTACCGGAATAATTACGATCGCAACCCTCTTTTTGGCGCTAAGTGTACTGGCCTATAATACGGAATCCCCAAATATATCGACAACATTCTAAAATTTATAACCCAGATAACATGTAGGTACGTTTATCATCAACAAATCAATACAAAAACCGACCAATATCATATAACAACAAAGGCAAAGGCATATGGCAGCAATAAAAAAAAGAACAGGTATCCGCTAGTAAGCAGGGTGAAAAAATACAAAGGCAGAATAAAGAACACAGAAAAAATGTGCAATTAATGCTTGCTTCTAGACTCAGCGATATACCACCTCTATCTATATTACAGCAGGTAATTTATACACTTGTATATACCCGTCTATACGTACTTATACGCTCGTGTGTATAGTGCCAAAATTTGATTGAAAAGTGAATTTACATAATTTTTCTAATATTGTTTTTATTTCATCACGAAAATACTTAATATATCAATAATCCGATGTCGAAAGGACCGATTTCACCGGAGAAAAATTCTGAGCAAGTAATAACTGATTCAATCATATAATTTTATTATGAACGTATTAAAGTCGTAAAAATTTTCAAATACATATTTCCCATACATATTGTTTTCAATTGAAGTAAATAAAGTAAAAGTTTTGTTTACATAGGAAAAGAAGAAACCCGTTATTCTGGAAGGAAGGAGAATATCAGACATATGTTTTCTTTAAATGAATTAAATAGAATTTTGCAGCACGACCGTCTTTATGATTGTAATTATCTAACTTAGAGATAGTTAAGCTTATACTTCGAAATGACAAGTTCTGGGAAGAAAAAATGCTTATTAAATTAACTAATTTTTTAAATGGATTGCATTCTTGTCGAGCTTATCGATCCTGGAGTCACAAGGTCTATGAATGTTCGTGATCCTCCACATATCTTAGATATTGTATGTAAAGAACGTCAATTTGGAAAGCGTCGTTTAGATTTCGATGAAATGCTAGTTTATTGAATAATTATTTTCGTTTTTTATATAAAATTATTTTTACTATTTCTAACTTATTCTATAAAAAATGAAAAAAAATGATGGAAGAATCATAAAATCTTGAGCTCCTTCTGCAATAGGTAACGTTTCTATCGAAATTTACCTAAAACATGCACATTCAACTTAATATTACTATTCACATAGTTTGAAAGACGCCCATTATTAAGCATTTCATGTTCGAACCTTACTCATGGGTACCATCTAGTGGATTTCATCGCTGCTCTGACTTCGAACTGCGTTTACCAAGCGCACGTGGCGTGTTCCCCGTTCCAACTTACATCATTCCTCTCCACCCCGAAATATTATAATATTTGTTTCGATGCGGCGTGCAAGTGAAACTTCTTTGGCTTCGCCCACTTAAAGCGCGTTCACGCCCATAACTGATATTTTTTTGGAGTCTTATTTCGCCTTAAGTCCACAATTATTTGCGCAAAAAACTCGAAAAAGTTTAGAAGTATGGGTTATTTTTTGTGTTTGTCTCTAATTCAGGGTTGTATTAAGTCCACAATTATTTGCGTGTTAAATTATATGAAAAAATCGCGTCGTTGAGTAATTTATTTTGTGTGTAATATGTAAATTACATTTTTCTTTTCATTGACAAAATACATATTACAAAGTTTATATATACGTATTACACTTACCTTTTTTATTATATATTGAGCAATTTTTTAAATGTTACCTTAATCAGAGCAACAGCTATTAGCGACAAGCGATGTTGTATTATAGCAAAAATGTGTTGTTTTTTGTCATATTTATTTATATAATTATAACTACTGTTGTAGAGGTGATTAAGGTGGAGGAAGATATGTTACATGAAAAGGAACGTTCATGTAGGCTTAAAATGTTAGGTATAGGAATAAATACTTTCTATATACATTCCGATAATTATTCTTAAAATGTCTTATTTTCGCTTAGGTTTCCCCACAAACCGAGAAAAAATTGATAAATGGATATAAGCAATCTGGATTAAATTATGTGAAAATAACTGGGTAATATTTATTATATATTGTATATTTACAAATACGGAAAAAAAGTGTTTTTGCTAATTTATTTAAAAAAGGGAAGGCAGGCCCTGAATGAATTAACAGGTCCTTACCCGATCGGCATGCATTTGGCAAGGTTGTTGGCGCGGTTCACCCCAATCCTTGGGAAGGAAGGTACAATCATTTTTTTTTCGTAGATATGTAAAGTTGTGCCTATATTCGAAAAAAGGAGACAAACACAATGTAAAAATGTAAAAGCTTATTTAATGGGCATAAATAAATTGATATTATTACCATGTAACCCCCACCCTCCCTTTTCCCACCCCACCACACCCTCTCTGAAGCTCTGTCCTCGTCTAATATGATTAATCTAGATTTATTTTAATATTATATTTTATACCTTATTAATGTTTGTACCTAGACTAGTTTTTATAATGCTGTCTTATAAACGTAACAAAGTCGTTAAAAACAAAAAAAACTTTACATTTGAAGTGTCAAACCACAAAGTAAACGCTTTCTTTGATAATTATATACTATTTTATATAAATAATTTTGTAAATTCATAAAACTTCTGCTCCATAGTAAATATGTGTACGTTTCCCGTTTTGATTCAATATGAAATCCAAAGCTTAAAATGTGAAAATAAATATCATTTTGTGTTATTTATTAGTCCTTTACCTGATTCAGACCTGGTTTAGCAAAAAAATGTTGGTTTGGTGACAGCTTTGTATTCAAATTACAACAACACCTTGGTAACAAAATGAACGCTGTTTCTTTGTTTCGCTTACGAGTTTGATGGGACGAGACAAGGAGTTTAATGGGACAGTATTTATTTTTTTTTTATAATATAATATTGATTACATTTTATGATTTTGACTGTCCAACTAGGAAGGATTCCCGTTTCAGGACAGTCAAATTTACAAGTTTCAAGTTATCCTAGACGAATATAGGATTTAAGACTAGCTAAAATAATTATGTTAAAACGAAGATACATAAAAAGATACATAGGGGCGTTCGTGATTTTAAATTACATTTTTTAGTGTCATTTCGGAATCAGTCCTGCCAAGATCCAACAACCTAAAATCTAGGTATCTAGGTATAAAGGTATAAAGGTATAAAATCTAGGTATAATATCTAGACTTCAGTACAGTTAGGTATTATTGCTTGTAAACGATTTGGTCGGCCGCTAGAACAGCTGCGCTTTCAACACCAACACCTGCGTCTTTTGAGTAGATAGGGGAATGATTGACACGGTTTCGATAAATCAGTCAGCATTTTGATAAAATACGAAATTAAAATACACGTGCTTTATAAAATTTATATTTATTTACTAAATAATGGATACAACTTGACAGAATAAAAATCATATTAGCAAAATACTGGATATACAGACTCATCTTTTACGCCCTGGACCTTTTTTGATGTCTCAGTTTTTTACTGGATTATCTAATGGTGTTTTGACATGGAAAAGATTTCTGGTTCATGTATTTGATTGTATAGTTTGTATAATGGTAATTATTGTTTTTTTTAATAATATTTTTATAATATTACTACCCGGAATTAGCCATCAACGAAATTCAGTGCATTTATCAATGGCTATTATAGACATTGTTCCCAATCTTAGCGACAGTTTGAAAGGAATCGCTAGAATCGTTGAAAGCACCTTCACACTAGTCTCGTATTAAGTCCATCTCCAAACTCCGAAATCCAGATTTTGCACCAAATCGGCAGAAAACTTAAGAAATTCAAGCTGGATGCTGAAGTTATGACATAAGATCCGAGTTCAGTGCACATTCAAACTACCTAATCCCAATTTTTAACCAAATCAGCAGAAAACGCGAGAAGTTCAAGATGGATGCTGAAATTATGTTTTTTGATAATAGATCTAAGTACAGTGAAAAATTCAAACTCCCTTATCCCGATTTTAAACCTAATCAGTAGAAAATTCGAAGATTCAAGATGGAAGCCGAAATTTTGCATGTTGACATTAGATCCGAGTTTAGTGCACATCCAAACTCCCTAATCCCAATTTTGAACTAAATCGGCAGAGAACTGAAGAAATCCAAGATGGATGCTGAAATTGTGCATTTTGACATTAGATCCGAGTTCAGTGCACATCCAAACCCTCTAATCTCAATTTTTAACCAAATCAGTAGAAAACGCGAGAAGTTCAAGATGGATGCTGAAATTATGTTTTTTGATAATGGATCTGACTTCAGTGCACATCCAAACTCCCTAATCCCGATTATGAAATAAATCGGTAGAGAACTGGAGAAATCCAAGATGGATGCTGAGATTATGCATTTTGACATTAGATCCGAGTTCAGTGCACATCCAAACTCCCTAATCCCAATTTTTAACCAAATCAGTAGAAAACGCGAGAAGTTTAAGATGGATGCCGAAATTATGTTTTTTGATAATAGATCTGGCTTCAGTGCACATCCAAACTCCCTAATCCCGATTTTGAACTAAATCGGTAGAGAACTGGAGAAATCCAAGATGGATGTTGAAATTTTGCATATTGACATTAGATCCGAGTTTAGTGCACATCCAAACTCCCTAATCCCGATTTTGAAATAAATCGGTAGAGAACTGGAGAAATCCAAGATGGATGCTGAGATTATGCATTTTGACATTAGATCCGAGTTCAGTGCACATCCAAACTCCCTAATCCCAATTTTTAACCAAATCAGTAGAAAACGCGAGAAGTTTAAGATGGATGCCGAAATTATGTTTTTTGATAATAGATCTGACTTCAGTGCACATCCAAACTCCCTAATCCCGATTTTGAACTAAATCGGTAGAGAACTGGAGAAATCCAAGATGGATGCTGAAATTTTGCATATTGACATTAAATAAATAAATATAAATAAATTCTTTATTCCAGGATGTGGGGAGGTTAGTGCAATCCCACACATCCCATAGAGGATATAAGTACAGATAGTATTTACATATAGTAAAATAAATAAAACGAGATTAAAAATTAAAATTAAATTAAAGATGAAATTAAACCAGAGAAGCACGGGAATCCATCGGATGTAAGATTGTGGGAGCAAGTATCTTTCTCCAATGGTCTTCAATGCTCGATCCTGAAGTCAGACGGGATTCTATGATAAGAATGTTTCTGGAATTGTTTATCCTTTCCCTCAGTCCTGCAATCTTGGTTCTTAACAGAGCTGCAAATCCTGGAACTCGCCCTTCTGTAAACATCGATGAGGCACTGCAGTGCCTGGGAAATCCGAACATCAATCGGTAGGCGTTGTTGTATTGCACCCGAAGCCTTTCCATTGTTCTTTTCTTGAAATTAGCCCAGAGCTCGCATGTGTACAGGGTGGTGCAAAAGGCTATGAAGAGCGTCCTTTTCACTCGTAGACTACAGAGCCCGAATCTTCTACTGAGCATATTACATTTTATACTCAGTACACGCCTCTGCCTGTCAATATCTTCATCATCCGTTAACTTGTTGTTGATGACATGTCCTAGATATTTTGTGGTTTCAACTGTTTTCAGAATCTCACCATTCAAAAAGACGGGGGGAATGTTTTTTGGGCCTTCCCCGTGTTTTATGACCAACAGTGCTGTTTTTTTCGCATTATAGATCATGTTGGTTTCGTGAGCAAATTCTTCACAGATTTTCAGGAGAATTCTCAATCCCCGTATTGACGGTGCCATCAGAACCATATTAGATCCGAGTTTAGTGCACATACAAACTGCCTAATCCCGATTATGAACTAAATCGGTAGAGAACTGGAGAAATCCAAGATGGATGCTGAGATTATGCATTTTGACATTAGATCCGAGTTCAGTGCACATCCAAACTCTCTAATCCCAATTTTTAACCAAATCAGTAGAAAACGCGAGAAGTTCAAGATGGATGCTGAAATTATGTTTTTTGATAATAGATCTGACTTCAGTGCACATCCAAACTCCCTAATCCCGATTATGAAATAAATCGGTAGAGAACTGGAGAAATCCAAGATGGATGCTGAGATTATGCATTTTGACATTAGATCCGAGTTCAGTGCACATCCAAATTCCCTAATCTCAATTTTTAACCAAATCAGTAGAAAACGCGAGAAGTTTAAGATGGATGCCGAAATTATGTTTTTTGATAATAGATCCGAGTTCAGTGCACATCCAAACTACCTAATCCCAATTTTTAACCAAATCAGCAGAAAACGCGAGAAGTTCAAGATGGATGCTGAAATTATGTTTTTTGATAATAGATCTAAGTACAGTGAAAAATTCAAACTCCCTTATCCCGATTTTAAACCTAATCAGTAGAAAATTCGAAGATTCAAGATGGAAGCCGAAATTTTGCATGTTGACATTAGATCCGAGTTTAGTGCACATCCAAACTCCCTAATCCCAATTTTGAACTAAATCGGCAGAGAACTGAAGAAATCCAAGATGGATGCTGAAATTGTGCATTTTGACATTAGATCCGAGTTCAGTGCACATCCAAACTCTCTAATCCCAATTTTTAACCAAATCAGTAGAAAACGCGAGAAGTTCAAGATGGATGCTGAAATTATGTTTTTTGATAATAGATCTGACTTCAGTGCACATCCAAACTCCCTAATCCCGATTATGAAATAAATCGGTAGAGAACTGGAGAAATCCAAGATGGATGCTGAGATTATGCATTTTGACATTAGATCCGAGTTCAGTGCACATCCAAACTCCCTAATCCCAATTTTTAACCAAATCAGTAGAAAACGCGAGAAGTTTAAGATGGATGCCGAAATTATGTTTTTTGATAATAGATCTGACTTCAGTGCACATCCAAACTCCCTAATCCCGATTATGAAATAAATCGGTAGAGAACTGGAGAAATCCAAGATGGATGCTGAGATTATGCATTTTGACATTAGATCCGAGTTCAGTGCACATCCAAACTCCCTAATCCCGATTTTGAACTAAATCGGTAGAGAACTAGAGAAATCCAAGATGGATGCTGAAATTATGCATTTTGACATTAGATCCGAGTTCAGTGCACATCCAAACTCCCTAATCCCGATTTTGAACTAAATCGGTAGAGAACTAGAGAAATCCAAGATGGATGCTGAAATTATGCATTTTGACATTAGATCCGAGTTCAGTGCACATCCAAACTCCCTAATCCCGATTTTGAACTAAATCGGTATAGAACTGGAGAAATTCATAATTGATGCCGAAATAATGCATTTTGAAATTAGATCCGAGTTCAAGCCACCACCCGACTCCGTTGTACCGACTTCGATAGAAGTCGGTAAAAAATTGTAGAAAACGTGTCCATCGAAATGATGTATTTTGACAAACCTTATTCTTCTTTTCCTCCAGTGGAGCGACCTCTTTCTTAAGGCGCTGTACGCGCGAGTCCCTTTATTTTTTCCCATTTCGTATTGGTACCTGAAAAAGGTAAAAAAAAATTGAGACCGTAAGACAAGTTTCAAATTATATATTAAATAATATTTCATTTCCACTTACCCCTTGGCTATAGCACCAATCTCCTCTGGATTCCTTTTAAAAATTTAAAAGTTGGCTTATAATTATTGCGGACTGGAGAATAAACAAAACAAGCGTGCTCTCACTTCCGAATTCACCTCGAGACTGGCACGGACTATGAGACCCACGGACAATGATTTCATCCATAGAATTTTGTATGACGGAAAATAATTGAAATATTCGGGAAGTTTAATTGAATCACAACAAAAATCCATATATGTTAAAGTGTTTTTTATTTATTTAAAATGACCTGTATCATATTTACTTTGAGATTACCGATGGATTTTAAAAAAAAATCTCTCTGATAGGAGCTATTTTCTTTCCAGCGAAGGCATTTTTGAAGTTTTACGTAAAGTTGCAATGTATTTCATATAGAATAAAAAAGTTTACGATAAAAAAATTTAATTCACTGGTAACATAAGACCTGTTTCTAACTACCCCTATAGAGTTTTTAGATAAATTATTTGTGGTATTCCTTTTACTAGGTAAGTACAGTTGGGTTGTTATGTTCATCTCCATATTTGTAACATACGCTATGTGGTGTCATTTTTTAAATGAATTTAACTAGACAGGGCTAATCTAGTATAATACATCAATGCCTGCTTTGTATTGAATGTTGTTTCGTGTCACCGTGAATTGAAATATGAAATAAGATGAATATATTATTAACATCTGTGTGATCAATTGCACGGGTTTACACGAATTGTGTTCAATGAAAATCTGTGATAGTAAAAACCATTTGTTAAAAGATATGAGGTGATCAATTTACTAATATATACAAATTGAAATAGATTGCTTGAATACACCAACCCTCATCGCGAGTAAGCACTCAGTGATACCAACACATTAACAAATATTGTCGGAAAACAAAGATATTATATTGGTTAAAAAAAGAAAAGAACATTGAGAATGTTATTTAAATTTGATAAATTGCTATTGATATAAGATATTTGTATATATTATTACTCAAATTAATCACGAAATAAACGACAACCTTTGTTTAAGGGTATAAAGCGCCTCATGCGTCTAACAAACTGCCACTACGGGCCGTAGGAAAACTAATATTTTAATTTATTTTATTACAAATGTCGACCGGTTTCGGTTGTTTCCAACCTTCTTCAAGACAATAAATAAATTACAGTACAGTGGAATCTTATAAGGTAAACGAAAAACAGAAAGAGAAAGCATTTGAAAGAAGGGGTGGGGGAAGGGGTGGGGGTGAGAGGAGGGGTGGTTAAAAACCCGCTCCACGGGTTTTTTGCTGCTAGGCTCTATGGGCGGCACTTTATTGTGCTTCGCCCAGTTTAAGTGATACTAACAACAATTACATTTAATAGGTACATATAAGGTCATTCACAGAGAGAGGGTGAGTATATATTGTAAATAGATTATTACAATATAGCGCCCCTGAGGTGATATCTCACAAAAGCGGCGCTATACAAATTGTCCAATAAATAAATAAACATAATGTTTACATTTTATTGCGTACATATTCATTGATATACAACGGAAATAGATAAAATTATGTAATCTTATTAAAATTTATTTCATTAAAATACAAATAACTTTGTTTACATCACTTTATTATATACAACCACTACATGTTTCATGAACGAAGTTCACCTCATTAGGAGTAAGTATACTCCGAAGTCAAAAACTAAATATATATTACAATTGGAAAGAAGAAGTGGAAGGAGGGAGAGGGGTTAGAGTGGGCGGGGTTTTTCAGAATTAGGAATTACAATATCGTTAGACGGGAAAGACCAGTTGAGTGGGAAAATATTTTATACGCCGGCATAGACGCTATCAGATATCGCTCTATGCCGGCGCGGTACTTTGTATGGGAGTCGAGACGTTTTTTATTCTTAAGATTATCCGCTTTTAACATCGCAGAACACTTAGTAAAATAATTGCATCTCGTCATTAATGTTACTAGAATATTTACATTGGTTTAAATGTGAATGTGGACCGCAGATGCCAGTTCTAAAATATCCACCAAAGATGAAGAGATTTTCAAATTCTCCACAAATTCCCCACAAGTTTCTTACCTTCAAAATAAAGCGAAATTCTATTAAAATTATCTAGACATTTTCGGAAGAACCTTTTTTTGAAATTTTTGCGAACGAAAACCAAATATAATGCGTTCATCAAGATAATCAAGATATACCCGAATCCCAGCATTTACCCCACAAAAAGATATTTCCTTAAAAGTCTTAGAAATTCCCAGCGATTCGGGAATTGTCCAAGAATTAGCAACAATGGTGTAGAAGTTTTAAAACATAGATTTTTACTGATATAGAATGGTTATGATTAATCAGCAGATTAGTCATACCTACCAAATCTGTATGAATATATATATTTTTAAGCCATAATATTTCTCACTTCAGTTCCTTATTATATTATATAAAAAATTAATTATGGTGTCGACTTTTTTTGTTTTTTTACGGATGAAAGTATAAATATTATATTTCAATAAACGCCAATTTATCAGCAATGAACTAAAATGAATTGTAATAAAATTTCAGATGACGTGGCTTCTAGGAAGCTTTTTCGAAAAAAAATCCATTATGTTTGTCATTGAATTTTGTTAAATGGATTAATAAGGTGAATGCTTTTATTGCGATCGCTTAGTTTCTTTCAATTTGTTCATATGAATACTAAATATTCATAAAGTTTTACTTAGCTATCAAAGATTCATGCGAAAAAAACATATGTTGAAAATCTGGATGCCCACTAATCAGGCGACTGCTCTCAGCTTAATTAATTAATAAAAGTTTGAAGGAAATGAATATAATTATTTCACTGTTACTACATATTATACTAATATCTATCGGTTGTGTGTCTGGTGTTCAGTTCAGTGAACTCTAGAACAACTTGGATTTGCTTTGAATGCAAAAAGCCTTACACACCTCACTCCAATCGCAGGCAATATCGGGACAGTGGTGGGAAGCACCCGAGATCGCTTCCTTGATCACCGCGTCAGTAGACAAATCGGCCGTCCAAAACTCCAAAATTGGAACAGGCCACCCCACGATATCGGATCGGCTGATCTCGAGACACCCAGTGTATAGTGAAATCGTGTTGATTCTGGCGTAAGTTTGCTTGCGAGCGATTCATCGACCAGTTCTTCCCCCAAATCTTCCTTTTCATTTTTTACATGCACGCAAGAAAACGCCTAAGTCATTCCTGTTTTCCGATGTTTTGAAAAAGTTCGCGCCATCTTGATCGACGAACGCTTTTCTGCACGATCAGTTTCATACTGCGGCAGGGGTGGGTGTGTAAAGAAGACGCTAATTTCAGCCCCACCACCACACTAAATCACCTCCGATTGCGGGGAGGTGTGTAAGGCCCTTAAGTATCATTTTCATTGACCGACCACCGAAATGAGTATGTTCAATTATATAAATGATTCTGATTTTTAAATATTTTCAGAATTTTATAGTGTTTTCAAAAAGTATACCAAACACATTTTTTGAAATTTTTCTTGTCCTAGAGACCAGTAGGTAGGTCAAAAATAACAGGAGTTCTAGTAAAACTGCCTCACTATAAATTACGTTTAAATAATGGTAATCCATTTGCTATGCGAAGCTCAGTTACGAGGTTAACTACCGGGTTCAATACTAGGGCCATTAGTAACTTTGAATTAATAGTTTTTATAATAAATTATGTTTATCGCCGGGAGAACTTAAACTGCGTTATTACGAGAAAATAACACCGCGTTTGACATTTTCATCATTTTAAAACTTAAGCAATTTGTTTTAATGGAAAAGCTTGTAACTATCACCATGCATAAAGAAGCATGATTTATGTTGAACATTTCAATTGTAAACACTTTTTAAACGACACTGGAAAATGAGAGTTTACTGCATTTTCACAATTTTTTTCTCGATATTTTCAAAAATTTAATGTAACCTGTCTCATATTTCCTGGTTTGGAGAATAGAATCTTACGTAAATAGAATGTCTTATTTTTAGTGTTGGATTATTCGACTAAAGATGATGGAATTCACACAGTGAGCAGAAATGAGTAAGCAGCAGGTGTAAATAACCAGTTACTTCTCAGACCACCCCATCCAAATTTCCTCAATCCCTTTCCTTTTTACAAACCTTTCAATATTCATCAAATGGAATGTCATATTTATACCAGTTTTGACCTCATTTGCGGTATCATATAAAATAATAATTTATTCCTATTAAAAGGCATTTTTTGTCGGAGTTTATCTTTGTCTTCGTAATAAATGGGACACATTTGACTGCGGACAAAAACCTACGAAATATTATTGCATTAAAAATAAAACTTCAGTGTTTTATTTGTGGAATCAGTCGTGGCGTTTATTTTTTGAAAATGAACTCAGAACTCTTGCCAACGAAGGATCGAGACTTAAGAATTATTTGAGAACAAGGTGTTCAGAGTCCCACGGTGCACCACCCTAGAATAATCAGGGGCGCGATGGCTTGCTAATAATTAGAACAGACCACTGACATAAAACACATCAGTGGGGTGATTCCGGTTATACCTTAGTATAAGGAATCATCCTTTTCCATAAAATTTACTACTTTTTCACTGTCGTCCGAGAGAAATGGAATCGCAGTTAACGAAAAAGTTTTTAATTATAAGGACAATTAGTGAAGCCAGAATCGTCTCCAAAATCGTTAATTTTAAAATTATGGACAATTCCTTATTTCAATTTATTGAGCAGAACCCAAATCGCCCTACAAAATGAAAAAAAAGTTGCTTGTTTTTATTATTTCAAATATTGTATTCAATTAGTTTTCTTCAATCTTCGTTAATTATATATATATATATATATATATATACATGGGTGTTTTTTGAACATTATTCTTGTACGGGACGTGTTTGCCTGCACAAGAAAAGACTGTAAATAATAAGCACCAGCACACATCAGCCCTCAACCTGGGTAAAGATTTAAATAAAACACCGTGAGGTGTTCTATCCAAACCATCATAAAAGAAAGACGATTTAAATCAAAATTCACATTTTAATTACAAGTATTGTACTGGTATACAGAACGTACAAAGGAATAAAGCTTATAGGTACTTCATATTTTTTACAGCCAACCCAATTCACAAGAAATAGTTATATGTATTTAAATACAACTGGGTTTTAATACACAGAAAGAAAACTGAGACAATTGGAATTTTTTCAGCGATAATTTCAGATTGGAGCACATTGTGCATCATTGCGCCATACGACACAGTAAATGGCGTAGGCGACTGCTGCAGCAGTGGCCAGTTCAATTGGTAGCCAGCAGGGATCGGCCACCCTCTAGGTTGTCAGCATTAATGGCTAATTCAGTCGGTAGCCAGGAAGAATTGGCCAGCTTCTAGGTTTTCAGCATCAATGGCTAATTCAGTTGGTAGCCAGGAAGAATTGGCCGGCGTCTAGGTTGTCAGCATCTCTGGCTGGTTCAGTCGGTAGCCAGGAGGAATTCATCAGCCTATAGGTTGTCAGCATCAATGCAGCAAAGATTGGCCAGCCTCTAGGTGATCAGCGGCAGTGGGAAGTTCAGTCGGTAGCCAGCAGGTATTCGTCAGCCTTTAGGTGGTTAGTATTTGTGGCTGGTTCAGTCGGTAGCCAGGAGGATTTTATCAGCCTCTATGCTGTCAGCATCAATGCAGCAGGGATTGACCAGCCTCTAGGTGATCAGCGGCAGTGGGCAGTTCTTTTATTATATATATTATAAGGGCCGGCACACGGAGACGCTCCATTATTGTAATGATGACAGATGCGTCTGGCTCAGCTGATAGAGTGTCGGCCGTAAACAGCTCTTTAAAATGATTGTGCCGTGATGGAGGAACAGAAGCGACTACAGATTTCAGTGTACACTCAGGAATTTATAATTTTAAATTATAATTAACAGATCGCATTGTAACTGGAGGTGTTCCGTCCACTCGTGGTAATTTTTGAAACTTGAATGCCCTATACTGTGTTGTTTTTTTCTAATTATAATTTCTCTTACAAGCTTTCTTGTGACGTCAATATCATCACCACAACTTGTTTTCCGTTCCAGACGCAGGTGTTTTTAGGTGCGAATAACATTTTGCCCGGCAACTGGCTTTGTCAATATTTTAATTTTGTTTTAGAAAATAGGGTTATCGAACTGCTTTAGTCTTTTTTTGCCGCCTGGTAACAGATTGATTGCATGATGATGCATCACAGATGCATTTTTCAACTGGTAAATATTATGATTTGGAAAAGGGGGGTCATCAAACTTGCAGGTGTTTACTTCAAGTTATTGACACAGTGGGTGGCAACAACTTAATCTAGTTGTATGAGTTGATGTTCGATACAATTCTAATACTATATGAATCGGAATAGGTACCTATTAAGATTTAATATATTTTTTTGCAAATGATATCAATTTTTTGGAGGTACGACGTAGGTAGTTGACGAGGCTTATGGTGACGCCATCGACTGCAAAACTG